>JANBXA010000391.1:360000-427500 GCA_030556225.1 Cricetiscus sungorus | reverse complement strand
AACTCAGCAAATTCTCACCCGCTCTGGTTCCTGCCATAAGCCAGGCCCACACTCGGGGAATTAAGCTGTGAATACGACAGACAGTGACTCAGTCATGAGTCACCCAACAAGGCACTTTCAGAGGATGTGGGGAAGGGCTATCTGGGAAGGAAACTGACCAGATGGGATGGAGAACCATCAAAGTTCCACTGACAGTCTGGGGTGGAAGGACCACGGAAAAGACGTGGATGATGAGCCTGGACCCTAGATAAGATCTAGACTTCTAGGAAGGTGCTTTAGAATCTAGGCCAAGGGAGCGTAAAATCTCATCCCCTGGGTGGACAAGGCCTGGCGGTATGCTGAAAAGTTGCACTGAGGTCCCCTTCTCTCCCTTGATTTAGTGTTTTTATTTAATTCTTTAAAAAGTATTTTAAGAATTTCATATGTGTCAACGGTTAAGAGCACTGGCTGCTCTTCCAGAGGACCCGAATTCTGTCCCCACATCCACTTTAGGTGGCTTCCAAGCACCTGTAACTCCAGCTCCAAGGAGGGTACCTGCACTCACCTTCCCACACCCTCATACAGACACACACTTACCATAACTTAAGTTTCATAGATGCTTACTGAATTCTTATTGTCACCATCCCTAGTTCCTCCTGTGTCTCCCCCACCCCACAATCTTTCCAGTTCATGGCCTTTTCTTATTTAATTAATATATTAGCATATTTTTATATAATTACATGAATATTTTATATAATATATATTAAGTATGTAACCTGTGGGGTCTATTTAGTGTTGCTCATATGTATATGCTTTTAGGGCTGACCGCTTGATGCTGCTCATTCCTAGGGGAGACTGATCGCCATCTCTCAGTCATTAATTACCTGTAGTAATTCATCTTGCTTCTTAAATAAATGGTCTTGTTAGGTAACTCTGGCTGGCCGTGAAACTTGTATCAATCCTCCTGGTTCAGCCTCCAGAGTCCCAGGCTTACAAGTGTCTTTTCATGGAGCAGTGGGGGGGGAGGGAGGGAGGGAGAGAGGGAGGGAGGGAGGGAGGGAGGGAGAGAGAGAGAGAGAGAGAGAGAGAGAGAGAGAGAGAGAGAGAGAGAGAGAGAGAGCTCTTTATCTCTTTGTCCCAGGTGTCAAACCAAGAAGATAATCTGGACGTGGCCTGGCAGATAACAGTGATTGCTACTAAGCTTGATGACTTGAGTTCAGTTCCCAAGACCCAGCTGTGCTTTGGTCTCCACACATGTGCCAAGGCATGTTCACATATAACAAAATAAGTGTAACTGTGAAAGCCTAAAATATTAACCATCTGGCATTTTACAGAAAAAAAAAAATGAAGTCTTCCGGTCTCAGGCAGCCACTGGCAGCCCACGGGTGTCCTGGTGACTGGGTAAGCCGGTGCCAATGACCTTAAGTTGTACTGGGGATAAAGAGGAGGGCAGGAGCAGCTCCTTTCCCCAAGCTGCCTCTGCATGCGTCCTCACCAGGTGACCTAAAGCCACTAAGGGAGAGAGCACACAAGTAATGTGACGGGAAGAAGCATGAGAAGAGGTCAAATCTCAGAAGATGCTCCCTGTCCCCTGGCCCAGTCCCGCAGTGCCCTGTCTCCAGATTGGGGTTTAAGCCACTTTCCAGACCCTGAACTGAGCTCATCCTCGCAGACATGAATCTCCCAAGTCTGGGCTTTTATCCCCATCTATGTGCAAGAGAAACACAGCTGCCCAGGACAGCGTGCGTGAGGCCATTTACGTCCAGCTCCGTGTATGACCTGCTATTGTGATCCCATCAAGGTAAAGCAACGGGATCGTGACATTTGGGGCTCCGTTTGAACAGGTAAAATGCCCGTGACCGAAGGAGAATGGACCCTGCGGGCGACTGGGCTTTCCTCCCACAGTTACTGCCTCTTATCCCACTAGCGGACCCAGATGTGCGCCTTGAGGGTGGGAGTCCTGTTTCCATTTTGTAGAAAGTTTCATCTGGAGTCTGATGGGGGATGCCCTGTATATGTGCTTCTCTTACAGGTTGATGAATAAAACACTGTTTGGCCAATAGAGGCGGGAAGTCAGGAGGGACTAGGAAACGAGAAGAATCCTGGGAAAGGCAGGCAGAGAGATATCACATGTAGCAGAGGAAGGATAACAGGTCTGGGCATTCTCTGGTAAGCCAAGACCACATGGAAATACTTAGGTTTATAGAAATGGCTTAATAATTAAGACAGAGTTAGCTATCGCCCAACAGTTTTATAATTATAATGATAGCGTCTCTCTGTGTTTGTTTGGGGCTGAAGTGGTGGTGGGACGGGAAAACTCCAGTTCCTGGAGTCCATGGACTGAGTGAGGCTCAGGTGTCCACATCTAACTAGCTGCCGGGTAGCAAGGCTTCCTTCAGCAGAACACATTGTCACGGCATCATTCCATGCCAGAGGCGAACAAGCCTTCTCTGTGAAGGACTGGGGGGAGGGGCTTTGTGGTTAGATCTCGGAGGTCCTTTGGTTTGTGTTTCAAGTGTTGAAATCTCATGAAAGAGTAGTTCGAATAATGTTTCAATGATCATACGATTCTGTGTCCTAACGCAACATCGTTGACAAAAATAGGTTGTGGGACAGGTTTCTTAATGAATCAGAGTTTGCTACCACTTTGAATAGACCCATCGTGATTCATTTCTCGGCATTGCTAAAGTCTGGGCTAGTAGGTTCTCTTAGAAAGGACATCATGGATGGGGATTCTTAGTGTGTTTCAAGTATTCCAGTATTACATGGAATAAGTCGTAGGCCATTTGGTGGAGAGATGAATGTTAGTACTTCCTTATGACCTAGTTATAGATTTCCGTAAAGTCAAGTCTGCAGGGCTGGGAGATATGCATGACTCAGTGGTTAAGAGCAAGGACTCACAGCTGCCTGTAACGCCAGTTCCAGGGGGAATTTGGTGCCCTCTTCTGGCCGCCACAGGCAACTGCACCCATGTGCACATACCCCCCCCCCCACAAGCACACACAAAATTAAAAAAATAAAAAGAATAAAATCTTAGTCTCTGTCTCCATTGTGCTACCTTTATAGACAAATACAGTGAAACAGGTATGGGAGTTCCCATAACCAGCTCTGGGAGCTCCTTAGTGCCTGCCTCTCTGCTGCGTTCTGTCGGAGTCTGAAGTGGCAGGCAGGACGACATTCCCAAGCTGGAACAGTGTTCTCTGATCTGCATGATGAAATCATATACCATCAACCGTCAGCTGGTCACGGATTCAGCTAGGGGTGAGGCAGGAAGCCGGTAGGTAAAGGATGGATCTCTGAATTCCTTCCTGCATCTGAGTGAAGCCAAATGTCTCGAGACCTTCCGTGGCGTCAGTGAAAAGCCCTTTCTTTTCCTTTTTCCTTTTTTTTTTTTTTTTTTTTTGCATATGACATCCATGTGGTGTACATGCGTGTGTATTTGTGTGTTTGCATGTGTGTAAAAGTATGGGTGCATATGTGTGTACGTGCATGTGGAGGTCAGAGGTTGACATCTCCCTCCATTGCACCCACCTTATTCACTGAGCCAGGGTTTCTCGTGTGAACCTAGAACAGGTTAGTCTGCCTAGCAGCTCGCTCCATGGGCCCCTGTCTCTTCTGGCTCCCCAGCTAGTGTTTCTATTCTTTCTGATGATCTGAACTCCAATCTTCATGTTAGTGTGGCAAGACCTTTGACCACCGAGCCATCTCTCCAGTCCTAAAGACTTATTTTTCCTATCTATCTATCTATCTATCTATCTATCTATCTATCTATCTATCTATCTATCTATCTATCTTGGTTTTTTTGAGACTCAGAGATCTAGCTGCCTCTGCCCCCAAGTGGCATTTAAGGTATGTACCACCACTGACCAGCTTACATTTTTATTTTTTGAGACAGGATTTCTCTCTGTAGTCTTGGGACTCATTATGTAGACCACGCTGGCTTTGAACTTACAGAGACTCACCTGCCTCTGCCTCCTGGGTGCCTCCTCTATTATTTTAATAACACCAGTGTTTAGGACACATCTTCATGAGCCTGGTGTCTTTGGAGGGTACCTTATTGGCTAAGGTTTCAAACTCCAAAGTCTCTGCTGATAATGTACATTTCCAGACAACTTGATAATTTGTGTTTTACTGTCAAGCAGAAAATCTTATTTTTGTAATCCAATTCAATTTATACATGTCAAAACAAGAATGCTACTAGATTTGGAGTTTGAAAAACAAACAAACAAATAAACCAGAATTTAAGGGATTTAGGAGATGATTCAGTGGTAAACGCTTGTTGCTTTTCTAGAGGACATAACTTCAGTTACCAGCGCCATAGAACGTGGTTCACAGCTGCCTGCAACTCCAGATCCAGACAACCTCATACCCTCATCTGGCCTCTGTTGGCACCCTCACACCACACACACACACACACACACACACACACACACACACACACTCACACTCACACACACACTCACACACACTCACACCACACACACACACACTCACATACACACACACTCACACAGACACACACACACACACTCACACACACTCACACCTCACACCACACACACACTCACACCTCACACCACACACACACTCACATACACACACACACTCACACACACACACTCACACACACACTCACACCTCACACCACACACACTCACACTCACACACACAGACACACCCTCACACCACACACACACACACACTCACACACACACACACACACTCACACCACACACACACTCACACCTCACACACACACTCACACTCACACACACACTCACACACACACTCACACACACTCACATACACAGACACACCCTCACATCTCACACTCACACACACTCACACACACTCACTCATACACACACCCTCACATCTCTCACACACACACACACCCTCACACCTCACACCTTATACCTCACACACACACCCTCACATTTCACACACACACTCACACACACACTCACACCATACACACACACACACTCATACACACACCCTCACATCTCTCACACACACACACACCCTCACACCTCACACCTTATACCTCACACACACACCCTCACATTTCACACACACACACACAGACACACTCTCACACACACACACACCCTCACACTTCACACCACACACACACACACACACGCACACACACACACACCCATACACACCCCAAATAAAAATAAATCTTTAAATCATTTTTATTTTATGTTTGAGTGTTTTGCCCACATGTGTGTCTGTGTACCATGTGCTTGCCTGGTGCCCAAAGAGGGCAGAAGAGGGCGTCAGATCCCCTGGAATTAGATTGTGGGTGGTTGTGAGTCACCGCGCGGGTGCTGGGAATTGAACTCAGGTCCTCTGGAAGAGCAGCCAGTGCTCTTGACTGCTGAGCCATCTCTGTCCCACCCTGCACTGGGTGTTTTCTGAGACACCATCTGTTAGTTTCTCACAATGACCTTTGATTAGGGCTCTGTTTTATCCTCAGTTTGGATGAGGCTATGTAACGAGTATGTTTTCCCGCTGGTCAGTCCCACCGCCACGCCAGCCCCCAATCACACACAGACTTTGTATTTGATATAATGTTGTTGGCCTGTTACTTGTTTCTTATCGGCTAGCTCTGTCTTAATGATTAACCCATTTCTATTACTCTAAGTATTTCCACGTGGCTCATCTTACCGGAGTGTGGGCCAGTGTGCTGCTCTCTCCAGGCTCTCCATGCTGACTCCTCCTAACTACTTCCTCTTTCCTCCTTGTCTCCTAGCCCCGCCTATCTTGCTTTCCTATTGGCCAACAATGCTTTATTCATTAACCAGTATGAAGAGAAACAGATTTACAGAATAACATCTCCCATCAGATGATGGCTCAGAGACTTGCCCAAGGTCACCCATCCCAGAGGTAGGGCTGGGTTTAGCACTAAAGTTTGGAGACATCCTTGTCCCATCTGTTAAAATCAAGAATTCATGATATAAAAGCTCCCCCCCCCCGCCCCCCAGCAAAACAAACTCTTACAAAGTTAAGGTTATGGCCTAGAAGTGCCCTTCAAAAATATGATGGAATCCCTAACTTGGAGTTTATGGATGGAATCCCAGCCAAGATCTTGTGAATGGAGATGAGGCCTGTGCCTTGTTCCCCAGCCTGGAACCTAAGAATGGAATCCTTAGCCTGGAGGTTATGAATGGCGTCCCCAGCCTGGAACTTGTGACTGGAGCCTTCTATGGGAAGGGGTCTTGACAGATGTGGTCTAGTTATGATGGGGTGCTTACAGGGTATCTTCATGAAGAGTGTCACAGTAACTGGTCCACTGAACATCAGATAGGCAACTTTATTGGCCTTCTGTGATGCTAACTGTCAAAACACTTGGACAAACGTGGAAATGAAGTCACTCTACTCACCAAGTTTGGGAGACAGAAAAAGGTGTTGTGTGTGTGTGTGTGTGTGTGTGTGTGTGTGTGTGTGTGTGTGTGGCACGCACCTGGGTCTCTTCCCTATTCCCTTGAGTCAGGGTCTCTCACTCATGTGGGAGCTATACTGCCAGCCAGCCCGCCCCCTCCTGCCATCTCCCAGCCCTACTCCAATGCTGGTATTACAGGTGCAAAGGGCCACATCTGCCTTTTTGAATGGGTATTGGGGATCTGAACTTCTGTCCTCTTATTTGCAAAGCAAGCATCCTTACCTGCTGAGCCATCTCCCCAACCCTTAAAATTATTTTTCATAAGGCTGCTATTCATGTTAGTATGCCACAGGATTTATCGTTATCTTTTCTGTTATTATATACATGCATGTGCAGGCACACACATACCACAGGTATGTGTATATTGCATTGCTGTGTGTATGGACCCTGTGTATCCTGTTGCTTCCTGGTAAGCTCTTCACCAGTGTCTCCTATTAATTGTGCTTAGGGTGACTACAGACACATAAACTTGACATGCGAAACTCTCCAGAGCCTGCCATGAGAAATGCATGTGTCCTGACTCTGAAGAACTTGAGAATGGCGGACAAAGTCCTGTCTCTTTCCCGAGATGTGGCAAGAAAAAGGCGATTTCCTGTAAAGTAAGGACAAATTTGTGGTGAAGTGTGTAGGCCAAGGCCTAGGGGTGTGGCTCAGTTAGTAGAGGGCATTATCATTCAAGAAGCCCTGGGCTAGGGCTGGGGAGATGGTTCAGGGGTTAAGAACACTGACTGCTCTTCCAGTGGACCTGGGTTCAAACCCCAGCACCCACATGGCAGCTCACAACTCTCTGTAACTCCAGTTCCATAGGACCTAACACCCAATGCACATTTTTAAAAAAGCCCTGAGCACCTGTTGTCCCAGCACTCAGGGGGCAGAGGCAGGAGCATCAGTAGCTCAAGGTTGGGCTGGCTGCATGGCTCAGTGGAATAAGGCACTTGCTGCTGAGCGGGAGGATCTGGATCCTCAGGAGGGAATGCGCTCTTGGGAGTTGCTGTTGGACCTTCATACACACACCATGACACGTGTGTACCACCACGTAAATAAATGCAATAGAAATTTAAAACATATAGAGAAGCTCACGCTCTTCAGCCCTGTAGTGTGTTTGAGGTTAGCCTAGGGCACACATGCATGCTGTTACAGGTAAGTGCCTACGAAAATGGTGACGTAAGCTCCATCTTTTTAGAGGTAGAAGGGCCAACCAAGCCTTGGCTTTGTACTGTGGAAAAAGGAGTATTCTCAAGAGGGGCACCCCTCCCCCGCCTTCCCATGGATGTCTGTCCTGGGGACATCATTTTAGACAAAGAAATCTTCCTTTTCATGGTGGCCCAGGGCCAGAGAAGTGCCTGAGTTCAATTCCCAGCACCCACATTGGGTAGCTTAAAACTGTCTGCTACCCCAGTTCCAGGGGATCTCTCACCCTCCTCTGGCTTCCTTGGGCACTCAAACACATACGGACACACAGACACACACACACAGACATACAGACAGACAGACACAGAGACACACACAGACACAGACACACAGAACACAGACATGTACACACAGACACACACAAACAGACATACACATGTACACACAGACACACCAACATGTACACATACACACAGACACACACACATGTACACACACACATAGACATAACACATACACAGACACACAGACACACAGACATACAGACATGTACACATAGACACACACATAGACATACACAGACACACAGACACAGATATAGACAGACAGACAGACACACACACAGACACACAGACACAGACACACACACAAACCACACACACACACACACACACACACACACACACACACACACACACACAACAAACAAGTTTTTTAAAAGAGGGTTGACAGGTCCTGAGAATCTGTCTCTGACAGGCTCCCAGGATCCTGACGCTGTGTGTCCCAAGCAGAAGCTGTGGTTCCCAAGCTCCCTGAAGACTCAAGGTTTTCAGTATCCGTCCATCCAGTTCCTCAGGCGCCAGCTTCTCTTTTTGCTTGCATGTTGAGTCCCCATTTTCATCTCACTCAGGTCCCTTTATCCCGACTGCTTTTCACACGGTCGCTCTTCAGCAGAGAAGAACTGCGCATCTGTCCCTCTGTCCCCTGATGGGCCCACACTGAGCCTCGGCCCCCAGGGACCACTTGTTACTGGTCCATCCATCTAGCCATCCACCCACTCACCTACCAAGATACTGATTGAACTATTTGGGAAATAGGAAAGAATCAGACACCTTCTAGTATTTCCTAGGACACAAGAGTTTTTGAACACTGGCCAAGAGCTCCTCTAGAAATGCAAATCCAGTCAACACCCACCTCCACTCAGTCATGGAGTCAATGACTTCCCAGTTCCAGTGAGGAAGATATTCACCGCTACCTGCTGTGATCTGCACCAGTCTTCCGAATGTATCTTACTTCCTGCTGGCCTTGGCCAGAGGCCCAAATGACAGAATCCCTGCCCCGGGATTCTTCTCCCAGGCTATCACACACCATCCTCCCTGAAAACATCCATTATTCTGTTATTTCATTTTATCTATGTCCCTGACTAGCTTGTGTGAGGTCACTAGTACAGTCACAGCGTTTTTGAAATTTAATTTCTATTGTATTAGTTCTTTGAGTCTTCAGTTTTGTTATGAGGCATATCCTGTTAGTACCCATTTAAAAGGCAAGAAGTTAGAGCCCGGAGACGGTGAGCATCTCGCTTCAGAGTACATGGATAGTAAGTGGCAGAGCGGGGTTAGAAATGGGCTGTCTGGCTTCTGGGGTGGTTCCTTCCCCCTGCTGCATCATAGCTTCCCAGTTGTCTGTCTCCCTGGCTAGTTTCCAGCTGTTTCCAAAAGTCAGGAGGCTGGGTCTTCATACCTATGGGCAGGTGACAGCCTAGTCCTACGGTAATTCCGAAAGATGGTGGAGAAGGACCTTGGTTCCGTTTGGCTTTTTTCTGAGCCGTCACCCTGAATCATCTGGCTTCGCTGTGGATAGGTTCCCGCCCCTCAGCTACCATTTCCCAGGGTTGTCTTGGTGTCTGCGGATCTAGTGAAGGGAACGGCACTTTACAAACCCCGAGGCCTGAGGTGAATGCAAGGGGTTGTTCCTATAATTATCCACACATTTCATAAGGGTAAAAGCACCTGCCTTACAGATTTGCTGTTGTTCATTTGTTTCTGAAACAGGGTCTCAAATGACTGAGGCTGGCCTTGAACTCACTGTGTAGCTCATCTTCTCACCTTTCCTTTCCTCGTGAGTGCTGGGAGGGATTTATATTTTACAGGTATTTATACTGTGCCTGGTTTATTCAAGGGGATCAATGTCAAATCCTCTTGCATGCTAGGCAAATATTCTACCAACTGAACTATATCCCCAACCTGAAAAAAAAATTGACATCCAACAATGTTATCTGTGTTGTTATTAATAACCTTAAAAATGTGCTATATTTGCTAGCTGCAATAATCATTGACAAGATACACCCAAAAGCACAACAATGGCACAGATGTAATGAGTGGAACCAATCACTTTCTGATTAGGTTTAGGGTCCACTCTGAAGAAGCAAATATGTTGCCTAAGATTGCACATCTGGCAAAGAATCCATAGTTAGACAGCTCATGGGCTCAGATGTTGAACCTACCAAAATTGCTTTCTAAATTTGTAACTCTATGTTCAAAGATTAGTGAAGCATGAATCCTTCTGCTCACAGTGGATATGTTCATTACTCTCATTGGTTAATAAAGAAGCTGGCTGGCCAATAGTTGAACAGAATAAGGTTAGGCAGGAGAGCCAGACTAGGAGGATGTTGGGAGGAGAGAGGGCAGAGCCAGAAAGAGTAACCCGCCTGCTACAGAAAGGGTTGGGCACACAAAATGGGATAGAAGTAAACACCATGAGCCTTGGGGTAGCATGTAGATTAATAGAAATGGGTTAAGTTGTAAGAGCTAGTTAGTAATAAGCCTGAGCTATCGGCCAAGCTTTTGTAAGTAATATAAGCTTCAGTGTGCTTATGTGGGAGCTGCTGTCGGGACAGAAACTTCCGCCTACACTCTCAGTCCTCATCAGAGAAGTTTCATTTTGCAGTGGATGGTGGTTAATACAGGCACTCATAACTGGCCAAGGTGCAGAGGATGAGTGTCTGGAATGCTCAGCCACAAATGGGACATCTGTATCCCTTCCCCTTTCCCCAAGACTTGGTTGGGAAAGCAGCAGGAAGATTGTAAGAAACAGAGTTTGGGTAGGACCAAGTTGAGAAAGCGTCTTCTGAATACTACAAGGCTTCTATGCTTATAGACTAACAACGTCTGAGTGTACCTACACCCACCATAAGGCCAATTAACCTTCTAGCATGGAGGGGGAGGGGGATATTCTGGTTTCTTTTCTGTTAATGAAACACTCAGAACAAAGGTAACTTAAAGGGAGTAAGAAGGGCTTATTTGGCTTACACTTCTGTTGTGGAATATTTGTTTAGCTATGCAAAGATGTGTTTCATTTGTTTATGTGAAGATGTGTTGTAGCCAGTAAGGGTTTCCGCCTGCCCTGGACCCAGAGCCGCGCCATCCCCAAAATAATAATACACAGAGACGCTGTATTTGATATAAGGCTGTTGGCCAGGTACTAGTTTCTTACCGGCTAGCTCTGTCTTAATGATTAACCCATTTCTACTATTCTAAGTATTTCCACGTGGCTCATCTTACCCGGTGGCCCAGCGTGCTGCTCTCTCCAGTCTCTCTATGTTGACTCTTCCTTCTACTTCTTTTTTCCTCCTAGTCTCCTAGCCCCGCCTATCTTGCTTTCCTATTGGCCAACAGTGCTTTATTCATTAACCAGTATGAGAAACATATTTACAGAATAACATCTCCCATCAATGCGTTACGTTTTAAATTATGCAAAGATGTGTTGCGTTTGTTTAACTATGTAAAGATGTTTACCTTTGTTTATGTTGCTGATTATTTGTTTAACTATGTAAAGAAGTATTGCATTTGTTTAATTACGCATTGCTGTTTTACCCTACCTGCCTAAGGCATCTGATTGATCTAATAAAAAGCTGAATGGAAAATAGAGAAGGAGGAGGTATACATGGAACTTCCAGGCAGCAAGAGTAGGAGGGGAATTTAGGCTGGAGAGAGAAAGAAAAGGCCAGCCAGCCAGACACGGAGGAAGCAGGAAAGAAGGACATACAGACTGAGTGAAAGGTGAAAAGCTCCAAGGCAAAGCATAGGTGAATAGAAACAGGTTCAATTAAGTTAAAAGAGCTACTGGGACAAGCCTAAGCTACGGCCAGCATTCAGAATTGATAATAAGTTTGTCTTTATTTGGGAGCTGGTTGACAACCCAAAGAAAAATTCCAAGTACACACATCTAGGTCACAGTTCCACATCCAGGGTGGGCAGGACAGGAACAGAAGCCGAAGAGACAGGGGAACATTGCTTACTGCCTCAACCATACTCATGATCAGTTGGCTTTAATATTCAACCCAGGAATGGTCAGGGAATGGTACCGTCCACAGCAGGCTGGCTATCATAACCATACCTTATAGACATTACTGTAAGCCAATCTGACTGAGGCAATTCTTCAGGTGAGGGTCTCCCCAGGCTTTGTTAGGTTATTTAAAAAAAAAAGTGTGTGTGTGGAGACACAAAGTTGGGAGAGGATTGAGGGGTGGATCCAGGAGGAGTCAGAGGGAGGAGTAGGAGTGAATGTGATCAAAATACATTGCCTGCACATGTGAAATTCTCAAAGAATTAATAAAAATGTTACATTAAGAATAAATGTGGGCTCTCTCCTCTTCTGATGTGAATGGAGAACGTCCTTCAACGTGTTTGAATCCTTAAAAACACTAACATGAACCCACCCGGCTATGTTTTGCTGGATACAGCCAGTAAGTATGGAGGGATAGACTCAGGCATAAACAAAGCTGAGGCTGACTTCTCTATCCTGGGCTGTCTGCTCTGGAGGTGGGGGATGTTTGTCAGTCCTCTGTCAGAGTGTCTCACTTGCAAGCTGAGACTGCAGCTGGATCTTTACAAGTAGACACATGTATACAGATGCACACACAGACACAGACAGGCAGATGCAGACACAGACAGACAGACAGATGCACACACAGACACAGACAGATGCAGACACAGACTGACAGACAGATGCACACACAGACACAGACAGACAGACACAGACAGATGCACACACAGACACAGATTGACAGACACAGACAGACAGACGCACACACAGACACAGATTGACAGACACACAGACACAGACAGAAACACACTGATGCACACACAGACCGATACAAGTCTCTCTCTCTCTCTCTCTCTCTCTCTCTCTCTCTCTCTCTCTCTCTCTCTCTCTCTCTCTCTCTCTCCTCTCCCACTCTCGGAGGTGTGTGCTCTCTGTTTTTCTGGAGCTCCATGGCAGTCTGTTGTTTCCCGCAGTCTCATCTTTATAAACAGGTGACAAGTGTCACTATTCACTAGACTAGGAGCACAGACGCTCTCGTTTGTCACTGGGGTTGAGCCTCTGGCTCATTCAGGGCAGCGGCTCCTTGGAAAGAATTTGTTACCAATTCTGCACTCCGATTTTAGGAGTCACACTGGTCCTGAGAAGCCAAAGCCATAGCTAACGGGAAACAGGTGTCATTCGACCTTTAGGCACACGTATTAGAAGATGGGTACAGCCCTGGTATAGTTTCCTCCACTCAGGAGGGAAGACAGACTTCTCTTGTGAGTTCAAAGTCTTCCCTGACAGGAGCTGAAGTCACCTCTAAAGTGAAGAGTTTAAGTGATTTAAGCTGTCAACAAAGCAAGGGCTCAGAGAGTAACTAAGCAACAGGTGTGACCGGGGAACCATTCCTGCTCATTGAATGGCGGGAGAGGGGAAATGGTGTCATCTGTCTGAAAATCAACATGTAGCTGCAGGCGTGTGAGTGTGTGGGGTATGAGGGACTGAGAATGAGCAGGAGGAGGTATAACCGTTGACAGAGGAGGTGAATGGGAGGGAGGAGGAGTCAGGAGGAGTGAGGAGTGGAGAGGAGGGGGAGGAGGGCACAGCAGGGGACAGGAGGGGGTGAGGAGGGGAGAGGAGGGGACAGGAGGGCACAGGAGGGGACAGGAGGGGACAGGAGGGGACAGGAGGGGACAGGAGGGACAGGTGGGGTGTGGCAGGAAGAAGGTGACTTTCTCTTTTTGATCATCTCTACTTGAATTGTTTTCTTTTCCTTGAGTCATTTAAAATAAAGGGGAAAAATTAACTGCCAGAAGAGTCCCCAAAGCCTTTCTTTAATCCACAGAAAACCTTTAATTTTTGAGAAGAGGAGGCCTCTGGGGCCGTTCCTGAATAAACTGTGTTTGCAAACTAGTTCAGACTTCTGCTGTCTCCAAAGAGGGCAGATGATATAAAATAGCTTGGGAAACTCCCCTAACGAACAAAAAGGAAATACTCAACTCTCCCCCCTCTCCTTCCTCCCCTTCTCCCTTCCCTCCCTCCTTCTGTCCCTCCCCCTCCTTCTCAAGGTTCTTCACCCTTTTTATGATTGCTATTATAGATGTGTGCTTGTGTTTTTAAAGGAATAGGAAAATCCCAAAGGACCCATAGTCCTTGAGTCTATTGTCTAATACACACCCCACTTAAAGACATCCAATCACATATTTGAACATTAAAGGGCGGGGGAATCACAGTTTAAAAAAAAGACAGTCCCCCTTAGAACTGGATGTGTGTGTGGGGCCAAGGGTGACCTTGAACTTCTGGTTTACAAGGCTGTGCTATCACGGCAGGATTAACAGCAGGACTGAACCCAGGGCCTCCCACATGCCAGGCAAGAACTCTATCAACACAGCCAAATTCCCAGTGCCTGGAGCATCTTTAATTGAAGCTGCAGTGCGCTTATCTGTTTGTTTTAAAAAATGAGTTTCAAGTGTATGGGTTGTTTGCTTGCATGCATGTCTGAACACCATTTACAGTGCCTGGTGCTTGCGGAGGTCAGACAAGGCCGTGCATCCCCTGGAACTAGATGGTTGTGAGCTGCCTTAGGGTGCTGGGAATCAAACCTGGGTCCTCTGGAAGAGCAGCCATTGCTCTTAACCACTTAACCACTGAGCCCTATGCCCAGCCCTTTCTCAAGGTGGGTTATGTAGTGAGATATTATTTATGATTTATTAAAGCTTGCCTGAGCATTCAGAAAGCAAAGTCAGACACAAGCCATAGAAGAAGCCAGGCACACACCTTTAATCCCAGGACTCAGGATTAGGAGATATATGGATCTCTGTGAGTCCAAAGCCACCCAGATCTACACGAGAGTGAATCAGTCTAAAAGAGAATTATAGCTCCCACCTTTAATCCCAGCACTAGCCGGGTATAAAAAATAGGAGCAGAACTCCAGTAGTCAGTATCAGGCTCTCATTCTCCAGCCACGCTGAGGGGAGGTTACGGTCTGAGGCCCGGTGAGAGCTCAGGAGACCCGATCAGCCCATTCAGCCTGGGGTTTGCTTTTCTGATCTTCAGTTTGAAGTCTGACCCCCAGGATTAGTCTCTGGATCATTTATTTTTCCTGTTACAGGATTGGATACAGGTTTAATCTCACAACCACCTGTGACTGCACGGAGCCCAAACCCTCTTCTGGACTCAGAAAATTCTACTCATGTGAGTACAGACCCCCAAGCTGACACGGGCATATACACATAATAAAAGTGTTAAAAATAGCTCTAAAAATAAATATATTTTTAAAAGTAAAAAGAAGGTTTCATGAAATAGAGGGGGATCTATTACACACGCCCGCACGCACGCCAAAACAAAACTTGAAAAAAGTTGGGAGTGGGGTGGGGCTGGAGGGATGGCTCCTGGGTTAAGAGCATTTGTTGTGCTTAAAGAGACCCGAGTTCAGTTCCCAGCACCCACGTTGCCCCAGGGGTTGTAGACTCCTGGGGGGCAGAGGAGCAGTGGTAGAAGGAAGTTAGGAGCCCCATGTGGTTGGCCATGCACTCAAGCCTGTAATCCCAGCATCCGGGAAGTAGAGGGGGGAGGGTCAGGAGTCCAAAGCAGCCTCTACTACACAGTGAGTTCGAGACCAGCAGAGACCCAGCCTTGAAACCTCGAACAGACACCTTGTTGATGGGTTTGTCTGTGTTGTCTGCCCTGCTCCCTTTGAACAAGTGGTGGTGGGTTTTTGTTTGTTTTTCCACCTCCTAGATGAGTGCAGACTTTAGGTCCAAACCACATCTGTGTTTGACGTCACAAAAAGGCCGAGGGCAGAATATTAGTAAGTGCCTTTAATTGCTTGAATTGCTGGGAAGCTCAGAACCCAGACGTGAACTTTTGGTCTCTCTGAGGTTTTGTGTTTTTTTTTATTTATTTATTTATTTATTTATTTTTGTTTTGTTTTTGGTTACACTTTCTCTTCCTGCGGCATCCAAGGCCAAGGTCTAATTCAAACCTGGACGGTTGACCTCAGTCAGTAAAGACGCTTCCTGCTTTCTGCGTCTTCAGCCAGCTGAGTGCGTGGATGAACAAGCCCACTGCTGCCGTGGTGCACAGAACAGGAGGTGTCATCGTCCCCGTCACCTCCCCCCACTCCCTTGCTCCACTCTGCTGGCTGTGTTAGTGAGGGACACTTGGCTCTTTCTTCGGGTGCAGAGCCTGAGTTCTGCTGAGTACTGCTAGCGTTCATCTGTGCAGCAGACTGCCTCGGCAAGAGGCAGAGCTACCGGTAGCATTTCATTATGTTGCCTGTGGTAAGGAGTCTTAGAGTGCAGAAACGCTGGAGAATTTTAAAGGCGTCAAGGGCCTCAATCTCTGACCTTCCATTTTCCTCGAGGACTGCTCCATGGCGAGGCTTGGGGACACACACACTGCATACAGGAAGAAGGCAATGTAATGAATGTCAATTCTTACAAGTTTCCTCTTTACCAGAGTGAAAAAGAAACTCTGTGAGAGTCAGGGAAATAAGCATGGTGTGGTGGCACACATCTCTATTCCCAGCACTCCAGAGGCAGGGGCAGGCAGAGCTCTGTGAGTTCAAGGCCAGCCTGGTCTACAGAGTGAGTTCCAGGCCAGCCAAGATGACCTCCCGAGACCCTGCCTCCAATTAAAACAAAAAGAGTTGGCGAAATCAAGGGTTTGTTTGTTTTAAACTGAACTTCTTGGGGTCCTGAAAATTCTTAGGGCTCCTTAGAAATTTGTTCTGTTTTCTTTGTTTTTGAGACAGGTTCTCGCTTGGTAGCTCTGACTGGACTGGACCTCTATGTAGATGTCCCACGACTCATACAAATCTGCTGCTTCTGCTTGGTTCTTGAGTGCTGAGATCAAGGACGTGCGCCTCTATTCCCAGCTCAAGAGAAGGGGTATGCGATGGGTAATTAGCAATGACCACCGTGAACCACGAGATCTCTGTTGCCATCTGAACGATTGAGTCTCTCCCCAGGGAAATAAATTCCCTTTGTAACTGGAGATGACCTTGAATTTCTGGCCTTCCTGCCTCCACCTCCGGAGTTCTGGGATCACACACACACACACCAGCATCCCTGGCTTATGTGGTGCTGGACATTGAACCCTGGGTTCCATGTTCCAGCTCACAGCCACCTAGCCCACAGCCCCAGCCATCCTAATTGCTTCCCTTTTTCTCCGATGATGGGAGATGTTATTCTGTATATATGTTTCTCATACTGGTTAATAAAGCACTGTGGCCAATAGAAAACTAGATAGGCGGGGCTAGGAGGCTAGATAGGCTAGGAGGAGGAAAGAGGAAGTAGAAGGAGGGGTCAAGATGTAGAGCATAGAGGAAGGAAGACGCTGGCCGCGGCTCCCCATAAGACAACCACGTGGAAATACTTAGATAAGTAGAAATGGGTTAATAATTAAGACAGAGCTAGCCCATAAACTATAATGGTAACTGGCCAACAGGATTG
Source organism: Cricetiscus sungorus (assembly GCA_030556225.1). NCBI lineage: Eukaryota > Metazoa > Chordata > Mammalia > Rodentia > Cricetidae > Cricetiscus > Cricetiscus sungorus. Next base: position 410,178 of record JANBXA010000391.1, on the reverse strand, counting down.
TATCAAATACAGAGTCTCTGAGTGTTACTTGGGGCTGGTGCGGCTGTGGGCCCAGACTGGCAGCAGGCGGGATTGCGCCGGCGGGTAGGAAAAACCTGCAGTAACACTCCTAGAACAGGAACACTAGGGTCTCAAGCCCATGGCACTCATTTCTCCCTGGTGCCTGGACTATTTTTCAACTAAAAAGCCATCTCACTCTGTTGATTATTATTCTTTATAACACGTGTGACTCGTGGACAGAGCATGTTCTTGTGTCTAGCTTGCTGGCTGCTTCCTTCTCCAGCAGATGTGACCCTCGCTGTTGGACAGATATGTGATGTCCAATATGAGCTCTGTCTGGCTCATATTGGACATCACATATCTGAGGAAGAAGTCATCTGTCTGAAGGCTTGGTTTCTACGGTCTCCACTTTGTCCGGAATGACACAGGAGGCTGGATTTGGGTACGAACACCCCTGACTTTGAACTCTGGATTTGTGCTGTGTGCTCTTCCATGGGTTACTGAGTTTCCTGGTGACTCAGTTTCTTTGCCTATGAAAGGATTTTTGTTTTTGTGAGATAGGATATTACCGTGTAGACCTAGCTGGTCTAGAACTTACTATATAGACTAGGCTGAACTCACAGAGATCAGGCTGCCTCTGCTGCCTCCTAAGTACAGATCAATTCCGTGTGTGTGTGTGTGTGTGTGTGTGTGTGTGTGTGTGTTTCCAAATGCATGTACTCACATGCACATATGGGAATGCACTTGCACACACACACACACACACACACACACACACACTGTTGTGTTATTGGTACTGTTTCCCTAGGCAATTCTGCCTAAAATAAAAGTTTTGCCTCAATTCCTTGACAAATAAGATAATGACTAGGGGCAGGCATAATCTCAGAGTTAGAGGCAGGAGGACTGGGAGTTCAAGGCCAGCCCTGTTTATAGAAGACTTCTGTGGAATATTCCTTTACATTGTGTGAAGATGTGTCACTGTGATTGGTTTAACAAAAAGCTAAATGGCCAATAGTTAGGTAGGATTTTGGGGGCAGAGAGTTGCCAGGCAGATGTGGAGGAATCATGGCATGTAGGAGATGAGGTAACAAGCCTTGAACCACATGGCAGCACCTAAAGAAGTAGAAATGGATTAGTTTTGGTTGTAACAGCTAGTTAGAAACTATAACACAATAATAAAAGACCCAGAGACAGGTACTGGGGTTCAGACTTCAAGCTGAAGATCAGAAAAGCAAAGCAGCAGGCCACTCTTTACCTCAGACTGAAAAAGCTGATCCTATCTCCATGAGCTCTCATCAAATCTCAGACTGTAACCTCTCCTCAGCGTGGCTGGAGAATCCTGAGACTTCAATGTATCCTATCTTCAGTGTGGCTGATACTGAGTGGCTGATACTGAGACCTTGCTCCTGTCTTATATACATCCTTAATGCTGGGATTAAAGGCGTGTGATCCCAGGCGCTGAGATCATCTTTGTGTGAGCTGTTTCTCTTTAGGACTGGATCAGTCTTGTGTAGATCTGGGTGGCCTTGGTGTCACAGAGATCCATCTACCTCTTAATCCTGAGTCCTGGGATTAAAGGTGTATGCCACCACCTCCTAGCTTCTGGCTGGTGGGATTAAAGGCATGTGCCTGGCTTCTATGGCTTGTGGCTGACTTTGCTTTCTGAATCCTCAGGCAAGCTTTAATAAATCATAGATAATATATCACCGTAGGAAACAAGCCTAAGCCATTGGCAAGCTTTCACAATTAATAAGTCTCTGTGTCATTTATTTGGGAGCTGGCTGGCAGGACAGAGAAAGACTAATTACAGGAGATCATCTCAAAAAAGAAGATAATGTCTTGCAATGACAGGTGTCTTTACTCAGGGTAAGTCTTAAGAAGAGACAGGAAAGCTGGGTATGGGGAGGAACATCTATATCTCAACATCAGAGAGGATCTTCAGCTGGAGGCTAGCCTGGGCTGCATAGCCGGACCTTGGCTCACAAAACTGAGCAAGTATCAGGAAGTCTTCCTGTTCAGTGGGTACCAGCAGCCTGCATGCACACTCACTGATATTTATGTCCCCAAGTGAGAACTTTGAAATGAGACTTACAATATCTCATCAGATAAAAGGAACTATGAAACTTGAAACACCGAGTCCCTCTAAGCTGTGGTCCGCCTAGGCTGGCAGTGTGGGGAATCTGTATAGACAGATGTAGTGAAGGCTGGTGTCTGCCAGAACACAAGATGGCAGTGCACGGCCCCTGCAAGCCTCCTCTGCGCCATTGAAGGACAGCATCATTTCCCTCCCCGGCATCCGGGTGGACCACAGAGGGGCAGCTAAGGAATAGCACTGTCGTGAAAAAAGTTGTGTCACTCCCGTATGTTTAGCTTCCCCTTGAAGTCTTATATTCATTTTAAGTTTGTTTTCAAAGTAACAGGGCTCAGAAATGAAAGGGCTAAGCTTGTTCGCTTGTGGGTAATCTCCAGGGATGCGGCTTTGTGGGATGCTGGATCCTTCTGCTGGTGGATTTGCCTCCCAGGGAATCCTGACCTCTGTGTAGTCTCTCTGCTGTGTCCCCAGCAGATCCCTCAGGGACCGGCCACGTCCAGTCTGAGGATCTGTCTTAGTTACTCTTTGATCTCTGTGAAGAGACACCATGACCAAGGCAACTCTCACAAAAGAAAGAATTTAGTTGGGGCTGGCTTACAGTTCCAGAAGTTTAGTCCATCGTGTTGGGAAGTAGACAGGCTCTGGAACAGTAGCTCAGAGGGTTACATCTACAGACAGCAGGCAGAGAGAGAGAGAGAGAGAGAGAGAGAGAGAGAGAGAGAGAGAGAGAGAGAGAGAGAGAGAGAGAGAGAGAGAGAGAGAGGCTGGGCCTGTCGGATTTTGAAAGTTAAAATCCCACCCCCAGTGACAGACCTCCTCTAACAAGGCCACATCCCTAACCCTGCCCAAACAGTTCCACCATCTGGGACTGAGTATCCAAGTATATGACCATGAGGGGGACATTTGTGTCCAAGTCATCACACCACACACTGAATTATCTGGGTTCCCTGCCCTCACCACATAGAATCATTCAGGGCTTTCTATGCAGATTCCAAAAACTTCTCTGTTTGGGTTTCCCCATCTAGTCTACTATTATTGCCATTCTTGGCTAGGAAAAGGAAGCTCCATCCATCCTCCCACGCATCCAGCTATCCACACGTTCATTTGTTTGTCCATTCATACCAGGAACCTACCGCAGGCCAGCCCAGGGCCCCAGAGTCCTGCTCTTAGGGCATCCCCTTTTAGTAAGGAGATTAATGAGCTAAATAGGAAAAATAAAGACCATAGCAATTAATTCATAAATCAGGGTCAAATAGAACACCTGTACATCATTTATTTTTGACATTGTTATGACAAAAGCAGATTAAATTAAAGGTTTGTTTTTGACTCATACTTCTAGGATATCATGGCAAGGAAGGCGTGGCCACAGGAGCATCGGATCCACGGTGGTCTCATCATATCCTCAGTGGGTCACTCGGCATCCACGGTGGGTCACATGGCATCCACAGTCTCACGGCATCTGCAGTGGGCGGCGTCACATTCACAGACAGGAAGCAGAGAGATGAACTCTGTGTTCAGACAGCTCCCCCTTTTTTAGTCAGCTTGGGGCTCCAGCCCATGAGATGCTGCTGGAGAAGCCCCCTCAGTTAGCCCTGTCTAGAAACTCCCTCGTAGAAATGCCCACAGGTTTATTTTCCAGGTGTTTCTACATCTTGTTAAGTTGACTGACGATATTAACCCTCACACCTGCCGTTGTACGTACAGTGAATTGGTTGTTACAACTCTCAGGTAATTACTTGCTACCTACTGGCTGATGCAATTGGGGTATCTTAGCGTTTTTATTGTTGTGGAGAGATACCGTGACCACGGCAAGAACAAATTTGAATTGGAGTGGCTCTCTTACAGTCTCAGAGGCTCAGTCCATCATCATCATGATGGGGAGCATGGCTGAGTGCAGGAAGATGTGGTAGAGGTGGAGTAGCCGAAAGTGCAACAGGAAGTTGACTGAGACACTAGGAGGTAGCCTGAGCATAGGAAACCTCAGAGCCCGCCCCCACGGTGGCACACTTTCTTCAACAAAGCCACGCCTACTCCAATAAAGCCACATCTTCTAATAGCGCCACTCCTTACGAGCTTATGGTGAAAGATTTTAGTTTGCAGAGCAAGGATGTAGGAAAGGGGCAGGAGAATAATTCTTACAAGCGGAATATAGAAAATCATAAAGAGTGGACATTGACATGGGAGGAAAGAACAGAAATTATGAGAACAAGAAAGTTACTATGGTGATGGGGCTAGTGGTTATGCTAGGCTGATTCTGTTAAATAGGGCTAGTAACTGCATCATCAATCTTTCGTGAAATAACTGAAGAGAAGTCTCTCCCAGGTCGTGGCCCACATCAAGGAAATAGGCCCCAACCCTGGAACAGATGGTTCCAGATGAACTGTCCTGGCCGGGTCTTACCTGACCAACACACAGTCTGGGGTCTTTCCCTGTCATTCTGTTGTTTTTCCTTTAAAGAAGAACAGGTCACACCTGGGTGATCTCTCAAACATTACACTTTGTACTTTGTAATTAAACTCTGTAATCAATCACCCTGTGCCCTACGCATGCATGCCGCTTTGCACTCTTTAAAAAGGGCCTGGACGCTCTGAGGGGTGAGCAGCTTTCCTTGGATTGCTGGCACCCAAGTGCGCACTCCTTTAATAAAAGCCTCTTGCTTGTTGCATCTCCTGGTTTGGTGTCTGTGTCGCCAGGCTCTCCCGCCAGCCCATCAGGACCCCAGAATTAGGGTTCAATAATGGGGCCAAATACATTCAAACTTCCACATAGGGAATTAAAAAACCAAAAGGTTAAATGCAACATACAGGTGGTACAGCTGAGCCTAGAGACCGCTCTGGATACAGTGGCCTTTGCTGGCAGAGAGTCTGCAACAATGTGAGCTGCACTTAGGCCAGCCTCACATTCCCCAAAGATGCTTACTTGGTTGAGATTTAAAATTTATACTCTAAGCTAGCATGGTACCACATGGTTTTAATCCCAGCACTCAGAAGGCAGAAGCAGGCAGCTCTCTGTGAGTTAGAGGCCAGCCTGGCCTACATAGTGAGACTGTATCTCAACAACAACAATAAAATACCGAAAAAACTCCAAACCAAAACTAACCAAACATAAACATATACTCTGAGCCAAGAGTGGTGACGCACACCTTTAGTCTCAGCACAGAGGAGGCAGATGCAGGTAGATCCCTGCGACTCTGAGGACAGCTTGATCTACACAGTGGAACAGTGGAACTCTGTTGTGGGATTTTGATACGCTTAGCCAAAGTCATTGGTTAAACAGATCAAAATTCTGTATCAAGACTGTCTCAAAACCAAACCAAACACAATAGCAACAAACAACCATTCTGAATGGTAGGTTATTTTTCTCGTGATTTACATGGTTTCTAAAAATGGGGCACAGGAACCAAAACTTAGAAAGAAAAGAAAAGAAAAAAAAAATCATTAAGAATGGGGGTCAAGCCGGGTGGTGGTGGCCCAAGTCTTTAGTCCCATCAATCAAGAGGCAGAGGCAGGGAGATCTCTGTGAGTTTGAGGCCAGCCTGATCTACAGAGGGAGTTCCAGGACAGGCTCCAAAGCTACACAGAGAGACCCTGTCTTGAAAAACCAAAAAACAGACAAACAAAAAAGAATAGGGGCCAAATACAAGTACTTTTCAGTGGATCCATTTTTTTTTAAGTTATGCATTTGTGTGTGTGTGTGTGTGTGTGTGTGTGTGTGTATGCATACTTGAGTACGAGCATAGACGCTCATGAAGGCAAAGGGTGTGAGAGACCTTGGCTCTTCTGCAAGAGTGGTGTGTGTGTGTGTGTGTGTGTGTGTGTGTGTGTGTGTGTGCGTGTGCGCGCGCGCGCGCGCTCATTGCTGAGTCATCTCTACAGCTCGTGAGATCTTTCTGCTGCCTGTGTGTGTCTGCACAGCTCCCTGGGTCAGCACCAGTGGCTTTGCCAAGGAAAGATTCTTTTTTGGTTTTTGTTTTTTGAGACAGGGTTTCTCTGTGTAGTCCTGGCTGTCCTGGAATTCACACTGTAGACCAGGCTGGTCTTGAACTCACAGATCCACCTGCCTCTGCCTCTGGCGTGTTCGGGCTTGTTGGATCAGATGTGAGCTCTCAGCTACTGTTCCCGTGTCATTCCTGCCTGCCTGCTGCCATGCTGTCCACCATGGTTGTCATGGAGTCCTATTCTGAATTTGTAAGCAAACACCTATGAAGTGCTTTCATTTGTAAGTTGCCTTGGCATGGTGTCTCTCTCTCTCTCTCTCTCTCTCTCTCTCTCTCTCTCTCTCTCTCTCTCTCTCTCTCACACACACACACACACACACACACATACACACATGTACATGAACTCTCCCCCGCCCCACTTCTAACCCTAACCCTAATCTCTCTGTCTCTCTGTCTCTGTCTCTGTCTCTGTCTCTCTCTCTCTCTCTCTGTGTGTGTGTGTGTGTGTGTGTGTGTGTGTGTGTGTGTGTGTAAAGGGGATTTATCAGGCTGGTGCACGGGACGTGGTCCGGGCCGTCCAACAGTGGCTGTCTTACACTGGAGAGGCTGAGGAGCTGGTAGTTGTAGTTTGGTAAGTGGTCCATGAGGCTGGCATCTCAGCAGTCCCCATCTGGTGCTGGAGGCCTGGAGGATTCCCGGCGGGAGAGCGGCTGGACTGCAGTCTGCATGGGAATCCTGAAGAACTTAGCTCTAATATCTGTGAAGGGATGTCACCACAATGGGATAGACGAACTTGCCAGGCAGAGTGAGGGCAAGCAGGCAGAAAGTCTGCAGTGTTCTTAATAAACCAGAGTTGGAAGTGGCTGTCACTTCCTTCTGTGCCTTTCTACACAGACAGACCCAGGAGCCATGAGGAGGGGGCTACCCGAGGTCATGAGTACCAGGGGGATGGCTGTCATCTCGGAGACTGGTTACCACACTAACAACAGTGTTGTAGAGGGTTGTGTCTGGCTCTGCCACTGAGTTACAGTCTCACTGGGTTACCCAGGCTGACTTTGAGTTCCTTCCCATGTTGGCCTAAACTTGTGACCCTCAGACTTCCAAGTAGCTAGGATGAGCTAGGATGATGGGCTCGCTCCACTCAGCCTGACTAGCAGAAGACAGACTTTGAGAGGAAGGTCAGCTTTGATTAGCGGCTTAGCTCATGTAGGAGATGGTTGTTTGGCTTGGAAAGGTGCCCTGGGAATTGGCGTGAATCCTCTTCATGTTAGAGGCAAGCAGCCTGGTGTCAGATCGACAACCCTCTATCTGTATTTGGATCTTGAGATTCAAATTAGCTGGGAAAATTGACTTTGATGAACAGATATTGAGACCGAACACATGAACTTCTAGACATTAATAAATGTGTAGTAGGTAGTCTGTTAATAGTGTTATATGTATCTAAGTCCTTTGAGGATATTGGCTTAAGTTGGGCATGGTAAGTATCTGGAACCCAACACTTGTGAGTCTGAGGAAGTAGTATATGACATTCCAAGCAGCATGGCATGTATGTATGAGCAAACACACACACACATATACATGCATTCATGTATATATATATATATATATATATATGAGTAAACACACATACACATATATACATGAATGCATGTATATGTTATACATACATAATACATAGGCTGGGGAAATAGTCCCATGGCAAGTAGAGGCTTAACATGTACAAAGTCCCAGCACCATCTCTAGAATCAAATAAAACCCCAGACAGAAAACTTGGTAGGCCTCTGGGATACTTCTAAGTATGTTTAGAGTATATTTACTGATGGAAGGGTATAATTTGTTGGCCATTCCCACTCAGTTTGTTATTGCTCTTTGCTTTTTTATGGCACAGGGATTAGGCCTAGGCTCTGACATATGCTAGGCAAACACTACCATTGAGCTGTATGCTCAGCCCTTTCTGTTAGAAATGTTGAAGATAGTCTCACCAGATCGGCCAAGCTGGTGTTGAATTCACTTTCAACTTTCTGGCCTCCCAGGGAGCTGGGAATACAGGCTGTCTGCTTTCACCAAGTTTTGAAAAAGTGTTTTACGTGTGTGTGTGTGTGTGTGTGTGTGTGTGTGTGTGTGTGTGTGTGTGACACATGCCATGGCACACCTGTGGAAGTCAGAGAACCGCTGTGGGAAATGGTTCTCTCCGTCCACTGTGTGGGTCCCAAGGATCAAGCTCAGTCACCAGGCTTTGAGGTAAGCGTTTCTGTCCACTGTCATCTCTGCAGCCCGACTCCACCTTTCATGATGTATTATCGACTACTCAAACAGGCACGATTTGGATCCTGCTGGTGACTTCACTCACCACGGTCTACCTACTGGACAACACTCCTTCCTCCCTCCCAAGCCCTGTTCGTCCCATCCTTCCTTTCCTTCTTTGTGTAGGCCAGTGGGTGTGTGTCAAAAATCAGACATCCTGCATATCAGATATTCACATTCATAACAGTAGCAAAATTGCAGTTATGAAGTAACAATGAAATAATTTAATGGCTGGGGGTCACCCCAACATGAGGAACTGTATTAAAGGATCACAGCATTAGGGACATTGCTACAGGGTCTCATGCATCTCCAGCTGACCTCTAAGTTTCTATGCAGCTAAAAATAACCTTGAACTTCCACTGCCTGCCTCCACTTCCCCAGAGAGGTTATATGCATTCGCCATCATGCCTGATTTGTTTGCTCAGGCTCAAACCCAGGGCTTTGTGCGAGCTAGGTAAACATCCTAGCATCAGAACGCCATGTGAAAACTCCCCCCCCCCCGCCTTTTTTTTTTTTTTTTTTTTTCTTTTTCAGACAGTATCTTGCTATGTTTCCATGCTTGGCGTGGGACTCACGATTAGACCAGACCTTGAACTTTCAATGATTCTCCTGTCTCTGCCCTCTGAAATCACAGGACTGAAATGACTATGTCCAACTTGTACTGGGAAGCCTTCCAAGTTCCAGGCATGACTTTTGTACTTCCTGACCCAGCTGGGAAGCTGCCCTGCAGGTCACACAGCTCTGGTTTGACCTCCTTTCTGTGTATATGTGACTTCTCCAGAAAAGCCTTTCTGTAGCCCATTTGTTCCCCCCCCCTTTTTTTTTTTCCAAGACAGGGTCTTACTATGTAGACCAGGCTGGCCTCAGCCTCACAAAGATTCAGAGCTCCAGGATTAAAGGCACCGCACCACTATGCTGGGCTTGCCCCTTCTCTTTCTCATGACCTGATTTTGTTTTTGTAGCACTTCACATAACTGAATTCATCATTTTTTTTGAAAATTGCTTATTGATTCTCTACCCCTAGAAATACGAGCTCCTCGACAAACACATTCACTTATGTATCTATCCTCTGCGCCTAGCATGATTCCCGACATATGTTAAAGCTATATATGGATTCTCTGAGTTAATTATTAAAGGATAGGGTATATAGTTTAGTGGTAGAGTACTTGCTAAGCATGCAAGAGGCCCTGGGTTCAAACCTAATGCTGAAATTACATGTGCACGCACATGCACATGCGCACCCCATACACACAAACAATCTGTGGATTTATCATTGACTCTGAGTGTAATCACAGATAGGTGACCAGTATTTGATTGTAGTCAACTTTGATTTATAGGCAGGTAGATTTTGCTCATTTCCTGTGCTTTTCTGTGGAATAAGGCCCAAAAGTTTGTGCTGTGTGCACTGAGAGCCAGTGATACCAGATAAAAGTTTATTATTATTATTGTGTGTGTGTGTGAGTGTGTGTGTGTGTGTGTGTGTGTGTGTGTGTGTCGTGTGTGCGTGTGTGCGTGTGTGCCTACACAGGGCAGAGGCATGTCAGAGCCCCTGGAGCTGGAGTTAAGGCAGTGCCGTGGGTGCTGAGAATGAAGCTTATGGCCTTTTCAAGAACAGTGAATGCTTATGTCAGCTTAGCCATCTCTCCCTCTCCACAATATTTTTTGAGGTAGGGTGTTAACACCAAGTGCCCAGGCTGCCAGGGATTTTTGGCAATCCTCCTGCCTCTCATCCTCTCTATGGCTGGATTAGAAGCATGAACCACCACACTCCCCTTGAAAGCAGCCCTCTCAACCCATTCTCCACATCACAATCTGGCTGGTGAGGCCAGGATTACCCCAGCTCTGGTCAAGATGGGCTTAATTCTGAGTCCATATTTATGCTACCACGGGCTTCCCTTTTATTTCCACCAAGTATCTCTCCATGCCATCCTGGAGGCATGAGGGTGATTAATATATCTGTGGAAGAAGGACCTCTTCGGGATTCAGAATTTGGAGTAAAGTTTGCATCTTGTCCTTAGAACCTGCCTAGGCATGCCTGCTTGTGGATTGTCTTAAATGCCACCTAAACATTTCCTGCACCAGAGTAAAAGATTAATCATGGATGGTTCAGGGCCTGCACATGAATAGAAATTAATCTAGGGTGGCTCTGCTCGTCCTGAAACTTACACTTCAAGCTCTGCCCCGCTTTGGTGGAGCCCTACACACTCGTCTCCATGCCTGAGATGTTTGGATTTAGTGACTAAAGAAAACTAGCAGTTGGTCACCAAGGTCTGGAGCTTAATTGAATTTGTCTTCATTTAGTCTTCTAACTTGCAACCGAGGGGGTGGGAGCTGGTGGCCTCGGAATACCTGACCATTAGGAGAGTGAGAGGCGAGTCATGAAATCTGGAAGCTATGAGGACAGGGAAGTTGGGGGTGTCTTGTAGAATTTCTCTTCAGTCCTCTTAGCTTCAGGCACTGACAAATAATGCATCATTATCGCCCAAGTACCACCCAGTGTCAAGATAGTGACCTAAAGTGAACTATGACGATATTTTGGAGAAGTTTTGTAGTTTTTGCTTTGTTTTTCCCTTTAGGGAACAAGAAAACACAAGCCAGGGAGCCTAGTTTGCTTTCTGTTGCTGAAGTAAATTCCATGACCAGAAGTGACTTGGGGAGGAAAAGATACAATTGGTTTACACATTCAGTCAGAGTCCATCGTTCAGGGAAGTTAGGGCAGGAACTCAAGCAGGGGCAGAGGCAGAAACCAGGGGAATGCTGCTTTCTGCTTCACTCTCTGCCTTCTGCTCTCTGTTAGCTTTGTCATAAGACACAGGCCTGCCTGCCTAGGGATGACACTGCCAGTGGAGGGCTGGGCCCAACCACACCAGTCACCAGTCAAGACAGTTTCTCACAGATGTAGCCAAGGCAATTTCCCCATAGAGACTTCCTCTCTGACTCTGAGCTGTATCTCGCTGAAGGAAAGGACTGGGAACTCGGGGAACTCGGGAGATGGCACATCCACCAGGACACTTTCTGCTTCCATGCGAGAAACTTAGTTCAAATGCCCAGTGTCCTCGTGCAAAGCTTGATGGCTGCAAACCTAGCTCCAGGTTCCGTGAGAGATCCGGTCTCAAGGGAACAGGACAGAGAGTGATGAAGCAGGACAACCCACAGCTTCCTCTGGCTCCTGAGGCAGTGCACATATCAGTGCACACAGCACACACACACACACACACACACACACACACACACACACACACTCACGCACACACACCCATGCACACACACTCATGCACACACACTCATGTACACACACACTCATGTACACACACTCATGCACACACACACAGTCATGTACACCCACACTCATGCACACACACTCATGCACACACACACAGTCATGTACACCCACACTCATGCACACACACACTCATGTACACCCACACTCATGCACACACACTCATGTACACCCACACTCATGCACACACACCCATGCACACACACACACTCATGTACACCACACCCATGCACACACACACTCATGCACACACACACACCCATGCACACACACGAGAAAGAAGAAAGATCTCCACTTTGCATAAGTTTGGAATCTTTGTTGCAAATGAATAGTTGACTGAATTTTGGGTCATTAATAACACCTACAGCAGCCATCACTTACCAAGCATTTGTTTTCAGTTATATATATATATATATATATATATATATATATATATATATATATATATTTTTTTTTTCTTTCTCTTGAGACAGGATCGCACTACATAGCCCAGGCTGGTTTTAAATGTGTAGTTCTTCTGCCTCAGCCTCCCAAGCACTTGGATTTTATACACGTGTCACCATGTCTGGCCTCCTTTCATATTTGTTAATTTTTATTTTTTAAGAGATGTCTCACTATGTGGCCTAAGCTGACCTTAAAACTGAGATCCTCTAGAGCAGTGGTCCTTAACCTTCCTGCCACTGTGGCCCTTAATACAGTTCCTCATGCTGTGGTGACCCCAACCGTAACATCATTTCTGTTGCTGTTTCATAGCTGTAGATTTGCCGCTGTTATGAATCGTCATGTAAATATTTGTAGACATAGAGGTCTGAGGAAAGGCGTTGTCACCCACAGGTGGAGAACTGTTGCTGTAGAGGTTCCTTTGCTTGTTTTTGCACGCTAGGGATGGAACCCAGGGCCTTGGGCATATTGGGGAACACTTCACCAATGCGCGACAGCCCCAGCCCACGGACTGTAGCCTATTGCATTGTTAGTTTCAGAGATAGATTTGCTTATTTACTGAGTGTCTGTTCCCACCTGCCACGGTGCATAGTGTGGAGTGCTTCTCTCCTTCTTCCTTGGGATGGGACTCAGGTTGTTAGGTTTGGTGGCAATCACCTTTATCTGCTAAGCCATTTCAAAGTCGACCTCATATGCATTCTCTTTTTTTAAAGTATATTTTAATCAACTCTTTGAGAATTTTACACATACATGTAGTGTATTTTGAACATATCCACACACACCCCCGGAGTCCTCCAATTATCTCCTACTCCCTACCCCTTCCAACTTCACGTCATGCTCCATGCTTGCAGTGTTGACTGGTTCTATCTTGTTCAGGCAACCACATCCAAAAGATACTGCCTTGCCCCTCCCCCCACCCCGGTCCCCTTTAGCTCTCTGGCTTTTACGATATTTCTTCTTACCATTCCAGCATTTTCCCTGAGCTTCGGAGGGAAAGGGTATGACATTGACTTCACATTTGTGGACGAGGACTCCACAGACACCTTTCCCAGGCACCTGGGCCAGGCGTGAGCATCTGTGCTAGCACCAATCCACCTCTTTGATGAGGTCTGAGCCTGGCACTAATCTTTGCGTACAGACACACGGATTTAGAGGGCAGGTTGATACTATTATTTCCATTTAGCAAAACAAGGGTGGAAGGTTCGCTCCTGTGGCCTGTGGGCTCCAAACTACAGGTTCTTGTCCAGCTGTACAAGAACAGGCGAGTGTTTTCCCCTGAGGAGCAGGCCCTGCATTCCATCAGAGAGCAACCGGCCGCCTCCATACATTTGAGCCACTGATGCTCCCATAGGCAGATCTTACCAAGCCAGTCACTGCTGCTGCTCAAAGGGCTCGCAGCTGGGTAGGCCTCTTGAGAACTTTTCTCTCCCAGAAGTCTGCACGGCACCTCCTCGTTCTATGAGACTGAACCATCGGAGGGAGGATACTTCCTAGTCGGTGCCAGTTTGCTTTCTTCATGTCATGTGACTTGATTGTAGGGTCCTATCATCAAGTTCTAGTGGGTGACCAAGAGCAATGGCAATGCCCTATATTGTTTGTTTGTTTGTTTTTTTTGGGGGGGGGGGGTTCTTTGGGATTCCCCAACCAAAAACTAGTGGGAAGGGGTGTGTGTGTATGGGGGTGTGTGGCTTACAAAATGGTAGGTTTCCATATACCTTTCTAAACATCCTTAGTATTCCTCATCCCTCCACTTACCCACTTCTTTACCCTTCTGATGGGAGATGTTATTCTGTAAATATGTCTCTCTTATTGGTTAATGAGTAAAGCCCTGTTGGCCAATACGGAAGCAAGACAGGTGGGACTAGGAGAGGTGGAGGATTCTGGGAAACGTAGGACAGAGTCACGATGTGATCTCAGGAGGAGAGGACGAGGGAACCTGGTGTCCTTGGTAAGGTAAGTCCATGTAGAAATACATATATTGATGGGAGGTGTTATTCTGTAAAGATGTTTCTCATACTGGCTAATGAAACACAGAGTCTCTGTGTGTTATTGGGGGCTGGTGTGGCGGCGGGACCAGACCGGGGGGGGGGGAGGGCGGGTAACCTACTCGTAACAATATATTAGTGATTATGGGTTAATAATTTAGACAGAGCTAGCCAATAAGAAACCATAGCCAATGGCCAATAATTTCATAATTAATGCAGCATCTCTGCGTGTTATTTGGGGCTGACACGGCTGAGGGAACAGGCTGCTCAATCACCCTTCTACTCCTCCTCCCACTTAAACATCCCTTGCCATTATCCCTTCTTCCCCTTCGTATCACCTGGGTCCTACTGTCCCCCTTCCCCCTCCCACAAGACTGTGCCCCAGGGTCCCTGATGTGCAATACTAGCTTAATGATTAGTTCATTCATGCCGTGGGACATTTGTTTAATAATGCAACGGTGTGTTGTATTCTTTTATGTTGCATTTGTTTAACTCTGTGAAGCTGAGTTAATTTGCCTGTCTAACACACCTGACTGGTCTAACTAAGAGCTAAATGTCCAATGGTGAGGCAGGAGAAAGGACACGCAGCGCTGTCAGGCATAGAGGGTAAACAGGAGGAAGAGGGAGGAGCAATAAAAGGGGGAGAGGGCCAGTCACACAGCTGCGCAGCCAGCCACAGAGCAAGAAGTAAGGGTGTATAGAATAGAGAACAGTAAAAGCCCAGAGATACATGTAGAAAAGTTAGAAAAGCTGACTGGAAACAAGCCAAGCTACAGCTGGGCATTTTCAAGTAAGAATAAGACTCTGTGTGTTTATATGGGGAGATGAGTGGTACCTCACTCTCAAAAGCAAAGAAAAAAGAGTAAAAAAAAAAAAACAAAAACAGGGTCCCTTTCTAACTTCTGGCTTCTATAGTCCTTCCATATTTAACACACACATCTAAAAGACTAAATGCTGGGACTTACATACGAGTGAGGTCTGCACTCATCAGTTTATATAATCTTTCTCTTTAATTAAAAAATATTTACTTAGTTTACATGTATGAGTGTTTTCCCTGCATGTATGCATGTGCACTATGTTCATGCCTGGTACCTGTGAAAGTCAGAAGAGAGTGTTGGATTCCCTGACACTGTAATTATGGATGTTTGAAAGTCAACCTATAGGTCCTTGGTATCGAACCTGGGTCCTCTAGAAAAGGAGGCTTACCTGATTGAGTCCACTGTGAATGAGGTTCTATTATCCACACATAGGCAAGAGTTGCCATCAAGTGGCAGGTTCCAGGGTTTGGACTGGATGGCTTTGCCTTGAGATCTCCCAGAAGTTCCTGGGAGTTTGCCTCTCTCTACCTTTGTTGCTTCAACACAGTAGGTGGAGGAAACAGGAGCCTTCAGCTGGGCAGCCCTGAGTTTCCATACCAAGGTCAGTCTGGGCACCTCGATTTAACCATCAGGCTTACATCTCTTAGGGCCACGTAAGATCCCTGCAAGGACTGCCCTTCTACTCTGTCACTTTGGGTCATTCTACTGGGTCACTTCCAGGTAACCCTGTTAGGGTTCCGGGAGGACACAAGATCAGAGAGGAGAGTTAATACAAATCTGAAAGCCAGGTGTGGGGATGCATGCCTGTCAGAAAGCTGGTGATGGTATCACAGGTCTGTAACCCTAGCACAGAGAGGCGGAGGCAGAAAGCTCAGAATTTCTAGGTCATTCGAGGCCAGCCTAGGTTATCTGAGAACTTATCTGAAAACAAACAAACAAAAGCAAACTAGGAACCTAAGTATGACTGACTGTTAGGTACTGTAAGAGTCCCTTAGACTCCAGCCACCAAGATGAACACCCAGGATCTCACAGGGCCCTCACTGGATGCTGACCCTGGGCAGCTGACAGGTACTTCCTTATCGTGAAGAACACGGACGGTGTCTGTGGTTAGGGCCTGGTTGCTTGAGTATTTCTAGTTTTCCTTGTTGATGGGGTGCATTGAAATTTATTCCTCTACTAGCCCCATGCATCTATTGAAATCCTGACCCTCGGTGAGGTGGCACTGGGAGGCAGAACACCAGAGAAGTGCTTACATTGTGACATCGAGGCTTTAGGGAAGGGTTCCCAGAGCCCCAGAGGTCTTCCTGCCAAGGAAACATACAGTGGAAATCAGTGGTCTGAACCAGGAGGCTGCCTTCAGCACAACCCAGGCATGCCAGCACCCTGATCTTGGATGTTCAGAACTGTGAGAGGTACATTTCTGTTATTTATAAACTGCTCAGCCTACAGCATTTTATTACAGCAATCCAAAGGGCTTAAGAGAGCTGTACGATAATGTTAGATCATGTGATTAAATTTACGTTTGAATTAAGGTTCTGAAGAATGGATGTTCAGGAGGAAGCAAAGAAAAGAAGAAAATACTCACTTCCTAGTTTGGGCCAGGATTCCTTGTGACTTGCTTTTCTGATGCTGTGTGGCTATTTCCACTGATTTGATGCATTCCTGAACAAGGTGAGGAGGGCTCATGAGACTTGGGAAATCTAGGAAACACACAAAGGCCAGGAAGTAAATGAAACTTGCAAGACCCTGGAAGCCCCCGAAAGCTACAGAGTTCACAAGGCCCCTCCCCAGGGCCGTATAAGCAATAACAGTTGCTGGGACCCATACTCTCAGCCAGCAGAGGTGGCTGCAGTACAGGCAACACCAGGCATGAAGGTTTTCAACATTACCACCCATGCTGGGGTGGGCTTTTTGTCCATAAAAGCTGTCACTCACATTCCTGTGAATGAATACCTCCTCATGCACAGTCTCCGTAAACCCACGGGTTCATCAAGCCAGACTCGGATGAAATTGGTCCAGCCCCTCTCAGGTCCACACTCTGACACGTGACTCAGCTTTCAATTACATCCTCTGGCGTGTTGACTTAGCAGGCTCACTGCGTGCTGTTCAGTCTCAGAGATGCATTGTCTGGCTGTGTGGCTTTGGGTGGTGTTCTGAACCCATCTGAACCTTGGCTCTCTGTTGCATAGTGAAAACAGTGTAGTCTCACTTCCTTCTTCCATTCTCTGGGTAGCATCTCTCATTCCCTGGGACTTACCAGCCCTGTGGGCCTTCCCTGGGGCTACCCTGCTCTTCTCACAGATGCAAGTCTGACTAGCTCCTAATAGCAGCACTCAGCAAACTGTCCCAGTCTCCAAAAACCTTCCGCACAGCCTAGCCCTGCCGCCCAGTCCGCTCATCCGCTCAGCCCTGTCTCCTGTTTTTATAGCTTCATGGTACCGAACAGTAGCTGTCTCCTTCTCTCTCTCTCCTTCTCTCTCCCCACTTCTCCCCCCCCCATCTGTCCTCCCCACTCCTCCCACCCCCAACTCCACATCCTGCTTCACCGAGCAGCTATGGCTGGCCTGGAACTTGCTACATAGATCCCACTGGTCCAGAGCTCACAGAAAGCCTCTTGCCTCTACCTCCTGAGTATTGGGATTAGGATTAGATGTTTTCTATTGCCTGTTTTGTAAACAAAATTGTATCTGAACAGAGCCCCACTTATTACTATGGCCCAGACTGTGTGGTCCCTCTGACTAAGACATCACTGACTGGCCTTTTATAGGGGGAAAAACAAACAAACAAACAAACAAACAAACAAACAACCCCCCCAAAAAAACAAGCAAAAAACCAATGACTTCCTAGCTCCATATAGAGATGAAACCTTTAGGCCATGAGTCACCAGCCTACATTTGATTCCCACCTGCCACCCTGCTTACTCATCCATGATGTGGGACTCTGAATCCCTCCCAGCTGACTTGAGAAGCGCGCTCTATCACCTTGTTAACCGCTTTGAAGCAGTCCTGAGGGCTCCTCTGGGCCGCGTGTCTTAGATCATGATCCTAGAGCATCTTCTCTGTTCTTACAAATAATTAAAAACAGCAGAGACTCCGGGCCACCACCTTCCCTGTCCTCGGAATAAAGATGCACCACATGCCAGCTGTCCATGCCAAGGACGGCATGTTGATTAGCTGAGTCAGAGCCACTCAGGAGGTCTCCCATGGTAGACTGTGGAGCTGTCTTTGATCTATTCTGGACACTATGCTGACTCAGCGCTGACGATGGAAGGCTGCGGATGAAATGTCTGGGAGGTGCTCCAGAGCCCCAGTGGTCCCCTCAGCCTCGTGGGAAGGACTGGGAGGAATGAGAGAATGTTTACCAGGAGTTGGTGTGGACTCTGACATCAGTTATGGAGTCTGGCATTGGAGAGGCCTGGCCAGACAGCAGTTCTGGGGAAGCTGACGTGGGGCCGCTAGGTGGTCCCAAGTTTAATTTGAGCCAGACATACAGGGCTGGCAAGGAACACAAGATCCTGGTCGGCAGGAGATGCCTGAGGGCTCCAGGGAGGGCAGAACCGAAAGTGACTTTAAATGAACTAGGCAGGCCACATTTGGAAAATTGATGTCAGTTGTGGAGACGGACGTTTTTTAATGGAGATATTGCCAGTGTTTCAGGGGTTAAGGAGGAACCATGTCATCACGAGGGAATGCTAGAGGTCCCAGGGATGGTTCCCAGGAAAAGAGATAACCACAAGAAAAAAAGGTCCATGAGAGGTCTTTTCCATGGAAGGAACTGCCTTGACTATTTGTTTTTTTTTGTATCCATCCATCCATCCATCCATCCATCCATCCATCCATCCACCCATCCACCCATCCATCATCCATCCATCCATCCATCCATCCATCCATCCATCCACCCACCCATCCATCCACCCATCCACCCATCCATCCATCATCCATCCATCGTGGAGATGGGGCTAGGCTCTAGGACCTCAAGCATATTTGGCAAGCTCTGTGCCTCTGAGTGACACCTCCAGTCCTAATCTTACTACCTCTATTACAGGGAGGTACATAAATTCAATGGATTCACCACCAGATGACCAACCCTACTCACACATTCCTGACATCCTCCCCAGAACAGCTCAGGTCAACCATCTCAAAAGAGGTGATTCTTGGATTCCTGTTTGTTCTTAGCTCTACCTTCCTGGTGAAGGCTTTGGATGCCCTCTGGGAGCTAACATGGAGTTCTTTCTTCAAGGAGAACAGAATCTGTCTCAAGGACTGCCTGTGTCTGTCTTCGTATGGCTGAGTCTGTCATGGTGTAAATCTGGGCTAGCAGGGCAGATGCTTGTCACCATGATAACGCTGTGGGAGAGAGCCAGTCCCGAGGGAGGGAGGATGAGGCAGGGATGAAGAGAAGCAGGGACCTGCTAAGTGGATCCTTTTTCATCTTCCTGTTTCCTTGCTTTACTTCTTGCTCAGTCTTTCTGCGGTCCTGAAATCAGGCTTAATGACATAGCCCTGTGTTCTTGCTATGGTTCTTGTAGGGTCTACTATGGGTTTCTTCCCAGGTAACCCAGATGGCTAGGGAGTGAGGGGCACTTGCTGTTCCTGAGGACCGGAGTTCAGTTCCTACCACAACAACCTGTAACTCCAGCTCCAGGAGATGTGGTGCCTTCCTCTGTTCCCTTAGGGTTCCAGCACACACGTGTGCACACACACAGAGACATGCATACAACACACAAACACATATTAGTTATTGGATATCTCAGGGAGTAGGAGAGACTCTCTCAGTACATTTGATGGCATGGTGGTGGATGATGTTCACACTGAGCATTGCTTCAAGAAGTAGGGGGCGGAGCTGACCGGCAATGGGTACTCAAGAGCACGGCAAGCGTTTGAGATTAATGGTAAATGCCACTTTCCAACTCTGGGTCCTTGGGAATGAATTCTCAGCTGTAATTCCACCAGTTTCTTATGCAAAGTTGTGTGTGCATGTGTGCGTGCGTGTGTGTGTGTGTGTGTGTGTGTGTGTGTGTGTGTGCGCGCGCGTGGTGTTTGTGTGTAGTGAGTGTGAGGTGTGTGCATATGTGTGGGTGAGTGTGGTGTTTGTGGTTAGTGTGTGGTGTGTGCATGTGTGTGTGTATGTGCATGTGTGTATGCGTGTGTGTGTGGGTGAGTATGGTGTTTGTGTGTGGTGTGTTCATGTGTGCTCGTGAGTGTGGGCGCGCGCATGTGTGTGCGCGTGAGTGTGGTGTTTGTGTGGTGTGTGCATGTGTGTGCATGTGCGTGTGTGTGTGTGTGTGTGTGTGTGTGTGTGTGTGTGTATGCGCGTGCGTGTGTGCACCCCACAGGCCAGAAGAGGGCTTCAGATCCCCTGGAGCTGGAATTACAGTTCTGTGAGTCTCCTGAAATAAGTGCTAAGAGCTGAACTTGGGTCCTTAGAAAGAATAGGAAGCTCTCTAAGCACTGAGAAATTTCTCTCTAATCCCCCACTCTCTTTTCCAACATCCTCGTCCTCTTTATTGATCATCTCTGTTTAATTTATTTATTTATTTATTTATTTATTTATTTAGTAAGTCTAAGCTAGAGTCTGCTGCACAGGCTCGGGGTGGTGTCTGTGAAGAAATCCATTTTCAGGCCTGGGGCTGTAGCCTGGTGACAGAATGCTTGCCTCGAGTGCATGAATGAGGTTATGGACTCAGTTACTCGTCCTGATGACATGATGAGATGGTAGGAGGAACTCCATCTTCTTTTGTTTTCTTAAGACAAGATCTCACCATGCATCCCAGGGTTGCCTGGAGTGTGACACCCTCCTAAGTGCTGGGGTTGTAGGCATGTGCCAGCTCACCCAACTTGTTTACGACTTTTGGATCAGGTCCTGTGACAATGTGATCTCAGGTAGAAGCATCCTCCACGGTGCTGAATAAGCTCGTGACTCATAGATTGCCAGAGAAGTCAGCGAGCAGGCTCATCTCGCAGACACCGGGGCCTCGTTAGGACCAAGATCCAGGTCAGATAGTGAGTTTCTAGTTAAAACTAGTCCTTGTCTGGGCTCTGGGCTAGAGCAGCCTCACAGCTTCAGTCATCCTCGAGCAAAGTGGATGCGTGCTGCCCAGGAAGCATCTGGGCTCCACCCTGGGCTGCAGCACTGACCTGGTGAGTTTCCAGTTCGTGGCTTTCTAGAGTGGACTCCTGTGTTACCCAAGCGGTAACAGGGACTGGGGTTCAGGGTGCCAGTGGGTAATTTCAGAGTGGTCACCCATTAGGAGATAGCTTTTCCTTTTTCCCTTAAATGTTTATAGGTGTGTGTGTGTGTGTGTGTGTGTCTGTGTGTGTGTGTGTGTGTGTGAGTGTGTGTGTGTGTGTGAGTGTGTGTGTGTGTCTGTGTGTGTGTGTGTCTGTGTGTGTGTGTGTCTGTGTGTGTGTGTCTGTGTGTGTGTGTGTCTGTGTGTGTGTGTGTGTCTGTGTCTGTGTGTGTGTGTGCAGTTGCAGGCAGTTGTGAGCTGCTTGACGTTGGGAATGGAACCTGGGTCCTCTGCAAGAGCAACAAATGCTTTTAACCACAGTAATTTTCTTCCCAGCCCCATCCTGGAATGAAATGGTGTCATCTCTGGCTTATCCAGTTATTTCAATGAGTGGGCTAAAGGAGGCAGTCCAATTTCTTGCTAAAATAGAATTATCCTAGTCTCTTTCTGGGTGCATCTGAACGTGAGACCAAATTGTAAACAAAACTGTCTTATAACAGCAATATTTTATTAGTATTATTAGGGTCTTGTTTTGTGATTTTTTTTTGAGATAGAGAGAGTCTTTCTGCATAGGCCCATCTGCTAACTGACTTCAAACTCATGGTGGTCCTCCTGCCTCAGCCTCTCTAGGGTTGTGGTTACACTATGTGCTACTACAATTGCCAATACTTGTATTTTTAAAAGTTAAAAGCTTAGGCGGGTAAAAAATGAAGTTTTCCTTTCTCTAGGGTTGTGAATGGTCTAGCTTTCTTCAGAGAAACCATAGATACAAGTTTCTAGAATGTCCTTTCGGATATGTTCAGTGCCAGTAACTCTTACTAGGGGTATGTGTATGACTGTTGACCCTGGGGGACAGTTTTGGTGCTCATGACTGCTATGTTTAGCAGGTAATGGTCCAGAGACCTGACAATGTACAGAACAGCCATGGCAGCAAAGGGTGACCTGATGCCTGATGTGGACAGAGGCCGGGGTGCTGTGCTCTATAAGCCTAGAGATGCCCTTAAGTGTACACAGGAGCCCAGCTGTAGAGCACACTTGTAGCAATCAATAGGGGAAGGCCCAGGCTCTTGTGTGTGGTGTCATCTCTGGCCTGGTGGTACTGGGATCTATAAGAAAGCAAGCTGAGCAAGCCACGGGGAACAAGCCAGTAAGCAGCATCCTCCATGGCCTCTGCATCAGCTCCTGCCTCCAGGTTCCTGCCCTGCCTGAGTTCCTGTCTTTCAACGATGAACAGTGATGAAGTGTAAGTAAAATAAATTCTTTCCTCCCTAAGTTGCATTGCCCATGGCACTTCATTAAAGCAATACTAACCCTATCTAAGACAGAGCTGGATCGCCAATTTAATTTTTAAAAATCTTTTCTTTTTCAAATGCCTTAGCTCCCCATTTTAAAACACCAGTAACAAACCCTGTACTGTCTTACTTGGTGTTGTCGCAGGTGTGAGGGTTCCTTCTCACTGGGGGTATATTCGGAATGTGGGGGTGCATGCTGCACATGTGGGGGTGTATGCTTCGTTATCTGCCTATCTCATGGCGGACACATGGCCCATTTCTCTATGTTTGGGGTCTTATAAATGGCGCAACAATAAACACCAGAGTGCTACTATCTGTTTGAGTCTCAGCTTTCCATTCTGCCATGCCTGGCAGAATCCATCATTCATATGGTTCTACTGTAATTAACTTTAGGTCATTCTTGGAGGAGACCTCACCATCTCATATATGTTAAAACTTCACTCAGGGGAGCATGCTGCATGTAGGCATTGTGTTTGAAAGAGAGGAGGGTGTTAGGTTGAGTGTTGATTTAAGGGGTGTTCTGGATAAGGACGTTGTATAACCGTGATGATGATGACGAACCCTGTGATCACCAGGAGAAGGCTGAACTCACACAGCCTGCAAGTTTTGAGTTGCCCACAGCCCGAGGCCCAGAAGAAGAATGGGCAAGACTTTTCAGACCAAGAGGCAGAGCTAAATCAAAAGCCAAAAGCCACCGCCACCCAGGCCGTCCACTTCGCGGGGCTCTTAGTATGTGCTGAAGTGGTGCTTACGGCTGTAGTCCTTGAGTTGTGCTCCGGTCTTCCAATGCAGGTCAAATGGGGTTGTGCTTTCTGTGGGTTTTTTATTTTGTGTATTTATTTATTTGCTTTTTCTTTTTGAGACAGAATCTCATGTAGTCCGGGAGTGCTAGAGAGGTGTCTCAGTTAAGAGCATGCCGTGCTCTTACAGGGGACCTGAATTTGGGTCCCGGCGCTCACGTGGTATGGCTCACAACCACTGTAACTCTAGTTCCAATGGATCCAATGTCTCCTGCATTCATGGGCACCTACACTCACATGAAACACACACACACACACACACACACACACACACACACACACACACACAGGGGGGGGGGGTAAAGAAAGAGGGAGAGAGAGTTAAAAAAAAAAAAAAAACCCCAAAACGGAAACCTCTGTGTAGCTGAAGCAGGTTCTGAACTCCTAATTCTGCTGCTTCTATCCCCTGAGTGCTGGAATTATGGGTATGTGCTACCATACCCAAACAACACGACATTCTTTCTGCTGTTGGTACTGAAGTAAGGTATTATGTAGCCCAGGGCGTTCCTGAATGTGACTCGTATCCAGGGATGGATGACATTCAGCTTCTGCTCCTCCTGCCTCCACTTACGGGTGTGCCACCCACCACACAGGGGGTGCTGGGGATGGAACCGAGGGTCTCACGCATGTCAGACAAGCACTCTACGAATGTGGCACAAGCCTCCAGCATGCTGTTCTTCATAGCCCGTTTACCTTCCGTGTCTCCCTTTTTCAGTATGTGCTCCAAGTGTTTCTGCAGTGGGTCAGTCCTTACCCGACACTGCGCTGTGAGGAATGCAGAGATACAACTGTGTTCCTCAGTGCAAAATTGCGATGAGCAGAGAAATCATAAGGTACCTTTCCCTTCATCTCCGTTCCGGTCACCCCATAGACAGGCAAAGGTGAAGTGTCCAGATGTTAATCGTTTCATGGAATTTTGTTTCTATAATACTTGAAAAGCTTTTAATTGAATTTAAACTTTAGCTTTCTCTGTGTGGGGTTTTGCCTGAAGTTTGTGTACCACATGAATGCTGTGCCTGAAGAGTCTAGAAGAGAGACTGCTGGGAACCGAATCCAGGTCCTCTGGAATAGCAGCCAGCTGACTTAGCTCAGTATCTGGATTTTTTTTCTTAAATGGACTCATTATGTAGCTCTGGCTGTTCTGAACTTGATTTGTAGGCCAGACTGGCCTGGAACTCACAGAGATCTATCTGCCTGCTTCTGCATTCAGAGTGCTGGAATTAAAGGTGTGCACCACTAAGCCTGGCCAGTATTTGAAGATCTTTAAGGAAAGGATAAAGCTTTGTGTTTATTATTTATTTGTCATTTATTTATTATGCAGTAATATGATTTTTTTCTTTTTTTTGGAGAAAGAACTTTGAAGTAGAGTAATAGGAAAGAGAATTTATCTATGTTTTGGTGACAGGTTAGAACTTATTTACAATTAATATAACTCTTAAAATTATGGTGGGTGTAGAGTCCCATGACTATAATCCCAGCACTTTAGAGGGAGAGGCAGGAGGATCAGGAGTTCAGGGCATCTGTCATCATCAAAATCTATCTAAGGAATCTCAAACCAACCAACCAAACAAACCCCAAATCCCTAGGTTATTTAAAGTATTTTGTGTAGTGTTATAATTAAACTGGTTTAACTTAGTTTAAAGTTTGTGTGTGTGTGTGTAGGTGTGCATGTGTAAGTAGGTGTATGTAGGTGTGTATGTGTAGGTGTGTGTATGTAGGTGTGTGAGTGTGGTGTGTGTGTGTGTGTGTGTGTGTGTGGGTAGGTTGTGTGTGTGTAGGTGTGTGTATGTAGGTGTGTGAGTGTGTGTGTAGGTTGTATGTGTAGGTTGTGTGTGTAGGTTGTGTGTATAGGTGTGTGTGTATATAGGTGTGTGTGTAGGTATGTGTGTATAGGTGTGTGTAGGTGTGAGTGTGTGTGTAGGTGTGTGTGTATGTAGGTGTGTGAGTGTGTGTGTAGTGTGTGTGTGGGTGTGTGTATGTATGTGTGTGAGTGTGTGTGTGTAGGTTGTGTTTGTGTATGTGTGTGTAGGTGTGAGTATGTGTATTGTGTGTAGGTGTGTGTAGGTGTGTGTGTGTGTAGTGTGTGTGTGGGTGTGTGTATGTAGGTGTGTGAGTGTGTGTGTGTAGGTTGTGTTTGTGTATATGTGTGTAGGTGTGAGTGTATGTGTATTGTGTGTAGGTGTGTGTGTGAGTGTATGTGTATGTGTGTGTAGGTGTGTGTGTATAGGTGTGTGTGTATGTTTGTGTGTGTAGGTGTGTGTATGTAGGTGTGTGAGTGTGTGTATGTGGTGTGTGAGTGTGTGTGTGTGTGTGGTGTGTGAGTGTGTGGTGTGTATGTAGGTGTGGAGATCAGAGGATAGCTTGCAGCAATGAGTTCTCTCCTTTCACTGCTGGGGCTCAAACTCAGCTCGTCAAGCTGGCAGGAAATGCCTTTACTGGTGAATCATGGAGATGACCCTGTAGTCTGAAGTTTAGGTTTTAAATGTGGTCTAATGTTGTCTGGGTGTAGTGGCTCACGATTTAAATCCCAGCACTCAGTAGGAAGAGGCAGACACAGGTATAGGCAGCTCGCTGGGAGTTCCAGGGCCAGCCAGGGCTACAACAAACAAAAACAATACATAAACCCTTGAAATGAGTTATAAATGTAAACAAATTCTTACAAATATATATGTGCATATGTCATCTCTCTTATGAGAAACTGTGTCCATAAAATAGTAAGATAAAGTTTCTGGAAATACATTAAGGTATATGCCACAGTTTGAATCTGGAATGTTCCCCCACATGCTAGTATTTATCACTTTGTCCTTGCTAGTTTCAAGGCTGAGAGATGAGGCCTGATTGGTGGAGACAGGTCACGGGGGCGGGGCCTCAGGGTTGGCTCATCCTGGTCCTGGCCTTTTGGTTCCTATAGGAACCAAGGGAAGCGCTTCTGCCTCGCGTCTGTCCCTGCAGACAGAGCCCTTTTCCCCACCATGCCCTCCTTCCATTAAAGCCCATGAAACTGTGAACAGAGTACACTCTCCCTCCCTTCAAGACTGGGCATTTATTCCTAGGGCATTTAAACAGAAGTGTGAAAAGAAACCGGGTCGCTGCTTTCCCAGCCCCTGCCAGCGTCAACATTTTGTTGTGAACCCGTCTGGTCCTTTTAATTGAGAGATCTTGTCCCCAGAACCCACGTGGTGGGGGAAAAGATGTAATCCGCTGCCCCAAGTTGTCCCCTGGTCCCCTTCAGTGAGCTGTGGCTCCAGCACACCACCAGACCCCTATATACTCTCCAGTCGGGCTCACATCTTCCTCCACACAAATGAATACAAATAAATAAGTCAGCTTTAGATTATAAATTAGGGAAGGTTAGCCACCCACTCCCCCGCTATCAGAAGGAATCATTTTGGCTTCTGTTTGTGCAGTAAGTGGCCGTTTCTTCACGGGACATGAACAGGTTTAATGTGCTTTTAAAGCACTCCCCCAATGCCTGGCTTTCTTTCATCGTTTCCTCCTGGCTCCTGTGCCAGTGGTCCAGGTTCTTGCTGATTCTCTGGGTCACACACACTCCTGACACAAGCTTCGGCTTTCCCTGCGTTCCTCCAGCCATCTACACAACTATCTTCTCACTTCCTCAGGTCCCGGCTGAGAGGCTGCAGCTCTACACAGACCTTTCTGGACCCCTAGGTCTGAAAGAGCAGATTCCCCTTGGCACACACACTCTCTAACCCCACCTACCCCACTCTCTCACAACCCAGCCTCCGCCTGTGTCTTTACGTGGTTCTGGAGACGTTAACACATACCATATCACCCCCCCCTCCGCAGCTTACTCACAATTGCATAATCAACACCAAGGTCAGTCGTAGATTGTTTTATCTCCTTAAAGAGGAGCCCTGACCCTTTCAGTCATCATCTGTCTTCTCCTTGTCCTAGCCTTCAGCAAATGCTTCTCTAATTTCTCCCTTCATATGCAGGCCAATTCTGGGACAGTCTATATAACTGTAATAATACAATGACTGGGCCTTTGTCCTGGCTTTGTCCAATTGAAGTAGTGTCCTCAAGTCTTAACCGTGATATTGTGTGTATTGATTATTTATCTTATTTGTTTATTCATTTACTGACTTTTTGGAGGCAGAGTGTTGTGTAGTCTGGGCTGGCTTTAAACTTGATATGACAAGGATGACCTTTGTGCTAGGCAGGCTACGTTTTGTCAACTTGACATAAGAGTTCTCTAGGAAGGGGAAACCTTAACCGAAGGCTCACCTCCGTCAGATTGGCCTGTAGACAAACCTGTGGGCATTTTCCTGACAGTGACTGACGTGGGAGGTCCAGCCCACTGTGGCAGTACCACACTCCTAGGCTGATAGGTGGTCCTGGCGTGTGTAGGAAAGCAGACTGCAAACATCTGTTACTATCGGAGCCTCATGCCCAGCCCCGCACTCCTTCTTTATTCCTTTGTACACTGGCCGATTCTGGATACTCTACATACACGTAATAACACGATAACTGGACAGTGTTCAAGTTTGAACCTTGCCATGCCTTCTGTGCACAGCCGGCTTTGTGCACAGGTCACATTTCGCTTGTGCACAGGCTCCATTTGCTTATCTGGTCATCGTCATGCCCATTGGGTGGTTTCCACTTTCTTAGTACACTCAGTAATGTTGCTGAGCCCCTACCCACAAGCCCTTCCATGCCTACACTTCCTGTGAGGATGTAGATGGGTGGGTTTACTAGAGGATATGGTTTATTGGTTTGTTTTTTTGATGTTGGCATGAAACACCCAAGGCAGGCTAATGCTATAAAGAAAAGAAGGTTGTTTGGCTCAGGGTTCTGAAAGTTCAAGGGCATGGGGCTGGCATCGGGTCGGCTTTGTGGTACAGGTTTAGTATGGGGAAGAGGTCACATTGCCCAGTGGGAGCCAGAGACAGGCTGGTGTCCCCAACCCCTTCTGAGGGCAGCACGCTGACAGACTCCTTTGGCTCTGTCTTTTACAGCCTGGCTTCCTTCTACTACCATCTTGAGGATCAAGTTTCTAGTGCAGGACATCACAATGGCTAACAACTTTAAATGCAGAGAGAATTATCCCATCTACAGTTCATTTAGATAGTTTTTCTGTACTGTTGATGTTTAGTTTTTCTAAACAATAATACATGACACAGGTTGAAAGCTATGAGGTCTTGTTTAATGTAGACACAGTCACTCATAAGTGTCTGTTCAATTAGGTTTTACACAAACGCAAACATAGTACATATGGTTTGGTGACTCCTGGTTGTGGAATGATATACCCTGACTGCCTTTCCTGCTGATGTCTTGGGCTGACTCATTCTCTATAAGGCTCTGTGCTGTTCCACAGAAAGGACATCCCATAATTTATTTAAGTCATCTCCTGTTATGAAGCATTCAGGTAGCTTTCCAGAAAAAATAAAAGCCATGTGAACAGATGAAGGAAGTCTGTCCCTGCTGGAGAGGGGAGCTGAGGGGACAGCCTCAGATGCCAACAGGCTGTCAGCCAGGGGCCTCCTGAAGACACTCAAGGTTAACCCTGCATTGGCTGGTTCCGGGAAGGCTCCAGATGGTTCCAGGGATCAGCCAAGGCAGCCTGGGTGGTCTAGGAGGGTTCGGTGGGCTTGGGAAGCATCTGTTAGCCAACCAGTGTGGAAATCTCCTCTGGCCACCAGTATAGTCCTTCTGGTCAGATGTATCCAATGCTGGCCCTGCTTTAGTGTTTCACCCATCCCCACCCTTGGAGTTCATGGCTGAGAACACTTACAGTCTTAAAGAGCCTGTTGTTATGGAATAATCTTTGCGTACACTGTGAAGATGTGTCTTGGCCATGGCACCTTCTGATTGGTTTAATAAAAGATCTGACTGGCCAATAGCTAGGCAGGAAGAGGTAGGTGGGTGAGCCAAACTGAGAGGAGGCCGGAAGAAGGGTGGAGTCAGGAAGAGTCACCAGCTAGATGCAGAGGAAGCAGGAGATGAATACTCCATGCCAAAAAAAAAAAAAAAAAAAAAAATAGGTACCACCACCTGGTAGAATGTAGATAAGACGTATGGGTTAATTTAAGATGTAACAGCTAGTTAGTAATAAGCCTAAGCTATCAGTCTAGCATTTATAATAGTAGTAAGTCTCACCAGGTAGTGGTGGCATACTCCTTTTATTCCAGCACTCCAAAGGCAGAGGCAGGTGGATCTCTGTGGGTTCAAGGCCAGCCTGGTCTACAAAGTGAGTTCCAGGGCAGCCAAGGCTACACAGAGAAACCCTGCCTGGAAACAACAACAACAACAATAATAACAATAACAATAGTAAAAGTCTCTGTGTGGTTATTTGGGGAGTAAGCTGACAGGACAGAGTTGACTGACCAGTGGTACCCATGAAAAACCCTGCCTGCAACCTTCTTATCAGACTTTTCTTGGAGAGTTTTGTTTTTATGGAGAATAGAAGCAATAGATGATTTTGTGCTGGTGGCTTCCCATGCTACGGTTTTGGAGCTGATGTCCTGAGGTCCTCCCAGGGAGGCTGTGAGGTCCTCTCTTCACACACATTTCACAGCCTGGGAAGAGGCTCAGACGCTCAAAGACGGTACAACTTTATACAGCGGATCAGAGACTCAAAGCCATTTCCATTGGCCCAGCAACCCCTCCTGTGTAGTTGAACTTCTCTGTCCCACCAGCCAGCTTCCAAATAACCACACCAAGACTTATTATTACTTACAAATGCTAGGCCAATATCTCAGGCTTCTCACTAACTAGCTCTTATATTTAATTTAACTCATTTCTTATCTATGCCCTGCCATGTGACTGTACCTCTTTTTTTACACCTCAAGTTCATTTTGCATTTTGCTTCTCTTCACATCTCCTTATGACTCCTGAAACTCCTCCCTTCTTCCTCTTCTTCAAGCTCTCTTTTTGTCTGCAAGTCCCTCCTGACCTCTACCTGTCCAGCTATGGGCTAGTGTAGTCAACTCTTTTATTAACCAATGAGAGTAATACATGTTTTTGTTTGTTTGTTTTTCAAGACAGGGTTTCCCCGTGTAACAGCTCTGGCTGTCCTGGAACTTGCTTTGCAGACTAGGCTGGTCTCGAACTCACTGAGATCTGCCTGCCTCTGCCTCCTGAGTGCTGGGATTAAAAGCATGTGCCACCACACCCAGCTGAGAGTAATACACATTTACAGTGTATGAAGATTGTTCCACAGCATTCCTGGGTTCCTTTCTCAATTCTAACAAAAGTGTAGCTGCTGTAGGATCCTACAGTCCCCCGTGGCCAGAGCCCAGTACAGGCATGCATGTGTTGCCACAGATACACCCTGAAGTACTTGGAGATAAGAAGCTGCCATGGAAACCAATCGTGGCAAAAAGGCTGGACACTGAAGTGAATGTGAATGTCAAGACCACTGTGGCCAAGAATAGCAAGTAGAATGTGTGTGTGTGCATCTGTGTGTGTGTGTGTGTGTGTGTGTGTGCATATGTGTGTGTGTATGCATCTCTCTGTGTGTGTGTGTATGCATCTGTGTGTGTATGCATCTGTGTGTGTATGCATCTGTGTGTGTGTGCATCTATGTGTGTATGCATCTGTGTGTGTATATGCATCTCTGTGTGTATGCATCTGTGTGTGTGTATCTGTGGGTGTATGCATGTGTGTGTACATGTGTGTTGTGTGTATGCATCTGTGTGTGTATGCATCTGTATGTGTGTATATGCATGTGTGTGTGCGTATGCATCTGTGTGTATGTG
Organism: Cricetiscus sungorus; assembly: GCA_030556225.1. Taxonomy (NCBI): domain Eukaryota; kingdom Metazoa; phylum Chordata; class Mammalia; order Rodentia; family Cricetidae; genus Cricetiscus; species Cricetiscus sungorus. The sequence continues at coordinate 379,282 of JANBXA010000391.1, read as the reverse complement.
TGTGTATGCATCTCTGTGTGTGTGCATCTGTGTGTGTGTGCATCTGTATGTGTGTGTGTATGCATGTGTGTGTGTATGCATCTGTGTGTATGTGTGTGTATGCATCTGTGTGTGTGTGTGTATCTGTGTGTGTGTGTGTGTGCATCTGTGTGTGTGTGTATATATCTGTGTGTGTGTATGCATCTGTGTGTGTGTGTGTGTGTGTGTGTGTGTGTGTGTGTGCATGCATCTGTGTGTGTGCTTGCTAGGATATGAGTGTGGAGAACAACAGGTAGAAGTTGGCTCTCTTCTTCTCTCACTGGGAACTGAACTCTTGTCCTCAAGCTTAGCAGCAAGCTCTTTAACTTGCTACTCTATCTTACCGGCCTTAGCATTCTTATAAAAGTAACGTTAGCTTCTGTACTAGCCAAGACCCTTGCTTGAAAAGCCACAGAAGGCCAGTTCAGACCAGTTTATGCAAAACTTATAAAGCAAATCTTTCTACAGAGATGAGATTTCTAGGCACACTTATGTCAAAAGCCTAGGTCTGGGGCCTGATTCAAAGTTTTGTCACTCTTGTGGGAACATCAAGGCCATAAATATGGGCACTTATCACATATCAATCAAAAGTGAAATAAAATACCACTCTCCCGTTCTTCCCTTCCTCTTACCCTCCCTCCCCTCTCCTCAGTTTCCCTTGCTTCTCCCCACCTTTGCCAGCCTGGCGGAGCCAAATCAGGTGAGATTGATCCCACAAGTCCTGGGGAGAGACCCTTGCTAGCCAGGCTGGAGGCCTGTGCGTCATCTTGGATGGAAGGTCAGAGGAGGGTCAGCTCCACGTGATCTCCTACTTTCTCCCAAGGAGCAGGGCGCCTCCTGCTCGCTCCGCATGGATGCTCTGGGCCCTGTAATTCCTTGATGAGGTCAAGCGTCACCGTGTGCATGAGACAGTGCTGAGAGCTTTCTCCCTGTCCTCTACATGGCAGGACAGCCCCGCTGCCTGCCCTTTCTCCGTATGTATGACAAACAGAAATGTCTCCAGATGTTCCCTGGTGAGTGAAGTTACCCTCTGAGGGCCACTGATGGTGTAAGAGCAGCATGCACTGCATTTGAAGGGTAACAGTGCTAGGCCACTCCCCTGGCACACAGGAGACCCTGGCTTCCATGTATGAAGCCCCAACTTCTATTCCCAGCATCACACAGAAGAAAGTCATGAGTCAGCTTTTCATGTTACTGTAACAAATGCCGGGGACAATGGGTTTATGTTTGCTTCGGCTCTTAGTTTCAGAGATTCCCGTCTGTGATTGGCTGGCTCTGTTGCCTTGGACATGCCGCCAGTAACCTAAAGACCTCTCAGCACGCCCACCTCTTAAAAGTCCTATCGCCTCCCAGGAGTTTTTTTTTTGGGGGGGGGATCCGCCAACTTACAGACCTGAGGGGTGGGGGTGAGGTCATCTAGCTCCTAAATTTAGAAGGTGGTTTCCCATGGGAATGGAGATTGGGCAAGCAAATGGCTCCCACGTGTCGATGTATGTTCTCAGCCCTGAAGGGTGTATGTACAGGTGGGACCTTACCATGAACCTCAGCAATGGGGACAGGTCAGTGTGGTGGTTTAAGTTTCTTTAAAAATTATTTTGAGAGAGGGTTCATAAAAACTGGTTTTAAAAATGGGGCTGGAGAGATGCTCAGTGGTTAAGAACGCTGGCTGCTCTTGCAGCGGACCCAACTTCTGGTCCAAGTGCCCTATGCACATGGCAGCTCACAATGGTCCGTTTACTTCCTGCTCCAGTGGATATGACGCCCTCTTCTGGCTTCCCTGGGCACTGCATGAACACGATACACAGACATTTGGGCAAACACTCAAGACACGTAAAAATAAAAATAAATAAATCTTTGAAAAACCCCAGAAATATTTGTGAGCTGTCCATGGATACAGTCCCAGATCCGGATAACTGGGAAGCCATTTCCCGATGAGAACAGTAAACAAATAGGGACTCCAAGGTCAGCTTTGGTTCTATCCTGTGCGAGGCGTGTGATCTTCATTATTTGATCGCGTTCGTCCTGGTTGCCTTCGGTCTTAAAGATGATTAATAATGTCAGACAACCAATTAATGATGCATGTGAAGCTTCGAGTTGCAAGGGAGCCTGGGTGTTATTTAAATTCGATTTCCAGTGACTCAACTAACAGACCCACCTGAGTGATTTCCTTTTGGAATAAAAGCCTCACTGCTCACTCACCCCAGCTTCTTTATCTTTTTCAGTTGTTGGTTAACACAGAGGTGGCAATGGAACTTTTTGTTGTTGTTTTCTATACTGTTCCAAGAGGTAAGTTTTTCTCACTTGGTTAATTGCCAATCTCTTGTGTTCCCACTGTTGAAAGAACAGAGGTTAAGGTAGGGCAAAATAGAGTAGACTATGGTAAGATAGGGTCTAGTTACAGTCCAGGGGGTCCTATAACCAGCAGAAGGTCCCTGGTTTAGACAGATATTATGTCCCAATGACCCACAGCAAGTACATTCTCAGTCCTGCGGCTCCGTTCCCCCTTGCTAACAGCCGAAGCAGTCAATTCAGTGAGATTTAAGCTCCTGGCCTTTGTCTGAACACATCAAAAATGCCAGAAAACGTTTGAACCAATTGTGGAGCCCAGTTACAAGTGAAGTGTGGAATACATCCCAGAAACAAACAAATGACCAAATCCCCTGGCAGATGTGGAGGCTTAATGATTCACGTCTTAAAAGAGACGTCCAGGACAGGTTCCTTCCCAAGCGAACAGAGAAAATTGGCCTTTTGATCTAAGGCAGTTGAAGGGAAATTTTCTGTGTTCTCTTCTGTTTGCCCCTGATTAGATTTGTAATTTAAGCTCATCTTTGCTGTCTCCAGCATCAGGTGCCAAGTGTGTCCTTTCTATTTGTAGAAACAGGCTTTTCTTGGGTGACGTTGCTCCTTTAGGGTTTCATCATCTTGTTTTAGTTCTAAATATTGCTGCAGAGGGGTTGGGATGCGTATCAGCAGTTAGGATGGTTACCTGGCAAGCAGAGACCTGGAGTTCCATCCCCAAGAGTTAACAGAAGCGATGGACACACGGTAATGCAAGCACATGGGAGGTGGAGGTAGGAGGATCGGAAGTTCAAGGCTATCCCTGGCTATGCAGCAAGTCCAAGGCCAGCCTGGGCTACATGAGTATCTGTCTCCAAGCAAACGAAGTTGCTGCAGTGAGTGCGTGACGTCGTCGAAGCCATGAAATAGCTCACCAGAAGCTTTTTTTATGCTTTCTGGAAACATCCAGTGTTTATGGAGTTGGAGACTGCAGGCTGATATTTATCAGGATTTACACTCGAATCATAGTAGCACAGGAAAAAAGAGATGTGGGGGGGGCTGGTTTTTATTATGTGTTTGGAGCGGAGTCTGGTGTTTACAGTCTGGGAACAGGATTCTAGCAGAAGCTTTTTTGTTGTCAGGGAGGGCCAACTTCTCTGGGTCCACCCACTCACCCAGAGGCAGCTCTGGCTTTGGAGTGGAAATAAGGCTCTTCCTTTACTTAATAGGACCCTGGAGATCTGCTTCCACAGCCCACTTCTACAGCTGAAGATAAGGAAAGCCAGGCTGCCATTAATTGGCCTCTGATCCTGTTCAGCCCGGTGACTCTCCCATCGCTCTCTGGCTGTCGGGACTTCCTTCTGGATGAAATGTTGGCATGGCCTTGGTGGTTGAAAGTTGGTTGCTGTGTCCTTGGGGGTTTTCTTCTCTGGTTTTGTTCTGAGCGGAGAGCAGATCTGACATCTGGAGACTGTTGTAGACAGATGCATCGTGAGAACGTTCGGGAGGAAAGAGATAGGGGTGTGTGGGACGGGGTGGGTAGAATGACACTTAGCTCTCCTCCCAGCTAGCCAACCACAAAAAAGGACCACATATGGTGAGTAGGATTGGTTATGCCAAGCTTTGACCTTTACAAACACCAGCTTAATAGGAATAACCCTCATCGTTCTTCTGCAAGGTTACCCGAGAACTCCGACCACACCCCATTTTTAAAGACTAACATACAAGTGACTAGAACAGATTTCTCCTGGGCCTCTTAGATACTGTCTCTCTAAATACTTCATCTGTGTGAGTCACTGCTCAGAGCCCGGCCACAGAGCCAATAGCTAGTCGTTTATTTTTGAGTCACAAAGAAAAACTGGAAATAAGTTTAGAAAATTCAACAGAGCCCGGGGAGATGGCTCAGTTGGTAAAAACTCCTTGATGCACAAATATGAGGACTTGAGTTTGACCTGAGAAGTCATGTAAAAAGCCGGGTATGGTGTAATCCCAGAGCTGAGGAGGCAGAGGCAGGAGGATTCTGAGGGCTTATTGTGCCTGCTGTCTAGCCTAACCCAGAGCTTCGGGTCAGTGAAAGTGCCTGCTGTGTGTGTGTGTGTGTGTGTGTGTGTGTGTGTGTGTGTGTGTGTGTGTGTGTGTAAAATCAAGGTCTGCTGGGCATGGTGGCGCATGCTTTTAGTTCCAGCACTTTGGAGACAGAGGCAGCTGGATCTCTGTGAGTTTGAGGTCAGCCTGGTCTACAGCTTGGGTTCCAGGACAGCCAGTACTACATAAAAAGACCCTGTCTCAAAAAAACAATCAACCCAACAAAAAAACATTCCAAAGCAAGGTGTGGCCTGGAGAGATGGCTCAGTCATTAGAAGTCCTTGTGGCTCTTCTGGGAATCTGAGTTTGGTTCTTAGCACTGATGTGGGGTAGCTCACACCATCTGTTACTCCATCTCCTGGAGGTGACATCCTCTTCTGCATCTACACACGTGTGGACATACATGCATATTTAGGAAAATTAAAATAAATCTTAAAAAAAATCCAAGGTGGACAGTCTCTGAATTCCTCTGGGCTCTGCACACACATACACCTGTGCATGGGTGACCATACACACATGAACCCGCAGAGACATGTTCACCCCCCCCACACACACACATCCAAACAAAAAATAACAAGAAAGGGGACATCTTTGATCTCTCTTTTGTGGGCAAGTAGAGGGGGGCAGACCGGGGACCAGACCCAGTGCTTCCATTCACTCAAAGTCACCAGTCTGGGGTTTAAGAAACAGAACCGTTTCCTCAGTGGCAAGAACAGCCTAGATTCTTGCTGGTGGGTTTGCCTGTTCTGTGTCAATGCTTGGCGTGCAGACTGTGGTGTCCGTGAATGCGGCCCCTACCATGCCCGGGGTTCTCCGTGGAAGCGCTCCAAGGGTTTATTTTATTGGATCTGAACCCGCTAAGTATAGCCTTTGAGTCCTGCACAAGATCTCATTGTTCCAGGACCAAACAAACCCGGAGCCGATTGCCAGGCTTGCTGGAAGCCTGGGGACACGGGGCACCTGCAGGTGATGGGCCCTGCTAATAAACAGCGCTCAGGCAGCGTGCACCTGGCACTTAAGGGCTTCCTCGCGATCAGAGGTCAAGGGCGCTTTTACAGCCTCAGCGGTCCCACAGCTCCAGTCCTGCGTGCTTTCTTTCATTCCCCCTGGGCAGCACTGTCTAATGGGGACTGAAGTTCTCACTCTGCTTCTCAGAGGAGCTCACGTTCCCTATGCCGCGCAATTCCACACTCTCATGGGGGAGATTTAAAGGGCATCTTGACACTATGTAAAGAGAATTTCCACTACCGTATGATCATTCTGTAGACACAGGAAGTGGGGTGATGCTGGATATGACCTGGAGGGACCGGGATATGACCGTGTTGATTGTTTCATATCTCTGCCATCATCACATGTGGGGTTTATTTTTATCAGAACTAGATAAAAATGGACAATTTGGATGCAAATAGCTACAGAGGAAAGGGAATTTATTTGCTAAATCGTTATACTTGTGCTTGAGAAACATTATTCTCTGGTAATTTACAAGAGAAAGCTACTCCTGGATTGCAAGTCTAGAGGGATCGCATAGAAGGAGACAAAATGTTCCCAGCATTTACTAAAAGATTTATGTTTATTTATGTGTCCGTGTGAGTATGTACACAGGAATGCCGATGCCTTTGGAGTCTGGAGTGTTTTTTGGATGCCCTGGAGGTACAGGCAACTGTCAGCCTCCTAGTGTGGGTTCTCGGAGCTGAATTTGTAACTTCTGCAAGATCTGCAGGTGCTCTTAACTGCTAAGCCATCTCTCCAGCACCAATAAATAGCATGTGATTTTTTTTCTACCCAAACTTCCAACGATAGCGCTGGGGGAGCAGTGGCTATGAACTTTTCTAGAAATCTATATTATCTGTGAGCTCTGATAGTAGCACTGTCTATGATTGACACATCAAATGTTACTTTTCCAGGAAAGTTCCTAAGGAATATTCCGGATGGCCACCAGATGTTTCCATGTCTTGGGCGTTGCTTTGCTTCACCGGGAAGGACGGCACTGTCACATGCGTTTACGTACATTGTCACGTGAGTTTACGTACATCTAGAGCAGTGTGCCCAGTGAAAACACAAGGTGTGCCGAGATATCAGCTTGCTGGGGAGGATGTACCCCTGCCATAGTGGTGTGGTTGTTAGGGGTAACTAACACTTTCTGGCTGGGCTGAGGTCTGCTCCACAGGAGGGGGTTCAAGCCTGCTACCATCCATATCCCAGTCAAGACCCCATAGGCGAGGAGATCATGGGCACCATGATGGGTAGACCTGCCATGTTATTTTGCTAAGTGGTCACTGTGGTGGTTTGAATAAGAATGACCTATGTAGGTTCATGCATTTGAACACTTAGTCACTAGGGAGTGGCACTATTTGAGAAGGACGAGAAAGATTAGGAGGTGTGGCCTACTCTTTCATTGGAGGAAATGTGTCACTAGGGGTGGGCTGTGAGGTTTCAAAAGCTCACGCCAGGCCAGGCATCTCTCTTCCTGCTGCCGTGGGATGGGGATGTAGAGCGCTCAGCCCCTTCTCCAGCACCAGGTCGGCCTGTGTGCTGCCATGCTTCCTGCCATGATGATAATGGACTAAGCCTCTAAAAGTGTAAGCAAGCCATCCCCAATGAAATGTTTCCTTTTTATAGAAGTCGCCCTGGTCATGGTGTCTCTTCACGGCAATAGGTGAGTGACTAAGACAGGCATGCTGTGAAATGGCCTGCTGAATATTTATGATTACACCCAAGGGTGCTCTCAGCCTTGTTCAGGGCAGAGTGGATGGCAAGAAGAAAAACCGTTCAAGGGCTGAGAGTAAGAGACAGAGGGAGGCTCAGCCCTAAGCAAAACTGCCCAAATTAACCCCGCCGGCACTGAGGTTCGGGGACGTTGTGGGAGATATGACTTGGCTGCTGCACTCACAAACTCACAGCAGCTAGGGTTACCTGTGTCGGACCTCCTGCAGGAGATAAGCAAGGCAAAATTCCAGTATCACTAAGGTGGGTGATTCTTAGGTTCCATCTGGTGCTGACAGCTATGGACAGTGAGGTCTCGGGGGAGGGAGAACCACTCCTTTAGGAGGACACATCCATGGTAGTTTCCCATGCCCCACTGGACGGGCGCACATCATGCCCATGTGGGCAGCACCAAGTAGGGAAGGGGCAGTTTGGGGAGAGATGGAGGGAATCAGAAGAGCTATATACAGTCACATTGCATTGTATAGATGTATGAAATTCTCATAAGGAAAACAATGGGAAAAAGACATCTTCCAAGCTACATGCAAAAGTTAATTTCTTTTTGCAGTACTGGGGGTTGAACCCAGGGCCTGTGCATGCCAGACAGCTGCTCTCTCACTCAGCTTCATTGACAACCACAGGTTCTTACCCGTGAGTCACAAACTGGAAGTTTCCCTCTGAGTGTTAAGTGCCTAAAATAGTTGAGCTTGGGGTGGGGCCCAGTGGAAGAACACTTGCTTAGCAAACACAAGGCAACTTCACACCCCGGCCCTGAAAAAGAAATCTAGCCTGGCTGTACTGGCACACACCTTTAGTCCCAACACTCGGGAAGCAGAGACAGGTGGATCTCTGTGAGTTCAAGGCCAGCCTGGTCTTATAGAGCAAGTTCCAGGACAGCCTCCAAAGCCACAGAGAAACCCTATCTCAACAAACCAAAATAAATAAGTAAAAGTCAAAAAGTGATTATGAGTTTGTAGGTTTACTTTCCAGCACTGAGAGAGAGAGAGAGAGAGAGAGAGAGAGAGAGAGAGAGAGAGAGAGAGAGAGAGAGAGCTGATTGAGAATGTCAAATGGAGGGGTGCAGGCACTCATTATCCCTAACCCCCCAAATCCACCCACGCCCCCACCCCATGGTTGATCTAAATTGAAAGGTGTCTGTGGAAGCTGAAATATCAAATGAGAGAGAGAAAGTGTGTGTGTGGTTTGAACGGGATTGGCCCCCATAGGCTCCCATGCTTGAGTACTTGATCCCCAGTTGGTGACCTTTAGAGGACGCATCAGGAGATGTGGCCTTGTTGGAGATGTGCACTTGGCAGCAGGCTCTGACGCTTCCAAGGCCTCAGGCCTCAGGCCGTTCCCAGTGCTGTGCTGTCTGCCTCAGAGCTGTTGTTCCAAACATGAACTTCTCTCAGATTTTGTTCCTGTTTCTGCTCCACCGTCCCAGACTTTAACCCTCTGAAACTATACGTCCAATTAATACTTTCTTTTCTAAGCTGCCTTGCAGGGCACCAGCCACATCTAGCAGAGTGCAGGATGGGAACCTATTCTCCCTGGAAAGCTGCTCTCTGGAGGCAACTTTCCTACAGTATAGTGATTCGGGCAGAAGGGAGAGCATTTCTACTTTGAGCCTTACAGTAAGTGGCCATGAGTGAGTGAGACCCTGCACATCTCTGCAGTTGGTAGGAAGTCAGTGAACGCTTCAGCATCGCCATGTGTGGCTGGAAGAAGATGCTTCTATTAGGTGCAGGGATGCCCTTCCTCATTTGAAACCCCAGTCTGCATGTTCTTGCCCAGCTGGAGGGAAGAGAGACGATCACAGCAAGCAGAGGCTTAGTGTATGGTTTGCAGTAGGTACTTCCAGCTGGTCTGCCTTGTAATTGTTGCTGGCCACCATTTATCCTCATGTGGCCTTGGGTGAGTTAAGAGACCCCTCTGGAGTCTCCGTTTCCGTCACTTGCAAAGTGGCAGCTGCTGTAAAACTCAACCATAGTTGGCATCTGTCCCGTGAGGGTGGCACTCGTAATTCCCAGGCAAAGCGCTGGCCTGGTGTGTTATCAGCGTACCTGGTTCTTAGCACTGGTACAGAAACACTAGATTGAGACTGGATAAGAATTCCAGGCCCAGATAAAAAAGCCCAAGGAGGGCCATCAAGATGGGTCAGCCTGTAGAATTCGACCTCGGCAACCCATACTGCAGAGGGAAAGACTGACCTCCGTAAGTCGGACTCGGGCATCCACTTGCACACGCAGTTGTGTGTGTGGACGCATGTTGAGATTACAGGCATGTACTGTCATCCTGGGCTTTTATTTTTTTTTCTGACTCAAGGTCTCTTTATGTAGCTCTGGTTGGCCTAGAAGTCCCTATGTAGACCAGGCTGGCCTTGAACTCCTAGAGATCTGCTTGCCCCAGGTATAAAATAATCGTTTTGTACACTGTGAAGATGTGTCTTTGCCAAGGCACCTTCTGATTGGTTCAATAAAAGGTGAAATGGCCAATAACTAGGCAGGAAGAGGTCAGGTGGGAGCGCCAAACTGAGAGGATGCTGGGAAGAAGGGGAGGAGTCACGGGACTCGCCAGCCAGATGTAGAGGAAACGGGAGATGGACCTGCCATGGTGAGTTCGAGGCCAGCCTGGTCTACAGAGCAAGTTCCAGGACAGGCTCTGAAGCTACAGAAAAGCTGTGTCCTATATGGGTTAATTTAAGTTGTAAGAGCTAGCATAGCAAGCATAAGCTATCGGCCAAACATTTATAATTAATAATACGTCTCTGTGTGACTATTTGGGAGTCGGCAGTCCCAATGAAAAGCTCTGCCTACACGCCACTGACTCCTCAGTGCTGGGATTAAAAGTCTACAGGACCATGCTTGGCATTGCCCAGCCCTTTAGAACCCAGCAAGTAGCAGGTCCAGAGAGGCTCAAGCAAGAAGAAGCCTGCACAGTGAGTGCCAATGCTTCCCAGGTGCCACGGGAACCCTGTCTCACTGATGCTAACTTAATGCTGCCTGTCACATCTGCAGCTGCCCCTGACATGAGTGTCCCACTAGGCAGGGTGCTATCTCTGATGACAGCTTTTCTTTACTCTAACAAATAAAGCTTGCCTGAAGATCAGAGGGCAGAACTAGACACTAGTGAACCATAGAGGTCTGGAGGTCTGTACAGACAGACAGGAAGTGAGTGATAAGGCGGGAGGAGATGGGAGCTCACTCTCTTTTCAGCTGGGAAGTTGGTGAGGCTGTGGCTTGTTCCTTCGTCTCTCTGATCTTTCAGCATTTACCCTTATATCTGACTCCAGGCTTTTATTGTTAAGATCTATTAGAACTCGCGTTACGACTGTCCCCAACAGAGACCACTCATTCCTGGCAGTGGGAAGAGAATCTCTAATATATAATCACAAATATGTTCACTGCACATACACAGATATCTGTGGTATTAAAATTTCATAGGGGATATTAGAAGACGATATAGAGGCCACCTTGTGGGAGGGAAGCGAGCGAGTGTGATGAATTACACTGGCTTCCATGAGCTGGTGGAAGGGACAGGTATCCTGTGGACTATGGAGAATGGTCCACTGGGAGTGCTGGGCAGGTGGCTGTGGGTGATGGGATGTGGGATTTTACGAGCTCGGCTCACTGGTGAACAGCAGGGCTCTTGGCTTCTTCCTTCCCACGGGAAGGCTGTGTTGAGGACAGGTGCCTTGGGGATCCTGACTTTGTGGTTCATTTGTTACATGGTTTTGGACACAGGCCTGTCTGAACTGGGGCTCTATGCCCGCGGGACAGTTGCGTTTGGTAAATGTCAAGCCCCTTTCGCGGGTCCTTCTGAATGTCACAGAAAGGAGCACATGACTCAGCAGTAGTTCAGTTTCCAGAAAGAGAAACGAATTCCTATAACAGACTATTGGCTGCTTCTTCTTCTGGTCCCTTCTTCCAAAGCTCTGCATCGTGTGGGTGCATGTGTGGGCGTGCATACGCATGTGTATGTGTGTGGAGGCCAGGGGGCATCCTCATGGGTTGTTCTTCAGGAAGCACCCATACTGTTTTCCAAGACAGGGTCTCTCACTGGCCTGGACACTGAATCTGTTACACCAAGTGGCCTCTGAGGCACAGGGATCCTCCTGTCCCCTCCTCACCCACGCTGTGGTTACAAGTGCCTGTCACCATGCTGAGTTCTTTTACATGGCTTCTTGTGTGTCTAGTACATTATTAATGGATTGTGTGTGTGAGAGTGTGAGTGTGTGAGTGTGAGTGTGTGAGAGTGTGTGTGTGAGAGTGTGAGAGTGTTGTGTGTGAGTGTGTGTGAGAGTGTGAGTGTGTATGTGAGAGTGTGAGTGTGTGTATGAGAGTGTGAGTGTGTGAGAGTGTGAGTGTGTGAGAGTGTGAGTGTGTGTGAGAGTGTGAGTGTGTGAGTGAGTGTGTGAGTGTGTGTGAGTGTGTGAGTGTGACTGTGTGTATCTGTGTGAGAGTGTGAGAGTGAGTGTGTGTGAGAGTGTGAGTGTGTGAGAGTGAGTGTGTGAGTGTGTGTGTTCATGAGAGTGTGAGTGTGTGTGAGTGAGTGTGTGAGTGTGTGAGTGTGTGTGAGTGTGCGTGCTCATGTGAAGGTTCAAGTACCACCTGCAGGAGTCAGCGGGTTCCTTTGACCGTGTAAGTCCTGGGAATTTGAACCCAGGCTGTCAGGCTTGGCAGCAAGTGCCTTTACCAACCGAGCTATCTAGCTGACCCCAAACCCCAGGTTATGAGCGAGCTTCTGAAATTTCCAGTGACACGCAGGCTGGGAACTCACAATGCACTTGGGCCTACATCGCTGGCTGGGCTGATGAGGTAACCCTGATTGGTGCTGCTGCTCATTCACTGGAGAGAAAAAGCACAGAAGATCGAGTAGGAGCCGAGATGGGAGGGAGCCGCCGCTTTGCACAGAGCCCCCAGCCTGGTACCAACATGCCATCTTTGCAAACTCATGTAAACCAGGACTTTCGGCCCAGAAAACCTCACATCTGAGCACAATTTTGCCCATGGCTGCAGGAGATTATGTTTGTCACAAGACGTATCACCTCCCTGCTCTAAGGTGGCAGTTTGAAGAATGGATAGCTGTGACCTCCTAGGAAATATTTTGGGAATCTGTGTGGGGGTGTTCTTTTGTGGAGCACAATAACAGGGTAATGTTAACATGGACTGACACGAACCACTGGGCTGGGTGTTCAGCATAGTTCTTAAATATATTTTTTTAAACCGACATGCAGTAAAATTCACTCTTTTTGATGTGCACTGTGATGGGTTTTGACTCGTGTGTGGAGCTGGGTAAACACAATGGAAATAGAAATAGGTCCACTATTCATGACATCCAGAGGCATCCTTATTGCATCCAGCCCTCCCTGGATGCCCATCTCTGCAAGACGCCGGCTTGCTTTGCATCCTTGGACTTGGGTGGCTTTCAGGGAGCGTTAGCAATGGGGCCAGACAGCGTGCAGCTGTCAGCAGACATGCGTCTCCATTCAGCACAGCACGGTTAGCTCACTCCTGTTTCTCCACAAGTCACTACTCCACTAGTTTCCCTGGTAGACAGAACAGTTTGCTTGTCTGTTGGTGGGAAGATGATCATCTATCTTGTTTCTGGAGTCTGGAAATGTTTTAATGAAGCATCTGTAAACACGGCCATCCAGGTTTGAGTGGGACAAACTGGAAGCTTTGTGACTCTTAGGAAAACACTGGGGGGAGGGGTGCTAGGACTCATTCATAGCTCCAAACTGTTTTCTGAAAGAGTTGAGTCGCAGGTCAGGGAGACAGCTCAGTGGGTAAAGTACCTGCCAAGCAAGCGAGAGGACTCGAGTTCAGATCCTCAGCACGGGCTGGTGGGCTGGCTCAGTGCACAAAGGGGCTTGCCACCAGGCCTGTCACCCGAATTTGATCCTCAGGACCCACATGGTGGAAGGAAACTGCAAGAGTGTCTCTGTCCTCTGTGTAAGTCACACTCACACTCACACACACTCACACAACACTCTTACACACTCACACACACTCACACTCACACACACTCACACAACACTCTTACACACACACTCACACACTCATACTCTCACACAGATACACACATACACTCACATACATTCACACACACAGATATACACACACACTCACACACAGATACACACACAGACTCTCACACACACATAGATACTAACACATACACAGATATATATACACACACACAGATATGCACACACACAGATACACAGAGACCCTCTCTCTCTCTCTCACACACACAGATACACACACTCACATAGACACACACACAGATACATACACACACACACACAGTTACACACACACAGATACATGCACACACACACAGTTACACAGATACACAGACACTCACATACACACACACTCACACACATAGATCTCTCTCTCTCTCTCTCTGTCTCTCTGTCTCTTCTCTCTCTCTCTCTCTCTCTCTCTCTCTCTCTCTCTCTCTCTCTCTCTCTCTCATTGGTTCTCTGGTGTCCCTGGATAACAAAGGGTCAGTAGTCAAGGTGCTGCTGTGGTTGAGATTAACTATTCTCTTCCTTTTTGGAGATAGAGGCTCGTGTAGCCTTCACACGTCAGCCTCAAATTCACTTCATAGCAGAGGATGACCTTGAACGTCTCATGCTCCTGTCTCTACCTCTCCAGGGCTGGGGTGACAGGTGTGTAACACCACACCCAGTGTCTACACTCCTGGGAATGCAATGCAGGGCCTCATGCATGCTGGGCACATATGCTCCAACTGAGCTATGTCCTTAGTCTCTGGGTTGTTGTGTGTTGTGTTCCTCTGAAGAGACTGCTGTTATTGTGGAGGGAGACTGGACAGCTAAGTAAAGAAAGCGGCCTCCTTCACGTCTAGGGAGGGATACTGAATATAACTTAGCATTTTCCAGGATTTCACGGTCAGATCAGAGCCCAGCAGCTCTGTCCCATTGAATAAGTGACATTAGATATGATAAGCACCATGACACTGGCTGCCCAGAACAGCCCTATGACATTGGTGTTAACATCATTGCCATTTAACACAGGAAGAAACTAGAGTTCAGAGAGATTATGACACTCCCCAGAGGCCACTGCTAGCTGGTGCTGGAAGAGGGACACATCCGTGTTTATTTTATTGGCTATCAGAGCCCTACCCGAGTTTCTTCACTCTCACATACACCGTCATGGCTGATTTTATTCATTCTTTCTCTTATCCCCCAGCCGTGTGTGTGTGTGTGTGTGTGTGTGTGTGTGTGTGTGTGTGAGAGAGAGAGAGAGAGAGAGAGAGAGAGAGAGAGAGAGAGAGCGAGAGCGGGCTATATCCCCAGAGCTGGGGTTATAGGCAACTGTAAGCCACCTGCGAATCGACTCAGGCCCTCCACTGACAGCCACCTCTGCGGTCCCCCACCACTCCCTGTTTCTGGTTTGCTTCGGCTTCTGAACCCAGCTCAGTTCTAATTCAGACTCAAGTCTGGCTGTTTCTAAGCTAGCTACTTTTACTCAATTGTCAATGGATTGCACGGGCTCTGGCCAGGGTTAGTAGAGACTGAGACAAGGGAATTAAACCATCTGGCTCGTGGGAGCAAGCTGAAGGACGCTGAAGGAAGAGAGCCCATCGCTATTAGGAGCTCTTCTAAAGTTAGATTGAGCCAGGCAGTGGTGCACACCTTTAATCCAAGCACTCGAGAGGTAGAGGCAGGTGGCACAGAGAAACCCTGTCTTGTTAAAAAAAAAAAAAAAAAAAAGATTGCATGCACCTCCAACAGTATACTAGCTAAAGAGGAATCCTTATCACTTTAAGGTCCTGTTAAAATCCTAACTTATGTTTCATGTTTCATAGTTTGAGGCCACGTGAAGAAGCTGCTGCTCCGGCCAGTATCGGTCCTATTTACTGCCACGGGACAGTTTTTTTGGCAGATACTCTAGGCTCTGTACTCCATGCAGCTTCTGTGGCTATTACTCAGCCCTGACACTTAGCAGGGAAGCAGTCAGTACACGAACAAGCCTTGCTGTGTTCCACTGACACAGTGTAAGTAGCTGCCGGGGCTTAAGATTCAGTGTGGCACCCAACCTTTAAATCACTGGGCAGGAATCCACTGGTTGTAAGAGTCTGTTCTTCCCTCCATCGTGTAAAGAAAGTCTGTTCTAACCAAATATAACCAGATATTAATATTCTGACACACTCTAATTAACTGATGCTTTATATTAGGATGCAAAACAGCATCTGTTTATAGACATTTAAACCCTTCTAATAACCTGGGATCGCTCTAATATTTGACTTTAAAAAATGGAAATTTTTTCAGTAAAGGGGTTTGTCAGATGTTTAAATATAGCCCTCTGCTGTGCTGTGCTGTGTGTAATGAAAATATTAGCACTTTTGAAATAACACCTCTGTAACTGAGGGCATTGCTGGATACCAGAGATCTGTTTCCATATTCTACATGTGGTGTTTCCCCTTAGCTGTCTACTCCACAAAATCATGGCATAAATGGGCTTGTGTAGGGCTGGGGAGGTAGGGGACCAGCATCACTTGTAACTCTAACTTCAGGGCATCTGATGTCCTCTTTCCGACTTCCCAGGCAATAGCACTCGTGTGTACATAGCCACCCACCCCTACAGATATGTACACATACATAGCACTCATGTACACATACCCATCCGCTCCTACACATATACATATAATAAAATCAAAAGTGAAATCTGTAAATAAGTAAATAAAAATAGCTCAAAGCTTGTGAAATTCAAAGTAAAAATAGGAACACGTGAAAATGGTTCTATTGCACAGAAAATAAATGCTATACTTTCCAGGTACATATTTGGTTTTTATTTTTGGTTTTATTTATTCTTCTCTCATAGAATACGTCTCTACCGTAGTTTCCCCTCCTTCCTCTCCTTCCGGCCTTCCCCCCTCCCCCATCCACTCCTCTTCAGGGTATCAACCAAACATGGCATAACAAGTTACATTAAGGCTAGGTATAAATGCTCATATTAAAGCTGGGAGAGGTAAGCCAGTAGAAAGAAAAGGGTTCAAGGTCTGGCAAAAGCATCAGAAGATCCCCACTCCCACTGTTAGGTGTCTCCCCAGAACAGCAAGTCACACATCTGCGACATATGCACAGGTCCTAGTGCAGGTCCATGCAGGCTCCGGGATGTCTCTGTGAGTCCCTTCGAACCTTGCTTAGTTAATTCTGTGGGCCCCGTTCTCCTGGCGTCCTCCACCACTCTGACTCCTATAGTTCTTCCTCTCTCTCTTTTGTGGGGTCCTCTAAGGTCTGCCGTGTTTGGCCCTGGTTCTCTGCACCTGCTCCTATCAATTGATCGGTTGCTAGATGAAGCCTCTCGGATGGCAACTAGGCGAGGTACTGATCTGTTCTTCTGCTGTCTTAGCCTGCCATATTTGTACTTTTTAAGTGTGTATGTTTAACCTTCCATCTTAAATATTTTTAAACTGGAGCTGTACTATTCAGAATATACTAAACTTTAAAAAAGTTATTAAAAAACAAAAATAAACACAATAAAACAAATACAAATTTGTAAGATGGGCAGCGGTGGCTCATGTCTTTAATCCCAACACTCAGGAGGCAGAGGCAGATGGATCTCTGTGAATTCAAGACCAGCCTGGTCTACAAATGGAGTTCCAGTACAGCTAAAGCTGTTACATAGAGAAACGTTGTCTCAAAAAACAAATAACAGCAAAACAGCCCCCAAGCAAAACAAACAAACAACGATTTCTTTATAATAAATGCAAAAATAAATTTCAGTGTGTGGGTTCTGCAAATTGCGAGTGTATTAAGTCATGTGTGCTATTCACATTGAATATTTAATGCAGGGGTCTGGGGGAGATGGCTTAGTAAGAGCGCCCGCTGTACAATCCTGAGTTCCAACAGCCAGGATCTGTGTGAGAAGCTTGCACAGACCCTGAGTGCACCTGTAACAACAGCCTTGTGGGAGGAGGAGAAGGGGGTATTGGGGACCCATTAACCATCAGCCTAGCTCCCATTCAGTGAGAGACCCTGTCTCGAGGGACTAGGGTGGACTGTGACAGTGTAAGACATCCAGTGACTTTCTCTGGCCTCTGTGAACCCACACAAGCTTGAACACTCCTGTGTGCACATGAGCTGGGAACCGAACCTGCGCCCTCTGCGTTCTTAACCATTGAGCAATTGTTCCGGCCCCGTTTCCAGCCTGTAAAATGGTGATATCCACTGAGTTTTATTCTTCAAGTAAATATATAATTCCCTATTACATTTTATTCTCATAAAGAAAGCCCCTGAATTGTTTAAAGTTAAGAAACAATTGAAAGGCAAACAAACCAAACCAAACCAAACCAAACCAAACCAAACCAACCAAACCAAAGCCCGGCTTGATGGCTCGAGCCTGTTATATAGTACTTGGGAGGTGAGGCGGGAGAATTACCACCAGTTCCAGGCCAGCCAGGACCCTGCACTAAAGAATGAAGCTTTTGTCTCACCCCTTCACGACGTCTCCTCTGAGATTAACGGTCACACATACACCTAGTGCTTTGGAGGCTGAGACAGGAAGATTAACAGTTCAAAGCCAGCCTGGGCTACAGAGTGAGACCCTATTTGAGACGTTTTTGTTTGTTTGCTTTGAGATACTTACTGTCTTGCACTTTAACACAATCTAGCCTGGAACCCACTTTGTTTGTAGCTCTAGGCTGGCCTCAAACTTGAAATAATCCTCCTGCCTGTTAGGATTCCAGGCGAGATGTTGGGCCGTCACTCATTTTCACTTAAATTTTTCTTCTTTCTTTCTTTCTTTCTTTCTTTCTTTCTTTCTTTCTTTCTCTCTCTCTCTCTCTCTCTCTCTCTCTCTCTCTCTCTCTCTCTCTCCTTCCTTCCTTCCTTCCTTTCTTTCTTCCTTTCTTTCTTTCTTCCTTCTTTCTTTCTTTCTTTCTTTCTTTCTGTCTTTCTTTCCTTCTCCTCCTCCTCCTCCTCCTCCTCCTCCTCCTCCTCCTCCTCCTCCTCCTCCTCCTCCTCTTCTCCTTCTCCACCTTTTTCTTCTCCTTCTCCTTCTTCTTCTTTTGTCTATAATGGCATTTGTTTTTTGGTCTATAATGGCATTGCCTACAAATATTAAAAGCTTGGCATTACTTAGCCAATCTTTGTGTGTCAATCACCTGGCTAAGGCCATGTTAATGACAAGTATGACACCATCTCACATCTCAACAGTTTTCCACCATCTCTTTGCCCTTACATGAGCACCGGCAAGTAGCCCATGGCTCATCTCTCCCAGGCCTGTGATTTGTACCCAGGTTGAATATCCTTTTTATCTCCTGGTCTAGCTGAAAGAGCAAACCCATTGTCTACCCCACAGCACATCTGTGCTCACCTCCCACTTTTGAATACCCTATTAGCTAACAAGAACCTCATAGCCAAATCCAACCTGTAAAGACCAGGACGAAAACGTCCTCCAGGGAAATGAGTGGAGTTATTCCCTGAACTCTAATTCAAAATATCTGGGCACTCGTATCCAAACAAAAACCTAACCAAAACTGAAAGCAAAACATAATCCGTAACTGCGTGTTTCATGTGGTGTGAGATCACTGAAACTAAGAGTAACTGGTTGGATTACTCAGTTGACCATTGGGCAGGCTTTGTCTCTGCTCTCCTGCTATGCTAGTGTGAACTTAGCTTACCCACAGGGCAAGCATGACCTTTGTCCGTCTTCCATACTCAGTAAGGGTATAAGTAAACTTGTAGGCACATAGCAGGCAAGAAGCTGTGCGGTATGGGCGTGAGCATCTGGGTTCTGATCCCAGCATCCACATAATAAGCCAGGCATAGTGGCAGCCCTACAGCACTACAGCACTCAAGGGCTGCCAGCCCAGCTCTGGATTCAGGGAGAGAGCCTGTCGGGAGGGAATAAGGTAAGGAGTGACAGAGCAGGACACCTTTATCCTCTACTGGGCTCTGTGTATGCGCACACATTCGCAGAACACCACCCGCAGAAAAATCTTCCGATTAAGAAAACAATGAAAACAAAGGCCAGAAAAGTGGCTCAGTAGGTAAAGGCATGTGCCACCAAAGCTGACGAGGCCCATCCTAGGGTCTGCACAGTGCAAGGAGAGAACAGAGCCCAGAGCATTGTCCTCTGACACATGACTTTCATGTGTAAGCGCACACACACACGCGCGCGCACACACACACATACACGCATACACACACATACACACACAC
>JANBXA010000391.1:342500-357500 GCA_030556225.1 Cricetiscus sungorus | reverse complement strand
AAAGACGGTTTGGCAAGTGTGTAATGATAAGGAGTGGTTTAAACACTCACCAAATAGCTTCTTATTGTTCTCAGCTTCCAGACCCTGGCTGCTTTGGGGAGGGTGGGTACAAACCAGGAAAACCTTTTGAGTTTTACAGATATAGGAAAAAAAGAAAACAAAGAAAAAGCAACAGGATTCTGCCTTTGAGTTAGGAACACTTTTTAAAAGGCGTTCAAAGAAAGTTGGCTGAGTCTGAATTGGGAGAAGGGAGGGAGGGAGCCAGGGAAAGTTTGACTTGACTCCCTCTGCACTGTTTATAACATGTCAGAGCCCAAGGGTTCGGAGGCAGAGGCCTTCCTGATCCACTTCCTGAACGCAGAGGCAGACTCTCTCGGTGTCGAATTCACCGTGTGTGCAAGTGGCCAGCAGAAATCCTCATCCACCCAGGCCAGAGGAAGTTTCTCAATTCGGTTATGATCTCACAAGAGAGCCAAGGTCTCATGGCGAGTGTGGCCAAGTACTCCCCCTCCCTTCCCCGTGGCCACAGAAAGGTCTGATGGGGGTGGACAGGGCAGTGTGTCCAGCCTGTTACCATGGAGGCGGCTTAATCCAAAGACAGTGAATTCAAAGCCTGCGGTAGAAAGGATGGGGTAGCATTGAAATGATGACCGTTTACTCAGAAGAATGCCCAAGTTGCAGCTCACAGAGATAAGCCGCGGCTCACCTCTCTCCAGCCTGCAGAAGCAGCCAAACCGGTTGGGCAACTTTGTTTCATTGGCTTTCTTTCTTTCTTTTTTGGCCAGGCCAGTACTGAATAGTAAGCAGTAACCTGGGACTTTAAGGAACCCATTCCCTTCACCCACCCTAAGTTCTCCTGGGCAGAATGCCTGTATCTTTTCACAGTTTAAAAAGCAAGTGTGTGTGTGTGTGTGTGTGTGTGTGTGTGTGTGTGTGTGTGTGTGTGTGTGTGAACTCATCTGATTATTGCTGTTAGTTTTCTGCCCCTGGTGTTTGGAGAAAGGGGAGGCCTAGGGATTTAGATAATAATTTAAAAATCCGACTGCTCTCTTTTTCATGGATTCTCCCCTAGCTAGTTTGCCAGCTTTGCTGTTTTCAGCTTCACTTTGTTATTTTCTTATTTCTAACCAAACTATCCAGTTGATATCTGCCATGTTCAGGAGAGGATTGGGGTGAAAGGGTTAAGGAAGAGAAAAATACAGTGTAACAGAGAGAGAATGCTTCTTGGAGACTGTCATCTCAGCTGGCCCGGAACACCAGAGGGGATTGGGCAAGGTTGAGATAGAATGGGAGATATTCCAGAGTCAGGATGGAGAGATAAAGGGGCCTGGGGAGGAGCTTGCTCCTTTTCCTTCCTTGGGTGTCTCTGTTTGACTGAAGCTGCCATGGCAGTTCAGAGTCTGGGGAAAGGGGAGAAACAGAAGTCCAGAGGCCATTTGAAGGGGAGTGGTCCAGCATGCAAGGACCCCAGACTCCCCAGGTTAGCACTGCAGTTCTGCTAACTTGGAGATCGGGACGCCACCAGTTTTCTTGTCTACCACCTGCTTCCTGCCAGGCCTGTGCCCTTGGTGAATCTGCCCACATGGTGGCTGATAAAGAGCGCCACAAACATGCTTCATTTTTGGGTGGAACTGATGTTGCGGCTAGGCAGCCATCTGAGGACTAAGATGCTGAGTGGCCATGTTCCTAGAGGACTCAGGGATTGCAGCGTCAGGCTCTCCCCTCTCCAATTCTGGTTTACAGAGGCCGATTTTATAAAAAGGATACTTGGCTATCCTCGCCAAGGCTCTCTTGCTCGTTTGTAGAATGCTCACAGGGTCCTGAGCATGTTTTCCACCACTGTACGGTTTAAATGGCCCATCTTCTATTTGAGAAGCATCTAGACTGCTTCAAAGGGGCAGGCACAGCCTTTGTTTCCCATTGATCTGGAAACAAAAGGTTCAGGGGAGAAGTTTATTTTTTCCTGAATGCTATATGCAGATGAGCCTATTGCTAATAAATTAAGTCAAGGATTTGAGTCTCGTCCAAGCCTTATAGTCTTGGGATGGTGCATCAAGGTTGAGCAGGGCCTCTGGCTTCCTGGATCTCATTGTGCAGTGCTATGTATGAGGTGGGGCTGCCCAAGTCACACACCCTCAGAGTTAGAGAGCCACAGCATCAAACGAGGTGCACGTGGCCATGTTGCTTCTGTGTAGGAGGAGCCCACGGACATTTTAGACACCAAGCTTTGTCCTTAACACTCTTTGCCCCTCTCCGTTTCCACCAATTCTTCTACTCCCAGGGCTATCGGCGGTGCATATCATGGGATTGGCAGTTCTTTCTGGAGGTGCGGAGCAGAGCCCACCCTCTGCATTACAGGGTATCCATCAATAAATACTCCGTGCTCACACTAGATATCAGTTGCTGTTGCTCTAGCAATAATCAGGACACAGACCAAAAAAAGGAAGAAGAAGGAGGAAGGAGGAGGAGGAGGAGGAGGAGGAGGAGGAGGAGGAGGAGGAGGAGGAGGAGGAGGAGGAGGAGGAGGAGGAGGAGAAGAAGGAGGAGGAGAAGAAGAAGAAGAAGAAGAAGAAGAAGAAGAAGAAGAAGAAGAAGAAGAAGAAGAAGAAGAAGAAGAAGAAGAAGAAAGAAGTCTCTCAGCGCAGCCATACATCCCTGAGAGTGTCGGCTGAGAGGTCGCCGGAGGCTGAACACCTGTGTTCTAGAACATTTTGCCCTTGGGTCCATTGAAAAGAAAGAAGACATTCTTTTGGTGTTCAGCCAGGCGTGGGGGTAGGGGGTGGGGGGACGACCTGCGTTAAAATGGGTATTTTAAGCGGAATCCACAAGGTGCCAATTGAAAAGGTGAGAGCCAAGGAGGCGCAGTGCGGACGCAGGAGCGGTTTAGGCAGCAGCCCCTCAGGTTCCAGGTTCCAGGTCCGGAGCTTTAGAAGGACGTGATGGGAAGGCGCCACACTCAGGCTGGTTTCTTCCTTCCTGCTCTTAGCGTTCTTCCTTGCACAGTGCCCCCCCTGCTGGTGAGTGTTTTAGAGGCAGCTGGAAAATTTGTATCTATCCTCCCTTATATCCCCAAGCACATTTGCTTACAAAATTTCCAATAGACGAAAGTGATTGTACACCATAATAACATCAATATATATTTCATGAGGCACTTTTAGGACCATAAATACTATTTCTGTAGTAAACGAATATACCTCTATAAGAAGTTACTTTTACATTTTATTTTATTTCTTGGAGCCGGGGCTTGTGTAAACAAAACTCATTTTATAGCACTAACTGTACCGCAGGTGACCCCTCCCGCTTTTTGATATATAAAAGTACTTTTTCTTTTCCGTGTGTGGGAGGCTGGGGACAGCTCAGCCAATAAATGTCATCACAAGGGTTAGAGTTTGGTCCCTAGAAGTCACATAAAAAAGGCTGGGCTTGGTGGGGTTTGCTCTTAAACACAGTGCTGGGGAGGAGCGGGGCTGGGGCTCCCCGGCCTTCACTGGTCACCCAGGCTAGCCAATCCAGGTTCAAGGACAAGTGAGACACCCTGTCTGGTAAAACAAGGGAGGCCTCATCTGAGGAAGGACACTTGAGGTCTGCCTCCTGTGTCCACACGCATGTACCAGCATGTGTGTGCACACCACTACACATATAGACCATGTCCTGCAATCAGAACAATAATCAGCAGTCATTTGAATGATTGATTGGTTGGTTGGTTTGTTGGTTAATTGATTTCAGTGCTGGTCATGGAATCCAAGGCCTTATGCATACCAGGCAAACATTCTATGTGTATTACTTAAAAAAAAAAAAAAAAAAAGAACTTTTAAATTTCAAAGTGCTTGGAACCATGGGAGGAGTGGACTCTGAAACGGTCCGTGCTCCCAGCTCTGAGCACCCGACCTAAGGCCCTTGCTGTTCTGAGGATGGGCACGTTCTTAGCTCTGAGGATGGGATATGTTCTTAGCTCTGAGGAAGGGGCACGTTCTTAGCTCTGAGGATGGGCACATTCTTAGCTCTGAGGATGGGCATGTTCTTAGATCTGAGGATGGGCACATTCTTAGCTCTGAGGACTGGGTTCATTTTTAGCTCTGAGGATGGGCACCTTCTTAACTCTGAGGAAGGGGCACGTTCTTAGCTCTGAGGATGGGTACCTTCTTAGCTCTGAGGATGGGCACCTTCTTAGCTCTGAGGATGGGTACCTTCTTAGCTCTGAGGACTGGGTACATTTTTAGCTCTGAGGATGGGGTATGTTCTTAGCTCTGAGGAAGGGGTATGTTCTTAGCTCTGAGGATGGGGCACGTTCTTAGCTCTGAGGATGGGGTATGTTCTTAGCTCTGAGGATGGGGTATGTTCTTAGCTCTGAGGATGGGGTATGTTCTTAGCTCTGAGGATGGGGCACGTTCTTAGCTCTGTGTCTGCTGGCTCCTTCCTTCCTCCCTGGAGACGGTAGCTGAGTCAGTTCCTCTCCATGGTTCTTTCTCTGTGAATGTCTAAAATAAAGACCAAGTAACAGAAACAGAGTACACAGAAAGGCCATCTCTCTGGTCTGTTCTCCACGGCACTTGTTAAAGATTTCCAGGGAAGAAACACTACACATTTGCTTTATTATTTATTGTAAATAAAAATCTGAAATCCTGTAATCTTGGTTGAGAGTTTTATTTTAACTACCAGTTCCCAGAACAATGCCTGGTATACTGCCGGCAGTTAATAAATAGCAGTTGAAGGGAAGCAGTACCCTCTTGTCAGAGCGTGTGTGAGAGCAGGCTGGCAACAGCAGGACAGCAAGGCGTCCTGAATCCTTTTACTTTTGTAAATGGCCTATTGTGTTTTTCCAGTATAAGCTCATATTTAATATTTAATTAGTTTAGCCTGACAAGTATTTCTAACAGACAATCATTCCTTTACATTAACTAACAGCTTTTTATGTATGGCAGAGAAAGTTCCAATGAAAATAACAACGGACCTCTCAGCTCACTGTCAGGAAAAGCTGGGGTGACATTTAAGACAATTAGAAAGCACACGCTTCCCTTAGAGACCTCCGATTTCACAGGGACAGTGGCAGTCAGTCCTTCCTGTGTCTGTTCTCTCCTCTTTCATGTTACAAAATGAAGTCTCTGTAACCAATCTTTGATATATTGTTGCAGAAAAAAAATCTGTGCCTATATTAACAAATCTACCAGCAATAAACATATATCCTCTTCAATTGCCACACACACACACACACACACACAGTCTTGCGTGACCAGTAATCACACATTTATCTGTACAGCCATGTATGGAGTAGCTGGCTCTCTCCAGCCTGACTCTCCCCGCCGGTCCACAGTTCCATCTTGCCAACCCAGCAAGCCTTGCCTCCTCTCACTGCATCGAGGGAATAATCAAATGGTGCTTATTTTTTAACCGCTGGCACTGTGCTCTTCTCAACACAGGCAGTAATACAATTCTTACACCACCAGAGAAGTTCTTCAAGAATCACAGTCAAGGAACATTTACAGTTGTCTATTTTTAACCGAGTGTGTTTTAGGGGCTTTCATGTGAATTATCCCCACGCTAATCTCCTAAAGTGGTTATTCTAATTCCTGTTTTCCAAGTGAGGAAATGCAGACTCAAAGATCTTAAAGCCGAAGGCCACGCTATGATTTTCACGTCTAGAGAAAACTTTGTGGCCATCTGTAGCCAGTTCTGAGGCCTCTTTAATCAAGACACGGTGCCATGGGTGTGTGAGCCCTAAATATCAAATACTGCTGTGCATGCTCGGCCATTGCGGGCACACTTCTCACCTCTCAAGTTAGCCCAGATGATGAAGTAATAAACTGAAGATACCAAATAAACACTCACAGAACCCCAAGCCAAACCCACCACCGACAAAAAAATGCCAACACACAGGGAAAAAACAACAAAAAGCCAAAAACCCTGGCGGCTGGGGAAGCTGACCCATCGGCTTCTTAGAAGCTGCTTAGAATCAAAACACAGGAAGTGAGTTGTAAATGTCGAGAGATGAACACAGCTGTGATTGGGGGGGGGAGGCTGTGAAACAGAAAGTGTTATTTATAGGTCATTTTTCAAAGTGGGGAGGGGGGCTGGGGGTTAGAGTGTTCACCCAGTGCCCCATTTACAAAAAAGAAATAGCTAGGGATTTTTTTTTTTTTAATTAAAAGCCACTGAATTGAACTGTTAAAGTGGTGTGTAAATGATATTGAGAGAGAATATTAAATGTTATCACACGTTTTGCTGATAGGCAGCCAGTACAGTGTGTGTGTGTGTGTGTGTGTGTGTGTGTGTGTGTGTGTGTGTAAAACACACCAAATACCTCCACAAGGATGTGGGGACTTGGGCTATTGGTTATTCTAGAAAGCCTGTGTATAGAGCTAAGAGAAAAGACCTAGTGAGGACTTGTGAGGTGAGGGGTAGGAGGAGAATCTTTTACCCTGCAGGCCTGGCGGCACCTTCCTTACCCACAGTTGGTTCTGTTCATTTGGACTGGTGGCTGGGTTCCAGCTACTGGGGACCGGGAATCATAGAGCTTGTGTGGCAAGAGGAATTACTTGCAACAGAAGTAATTCTGGAAACGTGTGTGGAGGGAATCTAGAGAGGATGGCGGGGATGGGCAGGGAGAGAGCTTGCTTCCTAGAGCAGCCGGGTGTAATGGGGATGTTTCCCGCCACAGTGACAGGTAGCTCCCCTTGGAAGAGCTGAGGGGGCGTCTTACTGGGGGGACCGGTTCAGGCCACAGAGCTAGAAACACAGATTCTGAGCCCCTAAGTGGCTCTCCAGGATCCTCAGCAAACCTGATAGGTTTAAAAGATGTCTTTATTAGCATGTATTCATCAGACATTGAGTTTCGTTATGGCATTTCATATATGTATACAAACTATTTCGACTCTGTTCACCCCATTAGGCTCTCTTGTTCTCTTCCCTGGGCCACAGACTCTTTTCTGATTTCACGTCCCTTTTGTATTCATTAGGTATGGGGGTTTGACGAGAATGGCGTCCACAGGCTGCTACGTCTGAATATCTGGCTCCCAGTTGGTGGAACTGTTTGGGAAAAATTAGGGGGTGTGGCCTATTTGGAGGAGGTGTGTCACTAGGGGTGGGCTTGGAAGCTTTAAAAGCCTCCCACCGTCTTCGGAGTGAATTGCTTTCTGTTTACAGATTATTTGTGAGCTCTCAGCTGTTCCTGCCACCATTACACCGTCATCATGAACTCTCAACTCTCGGGCTCTGTGAGCCGCCGATCAACCATTTCTTCCATAGCTTGCCTTGGCCGTGGTGTTTTGTCATAGCAATAGGATGAAACTAATACACTAGGGTTGCTTACGGGAGCGTGGGCCATATGACTGAAGAAAACCCCGACAACTATTAATGCTGATAGCTCCCCAGGGAGGAGCTGGGCTTCATGAGTCCCTCCCCTTACCAACCATTACCTGCCTATAATTTCTCCAGGAGAGGCGGGGCTTCATGATCCTCACCCCCCACCACCACCACTAACTATATCTGTTTTCTGTCAGTCACTATTATTTAACTTAATTTTTTAGCTGCTGAGAGAATGCAACAGTGATTTTGAACCGTTCCTTGAGGAGATGGGAAATGCTTCCAATTCAGGGTCCTGAATGGATCTTTGAACCACCGAGCTCATGCAGCCTGTGGTCATCATTGTTGTTTTTCTCTCTTTGTAGCCCTTGATGCTGGTGAGCCAATAAAGTTCAAGACTCATGGCGGGCCAAGTAGACAATTTCCTGGAAAACAGCTGGTTAAACATCTTTCAAGTAAACATCCTCCCGGGAGAAGGCCTTCCTCAGAATCACCCAGCTCAGCATCACCGTTTGTGCAATCCACATTCCTGGCCACTTCTCAGAAGATTCTGGAAGAATCAGGAGTAGCATGAGAGCCAAGCTTTACCATCCCTACCTTTGTTTTCATGCCAGTTCTGGGTGGTGGGTCCTTTTAGGAGGACAGAGGCAGGGGAATCAACATATTCTGCATCAGTTAGTGACTTAGACAGGGGCAGATGGGTTTTATACCCAGGCCCGTGGGCTTTAAGCATGGAGCCATCAGGCCTCCTTGACCCTGGAATCAAAGGTCAACCTTTAATTTTGGTTTCTGCAGCTGTTGCCCAAGGACTCCAAGCCCAACATTCCAATACAGGAAATATGCAGATGCAGGGCTGGTGTTTTCCTTGCAAAGTGATCTGTGTTATCTGTCTGTCTGTCTGTCTATCAATCTATCATCTGTCTATCTGTCTATCATCTACTTAAACTCTTGCTGACAGAGTGTAATGGGCTGACACTGATTCACAGACTGAGAAGGGAAGACAAAGAAAGAAAGAGAATAAACAGAAATGGGAAGAGACGGAGGGACACTGACTAGAGCTGAAGCACTCACACATTGTGGAGGTAGGCAGGGGGCAAGAAGGTTCCAGAGAAATTAACGAGGCACACAGTCCCCACAAGGTCTGACTCACGTGTGGGGACTTGGAAAACTGACCTTGTAGTCTTGGAGAACAGTGGTCACAGCTGCTGGGAAGGGGAATATGGGGGAACAGAGAGCCATAGAGAGCCACTGCTGTTGGGTGTGGAGCTATAACTAGGCAGGAGTAAGTCTAAGATTCCGGAATACCCAAGGGTGAGACACAGTGATCTGTAGTATATTCCAAAACAGCCAGAAGAAAGGATTTTGGACCGCCTCAACAGAAGGAATGCTGATGTTCCCGGGGTGGGACACACACACACACACACACACACACACACTAACGGCCCCAATCTGATAACAATATGTTGTGCACATGACCCGATAGCACATCCTACTCTATGCGTTAATTATTGTACATCAGTTAAGATCAACAATGGCATGGGCTGGAGAGGTGGCTGGGTGGTTAAGAGCATTTATTGCTCTTGCAGAGGACTTGGGTTTGGTTCCCAGCACCACATCAGGTAGTTGCCAAGCAGCTACAACTCCAGTTCAAAGAATCTGACCTCCCTTTGTTCTTCCTCGGGCCCTACATTCATGACATAAAGTCACACAGGCGCACACACATTCACACAAGTGAAAAATAATAATAACAACAACAAAAACCAGGCTAGCGACACACTCTGGTTGTAGAGTGATTGCTGCCATGCACAAAGGTTGATTATATCCGAGCCCGGCATAAACTGCTTATGGCAATGCCATGTCTAATATAGATCTGGGGATGGACCTGACTGGGGGTGATGAGGAAAGGAAGAAAATACAGACAGATGGACACGTGGACACACACAAAAGCTGGGATTGGATGGATTAGGCTCTTTGCTGGCAAAACCCAGCACCAGAATATAGTTTATATAGAGATGAAGTGTGTGTGTGTGTGTGTGTGTGTGTGTATTTCATACAGCTGTAAAGGGAGGCAGGCAAGGTTGTTACATCCAGATAAACATGAAGGCAGGGTTTATGGTATATATAGCTGGATAAAGGGGACAGTGTCATCCAAAATCATGGAGCAGAGGCTATAGGGGTGCAGATTATAAACCGTAAACATCCTGGGGGAGAAAGGTATGGTGGATCAACACTCACACGGAGACCTGAGGAAGGACTTGTCACCTCTCCAAATCTAAGGTGATGGGGTCCCTAACATGGTGGTTCCCATGACAACAGTACATACACATTCACTCATGACCACACTCACTCAAGGTTTCTTGTGCTCTCTACATGGTGGCACCGAGAGGTAGATTTGGACAATTCGGAATTCAATGATACCCTAGGCTGCATAGGGAATTCAAGGCCAGCCTGAGTCGCACGAAATAAGAAAACGACAGCAGTCAAAGTTAAGATTAAATGAAATGGAGGAGCTTCCCATTGCAATGGGTCCCAGCATGCCTGGAGTCACATGATGAATCTTAGAGACTCATCTCTCAGGAATGGGAGGAGGGTGGGCTAGCTGATGTCCCACTGAGATGACTGTCAGTGGCTTGTGCAGGGTGGTTCCTAGAAAAACCAGGCTGGTGCACCCGCCAACAACAGAGCCTGGCTCCTCCTTCCCAGCCTGAAAGGCGCAGACATCAGTGTGTCCAGACTGATTGCTCCTCCTTTCCTAGCATGCTGTGGGGGAGGGGCAGAGCCAGGCCAGGACTTTGGAGGTTGGGTCAGGAGACACGAGAGTGTGGGGGACACTTTTCCGTGTCTCTAGCCTGGACTTGTGGGGTCTGGTGACAAGCAGGGGAGGCGCCGGCCCTGCGCTGTGTTCTTTGACTGTATAGCGATTACTTTTCACTGCTTGAGGTTAGCAATTTTTCCATCACCCGAGATGCGCCATCCAAACTCCTGGTTCTGAAACGTGGGAAATTTTATCCAAGAACTGTTGGTGAAAAGTTCAGTTCAGTGAGGTTCAGTGGTAATTATGATGGTGTCCTCAGTGACTGGCCTGATTAGTCAGAACAGTGCATGGATCCAGAGTTCCAGTGACTGACACACAAACCTCCACCCTTCCCCGTTAGCTGTGTGCAGGGCGGCCTTTCAGAGATCACCATGCCATTGATGTGCTGAGTCCTACAAAGTCCCAGGCTCAGGCCCTGACCAATGGGAGCTCTTCATACACGCCAGTGAATTGTTAGGCTTCCTGTCATTGGTGGCATGGTCTTTGGGTCACCGTGAAACACGGACTGTTCGACTGTATTACATCCTGGCTGTCCATTTGCTAAAGCCCCATAGAAGGGGCCCCCGGAGAAGGATCTGGGAGGCTCAGGGTGAGATTCAGCTGTGGTGCATTTCTGCTTCACGGTAGTAATTGACAAGGTCACTGTGCCTCTCTGAGCTTCAGGTAAAAAGGGATAAATAACAGCAAAACTCAGTGTGATCCAAGCGTGGATACTTGCCCCTCGGGACGGCCTTCCTTTACCGAACACTCTGTGGAGCGAATCACCATTCAGTCTGGGATCTCCAGCCTCAGGTGTCTGCAGGGAGCCCCACGCCGACCCCTGCCCCGCCCCAGCACGGTACGGAATTTACCCCATGTGCCCCATGATTTGATGGGCAGCTTTGTGAGCACACGGTTTTCTAAGTTGGCATGATGAGTAAATAAACATGGTGTTAGGAGCAGGCAGACTCTTCTGTCCTGCCAGCCCCTCCCCAGATAACCACACAGAGACTTAATTGTAAATGCTAGGTGAATAGCTTAAGCTTGTTTTTCTATCTAGGTCTTATAACTTAAATTAACCCATTTCTGATAACCTATGTGCCGCCCCAAGGCTTCCTTGCCTCATGTACGCACTTCCCATCCGTTCTCTCTGAGACTCACGGTGACTCTACTCTTCTTCCCAGCATTCTCTCTGCCCTGAAAATCCTTCCTCACCTTCGCCAGCCAGCTCTCTATTAACCAACGAGAGTAAGACGTATTTACAGTGCACAACAGGGTTATTCCGAAACACTTGGGTCTTCAGAATTAGAGGAAAATTCCCGAAAGATTCGACCACTATCACGTGCTCCAGGGTCCTTCCCCTCAGGAAATGGAGCAAAATCAACAAAGTAAACAAGTCCCTTTCCTTTGCGGCCCATCCGGTCGGGCATGCGCCTGGGGTGGGCGGAAGGGGTGCAGAGCCTCCAGCAGCTTCACAAGCCCAGTAGCCTTGCACTGCCCCCAGGTTCCGTAAGGAGCTGGTCCCCTGCAGGCAGCTGGTGTCTCCTCTGTTAATATGGGCTAATCGTGTCTGGTGGTGGTGGGGCGGCACATGCCTTTAATCCCAGCACTTGGGAGGCAGAGGCAGGTGGATCTATGTGAGTTTACAGCCTGGTTTACAGAGTGAGTGCCAGGACAGCCTCCAAAGCTACACAGAGAAACCCTGTCTTGAACACCCCCCCCCTCAAAAAAAGATTGGCTGATGGCATTTAGCTCTGTCACACCTGGACACCTGGGGCACACTTGTCCAACCAATCATCACTATTTGGACTCATGCTATTTTCTTACACAGGAAAAAGACATGTATTTGGGTAAAAACACATGACTAATAAAACAGATTCTGTGATGCTTCCCCTGATCCCGTCTCCAGGACACATGACCTGATCCCGTCATTTTCCAAGTAGAGGCTCCAGCCATAGTGCTGGAACGCACATTGGAAGCACACGGTAGCTTTTCCCGAAGCTGAGGCTGGTTTCATTAATGTTGCCTGACTAAGACGACTTCAAACAGTCCTCTAACTATTCTAGCCGTTGGCCAGGGCTGAGAATCCCTGCTTTTTAAAGTGATGCGCTGCAGGGTGAGTGATGAGAGAGAGGCTCCCTGCATAGCTGAGGACAGTCTCGAACCTTGATCCTCCTGTGTCCTCTACCTGAGCCTGCCTGAGCATTGAGAGGACACAGGTGTGTACCACCTCCCCTGGTTTACTAGCGCTGGAAACTAGGGCTGGGCTACCATCCTGGAATCATTGTATCTACAGGTGGGGCTGCCCATGAGTCGGGCGACTGTTGTTTGTTTTTTGGAGTGTTTGGAGATGGAATCTAGAGCCTCAGGCAAGCCCAGCAAGTCCCCCGTGGCCGAGCCGCACACCCAAAGGCCCTAGAATACTTGGACTGTAATCCTGTCATTTACTATCTGAGTGACTGTGGGTAAGATATGGGGTACTTGCTCCTCAGTTTCCTCATTCGTGAAATGGGTACACAGAAAGCTGAGCTCATAGTCTCGTGGGCGCTAACAGGGGTTGAGCACAGGTGGCATTTATGCTTGGTGGCATTTATCCACTCACTTATCCGCTGAGTCATCTCACCGGCCCAGTGTCTGTGTATTTGAGTCCCTGTCCCTCAGCACTTGAGGGAGCATGCCTAGAAGTGATTTCCAGGGACATATTGTGTCCCTTGTCCAACCTTTTACTGTTGGCCCAGCGACTGCTCCCTTCCCGTTCCCATGAGCGACACGCCAATGCTTCAGTTTTACAGTCACCTCAAACAAGCATTTTCTGTTTTGTTTTGTTTTGCTCTTCTTTCTTGCTAACAGCCATCGTAATGGAGGCGAGGTTGGCTTTGATTCCTTTTGATCCCGTTCTTGGCTGATCACCACTGTCTATTACTCTCTTCCCCACAGAACACAGCTCTTTATTTCCCTGCTGTGTTCACAGCTTGTCCTTATGTTTGTTGACTGTAGCTCTCAGGAGTTGGCCAACGATGGCCTGAGGCTTCTGGTCGAATCCAGCTGCTACTTGTTTTTGCTGGTTCACAAAACTAAAAATTGTTACGTTTCTAATGGCTTCAAAAACATATCAGAAAAATATTCCCTGAACTGGAGAGAGAGAGAGAGAGAATTCAGATTCCATTGTTCATGAGTAGTCCCTGTGGAGCTCGGCCATCCCTGCTCCTCCGTGCACGGCCTGTGGCTGTTTCTGGATGGGAAGGCAAAGGGGAGCGATTGCAACAGCGACCGTATGGCCCATCAGACCTACACTGTGCACAGTGAGCTTTTGTAGGAAAGGATTGCTGAGTGCCACACCAGGCCCTGACCTCTAGGACAGTCACCCTGCCACTGCACAGGCCTCTGGCAGGGAACTCCTCAGTACCCAGCGCATCTGTCTGTCCATCTTCTCATGCTAATTCTAGACTCGATTCTAGACTACTGGAGAGGGACCAGAGAACGGAACATAAAAATTCCAGCTAGAATTTTCTAGAAGAGAAGATGGGACACTGCCATCACAAGTTTGGGATAGCCAAGGATATCAGTTATGATTTACTTCACAGTATTATTTATTCCATCATTGTTTATGCTGTGGAATCCTGGCTGCCCTGGAACTCCTACTGCTTCAGCCTTCTGAGTATGTGCCGCTATACCTAGCTATAAGATACTAAAAAGCTGCATTTCTGTTCATCAAAGATAATATTCACAAAATTAGTAGATGAGACAAAAGCTGGAAGAAATAACTTTGCCACATGTCTGTGTTATAACTTGAATCTAAATATACAAAGCATCACAAATTAGAATAATAAGACAATTCACTTCAAGAATATATTATTTATCTATTTAATAGTTTGAGATAGGGTCTTAGGTAGCCCAAGCTAGCCTCAAGCTTGCCGTGAAGCCCAGGGTGGCTTCAGAGTTGCAATCCTCTTGCCTCTGTCTCTCAAATGCTAGGGTTATAGGTGTGCGCCACCATGCCTGGTGCAACTCTTCTCTTAAAATGGGCAAATAGACTTGAGAATACATTGGAACTAACAAAGAAAGCCGTGTGGTGGGTCTTTAATCCCAGCTTTGGAGAGGTTGCGATGGAAGTATCTCAAGTCTAAGGCCAGCCTGGACTACCCAGTGAGATCCTGCAGTGAGATCATTTCGAATTGAATGGTGGATCCAGATTACAACCTAGGGGACCCGGCAGCAGCCTATGTCCTCACGCTGGACAAAGACGTCACACAGATGGCAAATCTGCTGGTGTCATCTGCTGACAGTGTCAACTCTAAGTGAACTTTTGTCAGCCTGCCTCTGCTCTTATCTAATCCCTGCCTTCATTTCCTGCCTAAAGTAGACAGCAGGAGACCTGGGCCTTCTAAGAAACAGACCTAAAGCCAGGAAGATGCTCACCCATTTACTCATCTCACCACCAGCGTGGTGGTTGAGCCAGCAATGAGTGTGGTTCAGAGTGGCTAACACAGGAACGTGGAGTTGTGAGCAGGCCTGGAGAGCCTCCAGCACCCACAGATTCCAACCCCCTGGGAGTTTGTTTCCTCATTTGTAAAACAAGAACACGGTGTTGTTTGTAAGGCCCCTCACTCATAGAGGGTTTTCTGTGTCAACTACTCAGTATTGTGTTTTGAATTTGGGGTTGGGGGGGTCTCACACAGGACCCCGAGTTTGAACACTTGGTGTCAAGCTGGGCTCGCCGTTTTGGGAGGGTGCGGAGCCTTTAGGAGGTGGAGGAGGTGTGGCACTGAGAGTGAGCCTGCTTCCCACATGCCCTCTGCTTCCTGTCCCACCTTGAGCATTCCAGGTGCACAGGCCTGCCACCCTGGAGCAGCCTGCTGCCTTGGCTCCCCTCCCATGATGGATTTTATCCCTTAAACTGTAGCCCG
>JANBXA010000391.1:307500-337500 GCA_030556225.1 Cricetiscus sungorus | reverse complement strand
CCTGGAGACCCAGGCCATGGCAGAGCTCTTACCTGGCACATGCAAGCAAGCAAGTGAACATGTCCTGCTTATGTGGGTCTCCGTAGAACATGGCGTCTTTAGGTCTGGTGGTAGGACTGGAGGTTGGACGCAATGGTTTCGTAAGGAAAGGCAGGAGGATGGGGCAGGGGCGGTGGGGAGGAAAGGAAGTTGCTAAGTGGCTTTCTCTTTGGGCACACATAGCACCACAGTCTCATGCTCATCTGGGGACAGGCTCTCCCTCCTTTGGGCAGTCAGCGGCTGGCTGTTCCATCAAGGGTGAGGGCACCATTTCCTAGGTGAATTGTCTCTTGTTTTGCTCAGAAAGAGAGCAGCTGGGGAGATCTCAGTGGGAGAGCTGGGAATTCTGCTGGCTTCTGCTACAGTGCCTGGTTACAATACAAATACCTGTGCATCCAGAGTAGAGCGTCCTCAGTTACCCACAAGACACAATGGTTTATGGGAAAAGGATGGTAAAGGTGCCTCTCCCACTTGTCACTTGTCATCTCAGAGACTAAGTTGTTCAGTTTAGCATCTGAATGGAGGGAGGGCTGGGGGTACCCAGAGTCAAAGATGCGAATGTTCTTATTCTTAGGGCAGGCTGGGAAATTCTGCTCTAACAGTGGCCTGTGAGTGTTTTCTTTGCCAACAGGTGTGAGTAGTTTCACACCCGGGAGCCCCTCTGGGTTCCCAGGCTGTGCTAGGCACAAACAGTGTGGGATTGAACCTTGCCCTGGCATTTGCTCAGTGTGGCTCCATCTGAATGTGGACGGCAGAGCCTCCCAGGTCACATGCTTTTGTATTAGCTTTAAAGCTTAGAAAATGTTTGGTCTGATGCCTAGCACCTGCTGCAGATTGCGTTTGAACACCTGGCAGTTACATTGTGTCTTGTTGCTGTTTGTCTGTATGACTTAGGACTGTGTGTGCAGATGTCCTCACCAGGGCAGGTGTGTGTGAAAGCCAGAGGTTGACATCAGGATGTCCTCCGCAATCACTCCTCCGCCCTGTCTGTTCAGACTGGGTCCCCATTGCATTTAGAGCCCTCTGCCTCTGGTGCCCAGCTCTGGGATTACCATGGCCAGCTTTTTTATGTGGGTGCTGGGAATTGAACTCAGATCCTCACACTTGGGAGGCAAACACTTCACCCAGAGAACCATCTCGCCAGCCCTCTGCTTGTACTTTATCTACTTCCTCTGTTGCGGTTGCTTTATTTGTGGAAACCGGCATGGCCCAAGTTTCTCAACTGTCATTTTTGTGTTACCTTGGATTTCTGCCATATCTGTTGCCACCTGTACTGTGCCTTATTTAGAACACATTAATTGGTGGTTAAATCATTTACACTCCATGCAATAAACTTGCAAATAGGACCATTGCGATTATGGTTTGCATAGGCCACTGTTTGGCACTCTGGGATGAGTGACATCGTCATTGGCACTGTCAGGATTATATTCTGGCTTGCACCCCTCTGTTCATGGCCTTGTCTTGTTGGAACTCATAGTGATGCTTTCTGGTGAATTGCTTGGCTGGGCATTTTATTCGTGAAGTCAGGGGATTTTCTTTTTTCTCTTTTTCTTTTCTTTTTCTTTTCTTTTTCTTTTTCTTTTTTTTCTTTTTTCTTCTGTTAAACAACTTGGACTGACAAATTACAAGGAAGTGATTTCTTAGAGCTGAGCGTTCAGAGTTTCTGGGAGGGAGGGAGGGAGCAGTGGAAATTCCCCTTCCCTGCCTAAAATAACTGGAATGGGAGCCCAACAGTATGAGCTTTGTCCAGGCTTGAAACAATATCCCTTCCAAGTGTGTTTTGTGCGGAAATACTTAGCAATATATGATGGTAGTTCTTACTGACAAGCTGAAAACCCGCTAGTCATTCCGTGTTCCGTAGCTAAAAGGGCTATTGTTACTAACAATGAGTCCCACAGGGGTGAAATTTAAATCTGTGGACACAGCAGTGTGGCCCCCACCTGGCTTCTGTTTGATGGCTTGGCTATCACAGGAATCTAATTCCGGAAGTAGGGACGTCCTCTATGCGTGACTACTTCTGCTACACACCCATTTGTGACAATCATCTCCTAGACACTCCCCAGCAGGTTCTGAGGAAATGAGGGCCTGCGATGCTGGGCCTTCTACTGGGGCAGAGTTCAGAGGCGCTGTCCCAGTGGAAGGAAGGGCTGTGGGCTCAGCTTCCAAGGCAGCCTGTGACCCCATGTTTGCAGTGGGTCGGGAGCTTGCTTACTGGAGTAACTGCAGGTGTGTAGGCTTCGGCAGACTGAGGCTTATTTGGATGAAATGACATCAAAGTGACATTCGGGCTATTACAGACCCTAAAAGACAAACAGGCTGGATAAGATCTCATGAAGAGCTTCATTCTCGGTTTTTAAAAACAGTTTTATTTATCACCCAAAAGAACACTTAGGAGCCTAATGAGCAGGCAGGAATAAAGTGGGAAGCCATGAGTTAACTTTTTTGTTTTAAACATGGTGTTATAGTTTAGATCTTCGATGCTCCATAGAGGCCATGTGTTCGAAGGCCGAGCTTGCATGAACATGGGTAGGGTATTTATTTACTCCATCAATGGTAGCTCCTCAGTAGCTACAGCATGGAACAATATGTCTTCTCCTCCCCCAGACACCATTAACTTGCTCACATCTCCTCAGGGAGGGGCGGGGCCTCCTGAGCCTCTCCCTCATTCATGAAGGAATGCTGGCAGGCCTGGTCTTGTGCAGCTATCATGCAGGTAAGCACTCATGCAGGTAACCGTAGCTGCCATGCGTTCATGTGGAGAAGAGAGCGGTTCACGGCTCGTCTTCCCCCGCGGCTCTTCTGTGCCTTCTGAACGCTCTTCTTCAACACTCGGCCACCTCGGAGGCTGGGGTGTAGATGGCATTCAGGGCGGAGCACTGAGCAGTTATTCTCAGCCCTCTGGGCCATTAGGAATCGCCCTGTGCATGAGGACGTGTCTCTGCCCGGGGCTGAGAGCAGAGCTGTTCCGTGGGTCTGAACATGATCACTTAGGAGGTGGTTTGGCTGCACAGCCGTTGGTTCCCACGAGGATCCAGGAGTCGATCGTGCTCTGTTGATATTTGCCTCCAGCCAGGCAATGGTTCCTGCAGTGGGGAACACACAGCAAAGTCACTCACCTCACAGCCAGGAACGAAAAAAGGAGGATGTCACATGTCCTTTAAAGGCATGCCCCCAATGATCTCCCGCTAGACTCCACCCCTTAAAGATTCAACGCCCCACCCCACTCCCACCCCCATGGCACCGCCCAAAGACTAACCCTTTAACACACTACGGTACCATATTCAGTACCGTTCCTCCATCCCGAAATCCGGCCACAGGAAGCTGCCCAGCTCGCACCATGGAAGTTTCTTTCTGAAGGAAGGGAAGTCAAGTGTAGCGGTTTCTGGGGTCGCTAGCTCCCGATACTCTTGACCTTTGGGGTCACATCACAAGGGGGGGTCCTGCTCCCACTAGCCATGCTGCTTTAGGGAAGGAATAGGACAGGGATTCGCTCCACCTAGCAGAAGAGGCCATGTGAGGCGGGATGGATCTTAGCGCCCTCTCCTCACCCCTCATCCCTTTCTTCATCACAAAGGAGTTGCGGGACCTTCTTCACTGGCCACACCTTACTCCAGGCCTGTGGTCCCAGGGTTGTGCGGGGCAGTAGCAGCAGAGTGAGGGGTAATGCCACTGACGCTCCCACTGGAGCTGAGAATTTTCTCACACGGCCTTCCAGCTGAGGGAGCTTGATTGGAAGGACATGGCTGCCTCACCCTGTCAGGGAGGAGATGCCTTCCCCTCCCTCTGGGAGGAAGTTCTCTCTTGCTTCTCAAGTGCAAGCCTGTGTACAAATTCGGTTTTTTCATACTGTGGCTCCTAAGTGCAAGCCGGTGGAGGGAACCTCTTCACCACAGACCACATTCATTCATTCAGCTAAGCTGACTAGGGAGAGACTCTGCTACAAAAGTATGAGGTGGTGAAGTAATTGCATAAGGCACCTGGCCTTGACCTCTGACCTCCACATGTGTGAACACACACACACACACACACACCTGTGTATGGCATACCTTGAGACAGAGCAGTGCTTTAGACTGTAAGGAGTGTAAATGGCTTTTCATAGCAGAAGGGCGAAATCCCTCTGAGTCACTGGATGATGGACAGCTCCCTTCCTCCCTCCTTGGGATGGCTCTTAACCCATATTTTGAGTTCATGACATACATTCCCAAATGCCTGTCCTTAATGAACCTCTGCGTAGGGTTCCGCCGTGCGGGATGTCACCCCGTCACCCAGTGGCTCATATACAATCAGGTACCCATTTCCCCTGGCTGCCCACATGGTGAGCAGTGATTTTTGCCTTCAGCGGCTTAAGCCTTTGACTTCTTTTTCCAGCGGATGTGATGGATTTCACAGATATTGGCAGGGCTCATGGCACGCCTGCTCTGTGAGGCTTCTGGTGCTAAAGGAAGCAGGTAAGAAGGAATGCCAAGACAAAGGCTAAGAAGAGTCAGAAGGTATTTTCAGTGTTTAAATCAGACAGAATAGGGAGCCGGGAATGTCGTCCAGCTGGTAGTGTCTTGCCTGGCACGAGCAACGCCCAGGTTGCATACAACAGGCGTGATGGCGAACACTTGTCATCTCAGGAGGCTGAGGCAGGGGGATAAGACATTTATGATGATCCTCAGGTACGCAGGGCGTTCAAAGTAGCCTGTGTTCCATACAAGAGACAATGTCTCAAAGTAAATGAACAAGGGGGCTGGAGAGATGGCTCAGCCGTTGAGAGCGCTGGCTGCTCTTCCAGAGGACATGGGTTCTATTCCCAGCACCCACGTGGCAGCTCACAACTGTCTGTAATACCAGTTCCAGGAGATCTGACCCCTTACACTGGTGAACATAAAATAAAGTTAAATAAATTACTAAAAATAAATAAATGAGTAAACAAATGAAAGTCGGGACACAGACGGTCAGACAGACAGACAGACACACACACACACAGTTACTACTCACTGCAATGATGTCTGCTGACTCTGGAACCGTAGCGTTTACAGTAAGCTGGAGGGGGCATGCTCTGTGGATGGGACACTTGCATGCATCCCTTTGAAAATGAAGGCCTCGTGTTGATGATGTCACTTACTTGATGGGGACCCACAGGAATTCTGTGCTTACTCTGTGACTTTATTTCAACTAGCGGAGTGAGCCTGTGGATGGCACTCGACCTCTCTGGGTTTCCTCATCTGTAAAAAGGCAAGCACTGGGCCTTAGGACCATGCAAGCTCCCTCTAAGAGTTTATGTGCTCACCATAAACTGGGTGTTATCCCAGTCCTGGGGATACAGATCTTCCTTGCGGGGAACCCACGTCTGTGCACAGGTGAGGTGGGAAAAGACAGGGAAGTAGGGAGAGGAACGGGTGCCTATCGGGAACGTTGTCTACAGAACTAACAGTCAAGTGACAAATGAAAGCTCTCATAACGTTCCTAGTAAGTGTATGGTTTTGTGTTGCACGACATTCAGACACACGGACGGGCAGACACCGTGTACTGCAAAGAGCAACTCAGCTCCAGGGAGCTCATATCCCAATCCTTCAGCGCGAACCGGCCAAATGTGTGGCATCTTGTGACACTACACGGCAGTCACTGCTGTGGACATGGCAGTGGCCCACAGCGGGATGTGCCATAGAGCTCATGGAGGACTCAGGGGGCAGAGAGGCCACTGAAGGACCTAATGAAGATAGAAGTCACTCCCCAGTGGATCAAGCATAAGAACTGGGAAAGAGAAGGTCCCTGGAGCATTCTTCAGGAGGGTCTGGGCAGAAACCTCTGCTCCAGTCAGTTACCACGGCGTATCCTCAAGTCTTCCATCTCTCTGCCCTTTCACCTCTTTGTCAGCGAGATGGGTGGAGTGGAACATCCTAGAGTTCGTCCGTCCCAAGCAGGCCCGACTCGTAACTGCCACAGAGCTTACTAATGTTGCAGGGCGTCAGCGAGGAGTGTTTCATCAGGCCTGACTGTCACTTCCTTCCACCCTCCCCGACAAGCCCGGGAGGCGGGTACTGTTGTGATCCCATTTCATGGATGAGGTAAGTGATGCTGTCAGGTCGTTAACATTAGTCATTGTTATGCCCTATGGTGACATCATGGGAGGTTAAGGTGACCCAGCTGCTTAGCAAGAATGTCAGCAGAGACTGGCAACAGCTGCCGAGTCCCTGTTTGGAGGAGAAAAATAAAGGGATCCGGACTGGATAGGAATGCACGTCGCCACTGCCATGGGTGTGTTTATTGTACCAGCGTATCAGTGCTAAGTTTTGAGCTCTGACGGATGCGTAGCCACTTAAACCGTCCCACAGCTGTGACAGTCATAAAGGTTCCGTCTTTTCTAGGACTCCCTGTAAATGGCACCACAGGGTTCTTTCACAGACTCTTGCCAGGCATTGCCCAGCGATATTCCACTGCCAATCAGACCTGGGCTTTATTTAGCTTTATTTAGCTAAAGGATGGATGTTTGTCCCCTTGCTTCCTGTCTGCTGTGAAGGAAGCAGTTGAGAACAGTTAAGTCCAAATGTTGGTGGACACATGTCTTCAGCTTTCCTGGGTACCACACAGGAATGGGATTGTGGGGCCACACCCTAAGTGTGTGTCTCACTGTATAAAACATTTTTTAAGGCAAAATTAACTGTACTATTTTGTCTTCTTGTTGGCATGGTAACTCCAACTGTTCTGTGTCTTTGCCAACAGCTGGGGTCATCGGTAAAGGTTGGCTGTCCTACTGCGTGCTATCCTACTAAGCATGGTGGCATTCCATTGCGAGTTCTAATTTGCATTTCCGCATTTCCATAATGACTGGTGACAGTTAACAACTGTACTCAGTGCTTAGTTGATAATCTAATATCTCTTGGTAAAATGCATCTATTCAAATATTTTGCTTAGTTAAAAATACTGCCTTCTTTTTCATGGGTATTTTAGGGTGTTTTGCTTTCAGACAGCACATTTCTATGCAGCCTGGGCCAGCCTTAGACTAGAGCCTTCTGCCTTAGTGTCCCAATTGCAGGTGTGTTTTTAATTCAGTAAGCATGTTTAAAATGAAATCTCTTTTCTCTAGCCTGTGGGTTTTCTTCCCTTTTCTGTCCCTTCCTTCCTTCCTTCCTTCCTTCCTTCCTTCCTTCTCGCTCCCTCCCTCCTCCCCTCCCTCCCTCCTTCCCTCCCTTTCTTCCTGCGTCTTGCTACTATAGCTCAGGATGACCTCCAGCTCATAAATCTCTAATCCCCATTTTTTTTGAGCACTGGAATTACGGGCATGTATAACACCCAACCCTTTTCATTTCCTAAACAGAGGCCCTGAACATAGAAATTGTCAGTTTTTGTGATGGCTTAAGTGCCTACTGAAAATTAAGGATTTTGAGTTATAGGAAAAATTTGATCAATCCAAGGCCATAGGGTTCTTTTTCTGTGGTTTCTCTCACCGGTTTTATAAATGCACTTTCACATTTAGGTCTGCCAGGTCTGCCGCCATTTCAAGTTAATGTTTTACTTTCAGGGTCAAGTCTGTCTCTGCACATAGATATTCGATTGTTTCGGTGTCTTTTGTTGGGAAGACTCACTGACTTAAAAAAAATTACATTAATGGCAGCACACTTGACTGTATTTAGTGAGTGTCTTTCTGATGTTCCAGTGCTCTGTCCTTGCTGGGGACACTCTGTAAGTCACTTGTGGTTTTGTGCTGGGTCTTGAGCTCAGGCAGCTGAAATCTCCCATTTTTGGTCTTTCTATCTGTTCATAGAGTATCATCTATGCTCTGCTCATTTGTTCAAAAATTATAGGGTATCTGGAGCATCAGTTGGTAAAATGTTTGCCTAAGGCCCTGGATTTGATGCCCAGAACAGAATAAAAAGTGCATACCTAAATAATAATAATAATAATAATAATAATAATAATAATAATAATAATAATAATAAAATGGTGGTGCATGCCTTTAATCCCACATGAGAGGTGCATGCAGGAAGATCAAAATTTCAAGGTCATCCTCAGCCATAGATTGAATTTAAAGCTAGCCTGGGCTACATGAAAGCCTGTCTGGAAACAAAACCAAAAATGTTCAGCATCTATTAAGTCAGGCTTGGCTTCAGGTACTGGGGTGGAGTGGTGACAAAAATACACAAATTCCTGGCTTTCTAGGTTTTTTGTTTGTTTGTTTTGTTTTTCCAGGGATTCGGGTATTGTGTAATGGTGGGATGAAAATCTGAAACATATGTGTTGTATCTGCCATACTGCATGGATGTGTCTGTGTGTGTGTGTGTGTGTGTGTGTGTGTGTGTGTGTGTGTGTGTGTGTGTGCCCAGATAGAAATATGTTCCATGAAGGAGAAAAAAAAAAAAAAAACCTCCAGAGACAGGCGAGAAGAGTGGCCTGGGAGGGACTCCCCAGAGAGGTGAGAAATGGCACGTGGCAGAGGAAGTGAGGGGCTGGACCACTCCATAGTCTTGCAGACACAGAGCAAGCAGATGCACTCAGAACTCCAGCAGGTCAGGAGTGGTTCCCAGGAGGTTTCTGCCCTTGGAGAACCCGTGGTTTTGAGGAGGAAGCATCCATATTGAAAATGTAGTTAGTGGCCGTTTCTATTAGTACAGTAGCTAGAGAGAGCTGAGGGACAGCTGAACTGAGCCCCAGATGCACAGACAGGCAGCCAAGAAAGCCTAGCCAAGCACTTCCAGACTGCAAAACAGCAGATGTGAGGGGTTAGAGCAAGTGAGTGGGAGAGGTCTTCCAGGAGAAGTAGCAGGAACCGAGACCCACTGGATGGCCTTGTCAACCAGGGGGAGCTTGGATCTCGTTCTAAGGGACCTGGGACACCGTTGGGTGACAAGGCTGACCTCAGTTTTTAAAAGGTTTTATGTGATATAATCACTTCCATTAGTCAGCTACTTTGTAATACAAATGAGTACTTGGCCTGTCTTTTAGAAACTTCTGGAATCCCAAGAAAACAGGAGGACATTCTGGCCGCACCACCTGGAGACTTCCAGCCAGGCCCTGGCTCGGGGTGATTCATGCAAACACTCAGGGGCAGAGTCTTCACTTGGTACCGATGAGCTGTCTTGGATGCAAATACGGACTCTTCATTTTACTGCCAGTCACGGTGAGTCAGGAGGTACTGTTTTCACAGCGCGACTAAGTGACAGAGCCCTGACTAC
Source organism: Cricetiscus sungorus (assembly GCA_030556225.1). NCBI lineage: Eukaryota > Metazoa > Chordata > Mammalia > Rodentia > Cricetidae > Cricetiscus > Cricetiscus sungorus. Next base: position 328,303 of record JANBXA010000391.1, on the reverse strand, counting down.
AGCCCTTCTTGGCCCCAGCTCGGGAGATCATTTTAAATTGAAAGTAAGCTCAAACTTACTGTGAAGTCACACCTGTATAAAACGTGTGAATGATCTGTGCACAGCCTTTCTTTACCTACTACCTTCCAATGATCGGGTTTGGATGGCTGTGTGCCACTGGACTCTGGATGTCCCCACCACTGTCCCCTGCCTTTTATGATACTGACATTTTTAATAAATCCAATGGCTCCCTGTCTGCTCTATGCCTCGGTATACCTTGGTACTCGTGGCATTTGTCTGGGACTCTGCTGCATTCTGGGATGAAGTGGACACACAGGTGTCCCTCTGGAGACACATGATGTCTCTGTCACTAGTGGAATCAGATGCCCCCAAACTGTTGTCCAGTGTTTGGAAAAGTGACACAGTGCAGGAGCAGGAAAAGAGGGGTGGGAATCCAGATGTGCCTGAGCATCTGATGTGCCTCTGAGTGGTCCAGGCTGCTGACTGCACTCCCCGGAGTGAGGGAGGCCATGGTGAGAACACACACCTCAATATACCATGTCCACCACACACACACTACATTTCACAAATCACACACACATACTACACCCTGAACACACCACCTATATATACCACACATACACTCCTCACATCAAACACATACCACACCCCACCCCCTTACACCTAGTCACACATTCCTACCACACCATATACACACCACATCACATACACACCACATCACACACATAACACACACACATAACCCCCCCACATATCCATAGGCACACATACACATACCACACACACACATTTGTGTATGCACACATGCACATACACATAGGCACACATACATTTGGGCATGCCCACATACATACACACATAGGCACACATACACACCACACACATACATTTGTATATGCATACATGCACACACACACACACACACACACACACACACACACACACACTTCTACTTTGCATTGTTTAGCTGTCACAGAGTTCTATTTCGCTTGGAGCACACCGCCATTAATCATATGGGAATTCTGTTTCTTCATTAAGGTTCACATGGACTTAGCAGTTCCTGGTATCTCCTGGAACCTGCAGGATTGTTGCTGAGAAGCAGAAGCATTGGCCTGAGCTCTGGCTGCACATTACCCTCCCCACCCCCAAAGTTTAAAACAGAGAGGATCTCAATGTGAAACCTGTGGGACATCATTTCAGAGAGGAGACCTACCCAAGCCAACCGGGTGAAGGCAGAGGGAATGAACTAGGGGTGTAGTTTGAACCCCTATATCCAGCTATGCTTGATGCTGTCTTGCTATCTCTTTATTAAGTATTCTTTTAGCTTTATGTGCATGAATATCTTGCTTGCATATATGTATTGCACCATATGTGTTCCTGGTGCCTGTGGAGGCCGGCGGAAGAGGGCGTGGCTCCTCTGAGCTGGAGTTAGAGATAGTTGTGACCCACAGCGTGGGATCTGGGAACTGAGCCTTGGTCCTCCTCAAGCGCAATCGCTGCTCTTAACCTCGGAGCCATCTCTCCAGCCCCAAGACACGTTATTTTCTTAGGACATCTGGGAATGAATCAGAGCTTTAGGCTTGCTCCTTCAGCAAGTACTCTTTTCGTGTATGCTAAATTTTATTTTACTTTTTGGAGCTAGAATCACATTCTGCGGCTGAGGTTGGGCCTGAACTCATGACAACCAGTCTACCAGGTGACAAGATTACAGATGTGAGCCTGGCTTTGACAAGCACTTTTAAGTCCCCAGCCCTTCTGGACACTTGTTCTATGGATATCAGATATGTATATATGTATGCATGTATGTGTATGTATGCACACATATCTATATCTGTATACATATATGTATATATTAAATATATCTCACTTGTTCTAAGGGTATTATATATATATCTCCTTGATTTGCTTTTAATTTATTTTTTAATTAAAAATGATCAGCTACATGTCACCTGCATCATCTATATATTCTTCCTTCTCTCTCTTCTTCTCACCCCCAAGTATCCATTTTCATATCCTTGTGCTGAGATGTCGAGAGTCTTGAGGGACATGGTGCCGGGGAGGGAGATACTGGAGCGGGAGATAGACGGGTCTGGGTCTTTGGAGAGCTCAGGCGAATTGCACTGCTTCTTTCCCATCCCTGGTGTCACCTCTTAGGGCCACCACCATTTTGTGGCCTGGCAGACATGAACGAGTTGTCAAGCTGGTGACAGGTCTGCCACTCAACACCAATCTGGCCCCAAGAAAGGGCACCAATGTCTGCCTCTGGGGTTATAGGTGCTGCCTGGTCGTCTCCAGCTGGACTCGAAACTCCCGTTTAATAAAGAGTTCTGCAAAATAATGCCCGCGGAGTCACAGTGCTAGGTCCCGGCGCTTTCCTGAGCCGCCAGGCATGGGCTCTTTACGAAGTGGGGCCTTGCTCGCCAAGCTCCCACGGCTTGCCCTCCAAACGGCCTGAATTATCTGGCACTCTGCGTTGCCACCGAAATGAAATGGAAAAAAGAAAATAGTATCACGGAAGCCAGCGCGCTCACACAAATCCGCAACGATTGCATGAACACTCTCCATTGAGAAGCTGGAGTGCTGAGTGCAGTTGCCCTCTGCTGGGGAGATGAAGGCAGCTGGTGGCGGGGACGACCGTGCCAGCATCCCTCCACCGAGCACGCTGGCTGTGGTGCATGACGGGAACCGAAACGCGGAACTGAAGTCGGTCTCGCTTTGGCGGAACTGATAATCAACGAAATCACTTAGACTGGTTTTCCCTTTTTACCGGAACTCTTGGATTTGATAGATGGGAGAGGATCAGAGGGGGAGGGGAGGGGTGGGGAAACGGAGAGGGGAGGGGACGAGGAGAAGAGAGGGGAGAAATGCCAACTTTTCTAATGACAAAGATTCGGAGAAAGTGCACCGCTAGTGACCCAGGAGAAGGGGTCCAGGAATGCCCTATTGGGCATCATATGCCCTGTAGTCTAGTGGAATCAGACTCTTGGCCAGAACCAAGGGTTCTGTGCCTATCCTATCCAAGACAATAACCACAGCCCACAAGGAAGAGGCTATACAATGGGATAAACAAATTTTCACTTTATTTAGTTTTTGTGACTGTATTTCACATTTAGAGAGCTACCTGTTTGTAGTGGCTAATGTGTTGGGCAGTAGAGTTCTGGATCCATTAGTATCTGGAACGGACCAGAGCTCCCACCACAGCTAGAGCTTGCTGGGTGAGATGTTTGATAAGATTTCTTCCTGTATTTATTTAGAGACAAGGTCTCATACTGTATGTAGTCCAAGCTAGCCCCAAGCTCATAGAAACTCTCCTGTTCCAGTTCCCAAAGTACTTGAGTAATGAGTGTGTGCTAATGAACAGCTAGGAATGTGTTGACTGAAGAAAATCTCCAGGGGTTTGGCTAATCCCTGAGCCCCCAGAGGCTGAGGCAGGATGGATGAGAGTTCAAGGCTTGCCTGGCCACAGAGTGAGCTCAATTTGGAGACTGGGTCAAGATAATAATAGTAATAAGAACGAAGCCCAGGGTGTGGTTCTGTGGTGGAGCAGTTGGTTTGGCATGCTTGAAGTCTCTCTGTCCATCTGCAGCCCGGCAACAGGAAGGAAGGAAGGGAGGAAGGAGAGAGAGAGAGAGAGAGAGAGAGAGAGAGAGAGAGAGAGAGAGAGAGAGAGAGAGAGAGAGAAATGAAACAAGGACAAGGAATGAGAGAGGAAGGAAGAAAAGAAGAAAAGGGAAGAAATTCAGACACATCCTCCCGAGTTCGGCCAAAGCCTGGTGACATCCTCAGCACACCATGAGGCGGCCTTCGTGTGCACTGGCTTGGGTGGTTAGGAAAGGCATTTTCAGCCTGTGGCAGAACCTGCCCAAGTAGCATGCTGGGTCGGTAAGAGTTTCTGCCCATTAACCAGAAGTCTCTACTACTTGTGACCTCACCAGTGAAAATTGCCTTAATTGTCTCCTGGTGTTCTGGGCTTTGCATTTTTGTTTCTAAGGATGCATTCCCGGCTGATGTCATCAAGTCCCCAAAGACACAGAGGGGCTGTGTTGGGTTGGGAAAGATGATGTGCTGACTATTTATTTGGAGGTGTCAAAAGGAAAAGAAGGCAAACAGGCACTTGGGGAAATGTCCCCCCCCCCTCTGCATTTTGGCTTAGCAACCGTGGTGGAGGAGATAAGATGTTTGTTAGAGGAGGCATGGGGGGGGGGCGTCCCAGGAGGACAGAAGGCGGAAGGAGAGAGCTGGGCTGACAGCCTGCAGGCATTGCACAGCCTCAGAAGGTGATTACAGCATGGCTGAGTTTTTAGGGATCCAACCGGGACCAGGGTAGGGATCTGTGGGTTCCGAGACAGCTTGACTCCAACCAGATGGTATTTGAATAATCTGCTCTTAGAGAGAAAACAGAGCAAACGCAGTCACATTTAGTGATGAAACTCTCGCTCTGACTGGGTCGTGTGCAGCACACCCAGAGGTCAGGCTGACACTCAACTCAAAAGCAGGTGAGGAATTAAAGCCAGTGAGGACAGTCCACAGCCACAGGTGCTGGAAGGGCGATGTCCCCACAAACAGTGGAGCCCTTAAAAGCCCTCAGTGGTGGCACAGTCATCTTGAATGTATGGAGCAGAGACTATAGAAAAATCGAGAATGTTAATGAGGAGACATTCGAGTCGAGTCATTCAGTATGGGAAACCGAAATGCTTCCATCCCCTAAAAGGAACAGTTTGCTTTCAGTCAAGATGGAAATAGAAATTGGGGCTTAAATTTGGCAAGTGATTCAGAACTCTGTGTAGGTATTTTCACACGCACAGCACATAATTTTCATGTTGGAGTTTGTCTGTGCTAAAAGGCAGGCAAGGGTAAAAAGCACACCTTAAGAATTATGAGATAATACGAATAAAAATAATGTTATTTACAGCTATCCCTTAATTAGCACCTCCTTCCATCTGTGGTCATTTACTGGGCTAGCCAATGAAGAAAAGATCTCCCCTTCTTTCTCCCCCCTCCCCTCCCCTCCCCTCCCCTCCCTCCTTCTTTCTTCCTTCTCCTCTACCTCCTCCCTTTCATCTTCATTTATTCTAACTAGCTTCTAACAGTACACCATTTACCTGTGTGCAATAGAAAAACAGGTTCAAAGCAGCTTGGGGAAGATTTATCTGTGTTTGCTAGTGTGGAATTCAGAGGTGGGTGAAGATGAGAGGCCAGAATTTGAGGCCATTCCCTTATTTGGCATGGCACTTAGGGAGTGGGCTGTGCCTAATCTACTGGTTTGTAGCACCTTTCCCTTTAATGGACTGTTGGGGAGTTTCTCAGCAACCATTTCTGCCATCTGATTGGCCAGAGGCCTGTTAAATGGTACTTAGTTACAAATGAAGTTATGACTTGTAGCTTTAAAAGCCCCTCTACATGACACTCTGTTACCAAGAAAGAAGGAAGAAAGGATATGGCTAGGCATCCAATAGACTCTACCTTGATATGAATCACATAGTGATTTTGTAATGATTGGCCTTTGACCTGGCTGGTTCTGCTGCCACTCAGCCCCCAAATAAACACATGGATGATATATTAGTTATGAAACTATAGGTTTGGGATTTTTATTGATTGCTCTGTCTTAACTATTAACCCATGACTACTAATCTATCTATTTTCAGGTGGTCTTATCTTACTGGAGACTGTAGTGAGATTTTTCTATCATGTGACAACAAGTTAAGGAAATAGTAAGGAAATGTCCTACTTGCTCATTCTATAACCAAAATTCTATACCACCAGGCAGTAACCCTAAAGGTATAAATAGGAATGAAATATGGCAAATGGATGTGTTTCATTTTGCAGAATTTAGAAAATTAAAATATGTTCACCACATTACAGATACATTTTCAGGGTTTCAATGGGCCACTGCTCTGAGATCTGAAAAGGCTGATTCTGTTCCGGCATATGTCTCCAGCAAATTGAAACAGTTTTTTGAGTATTATAACATAAAACACATAACTGGTATACCACACAATCCTACAAGACAAGCAGTAGTTGACAGATCCCATTGTACTTTAAAGGAAATGCTCCATAAACAGGAGGAACCAAGACACCCAAACACAAATTACATAATGCTTTATTAACATCAAACATTCTTAATGCTAATGAAAAAGGAAAAACAGCTGCAGAAAGACACTGAACAATAGAAAAAAACAAAAACTTCTAATCTAAATCAGCTGGTGTACTTCAAGAATGTATTAACCTCAGTATGGAAACCAGGATATGTGTTACGTTGGGGTAGGGGTTTCGAATTTGTATCTACAGGAGAAGAAAAGCTATGGATACCATCTAAGTTAATCAAGATCCGAGTTGAACAAGAGAAACATCTTAATGAAGAGAAATGACAAGTCATCCACCAAATTGGTTCCCATGAGTTGTGCAGAGACCTCTCAAAGGTAGGGGAAGTGTTCTGTTCTTGTCCTTACAGGAAAGCAGAGAACACCTATCTTCAAACAGCAAAAAGACACTGAGCTTGTAGGTACCTACAGAAGAGAAGACAGCTCTCCAGAAAGAATCACTTAATGAAGAGGAATCTGATTTATGGTAAACATATTTAATTCTGTTGAACTATTTCTATACAGAAATCTATTTCTCTTTACTATCCAGTATTCCTTTAGTCCCAGTTCATGTAAACCAATGCTGGCTTTGGAGTTGGATTTGGCTTTCCTTCTCTAAATTCAAGCATGTTGTTAAGATTAAATTCACAGTTTCTGCCTTATATCAAGAAGCCAATTGGTGTAAGGCAGAAGAAAACAAAATCTGGGGACTCATTTGCTTATACACAATTTTCTCTCTGAAATCCTAATTTTCTCATATACATTTTAATGCTTACTGTTGCCTTTCCCTATTGCATACCTTAAAATTTTACTTTGATATTGATGTTTAAGTTTTCCACAAGGAATAATAACAATTCCTAACAGCAATCTTTGAACACTCTGGAAAGAAGATGGGGCCCCAATTGGACATTTCCTATTGACTCAACCTGATGCATCTGGACTACAAACATTGCCCTAAAACCGGTTTGAGACTGTTTTGCTCGAGAAACCCCTGACTAGCTAGCTGTAATGGTGCACCTTCTTCTTACACCCTGGCCAGAGTTTCAGATAGAACTCCAGTCAAGCATTTTCTGCCACACAGAGACTAGTTACATATGTCACAGGCAGTCCTATCAAGAAATTTGGTTGCTAAAAACTTTCTTCCTACAGGACCCCATGGCGCAATCATCTTCCCATTTCAGGAAGAAGTAATCTTAAGATAATGACGCCCCCTTTCCCTACTCTTGGCATTTAGGTATAATATTCATCTTCTTAGGGTTGGTTTTAGTTACTTAGGGTTGGGTATGGAAGGCGATGCTCAGACTTGGGTATCTCTTTTAGACAGGGATAGAGTATGGTTGGAAAAGGTATGGTTTAGATGGGATATAGGTGGATTAGCCTACCTTCTCATAAATTATTTTAGGAATAGTGAGATATTAGTATTATACAGCTTACATTGTTATAGATTCTTATTTGTGGTAACCTATGTAAAAATTAGGTTTATATTCCCTTCCCAGATAAATTGTATATTGTATTTTGTCATATTGTGTAAAATCTTTCCATTTATGATGTTTTATGCACATTACCCTTACCATATTCTATGTATGTATACTTTTACTTATATTCAAGACATTTTTATATATTCATACAATTTAGGTTATTTTTATTATGCTGCCCTTTATAGTTCTATCTGTGGTCTAGACATTTCTACTCTACCTCTGTCTTAGGGATTTACATATATATATATATATATATATATATATATATATATATATATATATATTGTTGCTTAGGTATTTGTCCCTGCTTTACTCAAGGAAGTTTCAACCAGTTTTATAGCTAAGTTCCTGAGTATTACAGATTATCCTCACCCATGTTTCCTACACCTATGAGATTAGTCAGACATAGATGCTTAATCTTCAAACACTTCATAGACCTGCAGAGCATGGCATTTAAATGTTTTATTATTAGTACTCTGTTGACATGAGACACTGTTGCTCCTGTCAGCACTGCACATTTCCCGAAAATATGTTGGGCACTGTTGTCGCTTCTTCTGGAGTCCATCCTCGCTAATGGCCTCTTGGGCAAAGAACTGTCCCCACCTCAACCACTGATTTTGATGTATGGTCCTATGTGCTTGCAGGAGACAAACATAGAAGACTGCTGAACCTTGCCAAGTCAGGGTAAGACAGCCTTTCTTCCTCCCTGCTTTTGTTGTGGTCTGTCAAGTACTCTCGGCCTTAGCCAAAACTGGCTGTACCAACGCTGCTGTGAGACCTTGGGTGACTGTCCAGGTAGCATGCTGTTTATGTCCTTCTCAGGTCTTTGATGAGGTTGAAGATTAGACTATCACAATTATTATTCTCTCTTCCTAGTTAGATATATATGAGGTAGACTTTAGCTTTCCAGCTTAGGACAACTCTATTGTAAAATCTGGTATGCCTTCACCCTAGGACTAGATACGTAGGTTTTAAGTTTGTATGTTTTTGATTTTCCTTTTTTTAGAGATCACTTGTTATTCACTGTTTTATATATAGTTTTTGTATCAAGCCCAAATCTTTTCTTTAGACTAAAAGGGGAATTGTAGTGAGATATTCACTTTGTCCACACCTGTGGCACTGACCACGCCCATTGGGGGTGGGGACAGGGGCAGATGTTACCTGAGGGAAATAGGTCTGAGGAGGGGGGTCCTGGAGTGCTCTCTGGCTTGCAGCATGGGAACAGAAGAGCATCAGGAGGCATTCTTGGAACCAGGAACCTCCTGGTGTTCATCTGTCTATATTGTAAGTTATTTCTCCCTGAATAAATATCTATTCAGCCTATTTGTTTCTCCTGGTCCTTATTAAACCACGATAGGAGACACCTCACTCTAGTCCTCTCTTCCCAGACTCACACGATGACTCCTCTCTGCCTATACTTCCCAGAATCCTCCTCATCTCCTAGACCCACCTGTCTTGCTGCCCTATTGGCCAACAGTGTTTTATTCACCAACCAATAAGATAAGCATATACAAAAGGACAATCCCATCAACACAGAGCCTATTTTTAACTGAGTTTTGAAAAAAATAATCTTTATATTCGTGTGTGTGTGTGTGTGTGTGTGTCTGCTTGTCTGTATGTGTACCACATGTAGCTGGTGTTGGAGGAGGCCAGAAGAGGGCAGCAAATCTCTTGGAGCTGAAACCGCACCCTGGGAACTGAACTCAGTGTTCTGAAAGAGCAGCAACTGTTCTCTTAACTGATGAGACATCTCTCCACCTTCCCCCGCAATAATTTTAGTTGCTTATTTTAGTAAATTTTATTGTAATTTAGTAAATTACAATATCACAGTATAAAACAATGATTTTATATATGTCATATGCATATCAAGGATAACAGTGAGGGTGTGTGTGTGTGTGTGTGTGTGTGTGTGTGTGTGTGTGTGGCTTTCTAAGAACGTGCAACAGTCACTGTACTTCTCTGAAGGATTTCAAAGGCACGAGGCATGCCTGTCTGCCAGGAACTCTGTCTTCCTCTTTTGGCGTCTGAGCCAAATGAGGTGCTCTGAAGAAATAAACGCAAAGCTCAAGTAGCAATGTCTTAAACTTTCTAGAGAAGGTCAATTTCATCAGTGACCCGAGGAGAAATTTCCTGAGCGGAAGACAAGTCATCACTTGAACTGAATGGCCGAGACAACACACAGAGTACGAAGACTGCAAAGTCCCGCCCACCTCCCACCTTCCCTGGGGGTCACTTCTCGGTTATAGCTGAGCTGTGGACAGCACGCTACCAGCTGGTTAGATCCTTCAGGGAAAACTTGACCTCTGCATGTTGCTAAGAAATCAGATTTGATACATTGTGATGAAATTTATAATGCTGGGTCAGTCAAGCCAGGAACAAAGGAGGTTACGATTGGTACCTTGTCTTTAGGGACTACATGACCTTGACTTGTAGTTGGACTTTTCTTTCTGCCCCTGCATCCCCAAAAAACCAACATGGAGGCTTAATATTAATTATAAATGCTCGGCTGATAGCTCAGGCTTGTTAATAGCTAACTCTTACAACTTAACCATTTCTATTCATTTATATTCTGCCACGTGGCTTTATCTTGTACCTTGTTTCCTGTCCTTGTCTGGCTGGCATTCCTCTGACTCCCCCTTCTTCTTCCTACTGTCCTTAGTCTGGTTCTCCCGCCTAACCTTATCCCGTCCAGCTGCTGGTGGAGCATTTGTAATTAATATGAAGTCTCCTAGTGAGCCTCTCATCCAGGGAGGACTTGGGGACTTCTCCCTCCTCCTCTTTACTCGATTCCCTCCTCCTCCTGCTCTTTCTCCTCCACCCCTCCTTTCACAGTATCGATGGCAAGGGTGTTCTACAACAGAGGAGTGTCCCATAGGCAGGCAAAGAAACGGGTTAGGATGCTCCGTGATGGCTTGTGCTTGGTGAGCGATGGGCACGATTCAAGCCGTGGAGTGAAGATGGAAGGGCGTGCTGCATTCTGGAGCAACGCCTCAGGCGGATCACAGGATGAGTTCAGGACCTGAGGAAGGAGGAGAGTTTGTCTGAGGTAGAAGCTTCGGCCCAGCCTCTTGGTAGAACTGGCTACAAGCACGCTTTGTTAATCATGTGGGATCCAATTTCTCTCAAAATCTATGTTCAACTCTTAAGAAAATGTGAATTTACACATTAAAATTTAGATGTGCTTTTGGTGGGGGCAGAGAGTAAAAATACTATTAAGAATATGGATTCCTGGGGGCTGGAGAGATGGCTCAGAAGTTAAGAGCACTTGCTGAGTTCAGTTCCCAGCAACCACGTGGTGGTTTACAACCGTCTGCAGTGAGATCTGATGCCCTCTTCTGGCCTGCAGGGATACATGCAGGCGGAAAGCTGTATACATAATAAATAAATACATCTTTAAAAAAAAAAAAAGAATATGGATTCCTGGATTCTAAAAAAGCCATGACAGCTGGAGCTATGGAACAGATGTTGGTGATGAAACACCCCAGGGTTTTTACTTAGTATCTATTTTTCATCATTGTTTTGAGACATGTCTTATGCTGTCCAGACTGGGCCTCACACTTCTGATCTTCCTGTTTCTACCTCTCAAGTCCTGGGACTACTTGGCTCATGAAACAGTTTTTGTTGTGCTGGAGAACTTACTGAGAGTCCTACATCTTGCAGGTAACAGGACCTCAGCTGAGATACTGGGCAGTGTCCTGAGCATAGGAAACCTGAAAGCCCACCCCCACAGCAGTGACACACTTCCTCCAACAGGGCCACACCTCCTAGTAATGCCACTCCCTATGAGACTATGAGGACCACTTACATTCAAACTACTATAACATTTTAAAGTATTTTATTCTTATCATTTTAAATTATGTATGGTAGCCGGGTGGTGGCAGCCGAGGCACACACCTTTAATCCCAGCACTTGGGAGTCAGAGGCAGGTAGATCTCTGTGAGTTCGAGGCCAGCCTGGTTTACTGAAGTTAGTTCCCGGACAGCCAGGGGGATACACAAAGAACCCTGACTTGAAAAACTAAACTAAACCAAAACAAAAATTGTGCTGGGAGCCATCTGTGCCCTGGCTGCTTCCCACTTCCCCAGAGCTGGACCCTTGGTGCACAGTGAGTCAGCTGTGAAATAAACTCCTAAACTCCCCTCTTGAAACAGGAGCCAGGAGTCGGGCCGTCCACTTTGTCACAGGAAGTTATTGCGCCCTGGGAATAGTGTGGAAACAAAGATTCAAAACTTGCTTCATGTTCAGCTGGACAGGCTCACTCCCAGGTTGACTCATGACTATGTCTGGACTATTTCTCTCTGCCCCTTCCCTCTCTCTCCTTTCCAAAATGCTGAGTGTACAATGTGAGCGAGTCACCCTTGGATTCCCAGCCCAGGGTCATCCTCCTCAACCTGGCCTTGTTTTTCTCCAGCAGCCTCTGCCCCCCCCCCATTTCCTGCATCAGAAGGTCTGAGCAGAGCTGGGCCATACTCACATTCTGATCCCACTCTTGTCTCCCCGGTGAAGTGGCTGCCTGTGGGTTACATGCACCTGTAATCCCAGGGCTGGGAGGTAGAGATGGATGGGTGTCCAGGGCTCACTGGCTGGTCAGCCAGCCTAAAGGAACTGATAAATTCCAAAACCTTTAGCAAGCAAGCAAGCAAGCAAGCACACAAACAAACAAACAAAAAAACCCACACAAGGTGGGTGGCTCTTGGCTCTTGAGGAATGACTCACTCAAACCCAAAGCTTGCCAAAGCTGTTCTCTGGCCTGAATGAGAGAGAGAGGGAGGGAGGGAGAGAGATAAAGAGAGAGGGAGAGAGGGGGAGAGAGAGAGAGAGAGGGAGAGAGAGAGAGAGAGAGAGAGAGGGAGGGAGGGAGGGAGGGAGGGGGGAGGGGAGAAGGGGGAGGGGAGAGGGAGGGGGGAGGGAAAGGGAAAGAGAGAGAGGGAGAGAGAGGGCTTCCTGTACTGTGTGCTCTAGGCCATCTGGAACTCGCCTGTCTCGCTCCCTATCTGGCACAGCCACGGTACCAGCACCCAGTGGGTGCACCCACCTCCCTCCGTGGCTCTTGAACAAACACAGGTGCATTGGTTGTCTATTGTCATGTAGTAAGTTCTCGCAGTTCTATGCCTGGAAACAACATTTCCCTGGTTTTATTTCTACTGTTGTGATAAAGGCCATGGCCAGAAGCCACTGGGGAAGGAAGGGTTGATTTCATCTTAGCATCCAGGCAACACTCTGTCACCTAGGGAAGTCAGGGCGGGAACTCAAGGAAGCAGCTGAGGCAGAGGCAAACACGGGAATTCTGCCTCCTGGCTTGTTCGCCATGGCTTGCTGGACCTGCTTTCTGCAAGCCCTCATCTTCCTGTTGGCATACCTGACATGAACGGCATCTGAAACGCTCTCAAATGTCATTCAAAAAGGCTTCTCTGATCTTGCTAACTAAATGGGACCATGTTTCGCTATGTTTCATCATCTTTCTGCTGTCTGTCTGCCTGCCTGCCTGCCTGCCCGCCTGCCCATCTCTCTCTCTCTCTCTCTCTCTCTCTCTCTCTCTCTCTCTCTCTCTCTCTCTCATCTATCTCTATTTGTATTTGTGTACCTACCGTTCAATCATTTTTCACCTAACTAGCTATCATCTATCTATCATTTAGTTGTTTGTGTGTTTACTTAACTTTATTTTGTGTTTTGTTTTTGAGACAGGATTTCTCTGTGTAACATCCTTGGCTGTCCTGGACCTCACTCTGTAGTCTGGCCTTGAACTCAACTCACAGAGATCCCCTGACTCTGCTTCCCCAGTGCTGGGATTAAAGGCGTGCCACCACTTTATGGCAAAACTTGCTTTTAAGTATGTCTTTAGGTGAATCCTTGTTTTGATATGGCAAAGGCACTTAGTCAAATGCTTTTGTGTGTGCACCAAGGTTCATGAATGGAGGTCAGAGGACAATCTCCCATGTTGCCCTTGACTCTCTTTGTTTGAGGCAGGGTCTCATTGCTGCTGCATACAGGCTAGCTGGCCTGCATGCTGCTGGCTGTTGTTCAGGAAGGTCTTGTGGGGAGGTTGTCAAGTCCCAGAAGAAAAAGCCCGTACCACCCAGACCTACTGTTAGCCTGACTTGGGTGGGGACGCTAGAACCTTTACAACATTCCCAGGACTCCTTTTCCCGTGTGCTCCCTAGACGACTGATCTGTGGATTCTCTCCAGTTAGCATGACTCCGGTGCAGTCCTGTCTCTGTCTCGCATCTCACTGTAGAGGTGTTGGGATTGCAGACGCACACTAGCTTTACGTGAACCCTGGGTTTGCACATCAATTGCATTTTCTACCAAGCCACACGCTGCACCTGTGCAATGGTCTCTGTTTGCCATCGGCATTTGGTTTTGAAGCTGTGAGCTTTCAGAATCATTTCCCTTCGTTTCCAACTACTTGGTCATCTTCTTTTCTGCTGTTGGGTTCCAGCTAATTCCACCTCGGGCAGGAACCATACCAAGTGTGTATTATTCTTTGAACTTTCTTCAGGCCAAGTGTACATGGCATTGCTCAAAGTGCTTCATCCTTGCTGGTGTTTGTCTTGGTGCCGGTGACAGGGAGTGTTGAAGAGCCTGCCACTGTGTGTCGATTTCTTGATTTTACCTTTCAGATTTGGCAGCTTTTGCTTCTTGCACATTGAATGTTCCTGGGTACAAATAGAATTAATTTGTCTTCTTTCCAGGGGGCATGATGAATTTTTTTTTGCTATTATAAAATATCTCTTTCTATTTATATTACTTCTTTCCTTAACATCTACTTCACTTGGTACTAAAATAGCTAAGGCAGCTTTTTTTTTAGGTCAATGTATTCATGTAATATGTTTCCACATTAGAAAAATACTTATTTTATACTGTTTGTATATGTGTGGGGGGTGCACATGAGCCATACCACTCATATGGACGACAGAGGACAATTTTCAGGAACTGTTTTTCTCTTTCCACCATGTGGGTCTCAGGGGTCAAGTTCAGAGGTCACAAGGTTTGGTAGCAAGTTCCTTAACCAGCGGTGTCATTTTGTAGGCTTGGGCTGGCCTCAGATTCTTTTTAGAATTAATTTATTTTTATGTGCAGTGACATTTCAGCCTGCATGTGTGTCTGAACAAGAGTACCAGATTACAGACAGTTGTGAGCTGCCGTGAGGATGCTGGGAATTGAACCCTGGTCCTCTGGAAGAGCAGCCGGTGCTGAGCCATTTCTCCAGCCCCCTGGCCTCAGACTCATTAGTATATCTTACTGACACATGTCATCCCCACTACACAACTGCCAAGAACAGTCTCATCTTTGAACTTCCATCCTTTCTGAGTGTTTTATTCAGATGCCTCTTAGAATATAGTCTTCTTCCCCCCAATTTAGTATGAAATCCCTTCTATTGATTGATTGATTGATTGATTGATCTTTCAAGACAGGGTTTCTCTCTGTAATAACCCTGGTTGTCCTGGAACTTGCCCTATAGACCAGGCTGGCCTCGAACTCACAGAGATCCATCTGCCTCTACCATCCAAATGCCCCAGTACTAAAGGCCTGTGTGCCACGCCACCAGCGGCTTCTCCTCCTCCTCCTTCCTCTTCCTCTCCGTGTGTGTGTGTGTGTGTGTGTGTGTGTGTGAATGGAATCTGTGCACATGAGCACAGGTGTCTGCAGAAGCCTGTGGCATCAGGCCCCTCTGGAGCCACAGTCACAGGCAGTCATGGCCACCCTGGGAACAGAACCCAGATCTTCTGTGGCAGCGGATCCTCTTTACAGCTGAGACGTCTCACCAGCCCCTGGGATGAAAGCTTTTAGTTGAAGGGTTTAGTTCTTTACCTAATGTAATTATTAATATATTAGCAATGTAATGCTAATGTATTGTTAGCTGTTTTCAATTAGCTTTACTTGTTAGAAGTCCAAGTCTTGACAACACCCAGTTTGTGGGTACAGCGGCTCCTACGTAGCCCAGACTGGCTTCCACTTTTAGATCTGCTGTCTGCAAGTGAAGGCCGCTGTACTCAGCTCAGTTCTTCTCTCTCTTCTTAAGTGAAGGAGACCTTCATTCTTTTGTGTGTGTGTGTGTGTGTGTGTGTGTGTGTGTGTGTGTGTGTGTGTGCGCCCGTCCGTATTTTGATCATTCAATGTCTCCTTTTATCTTGCTATTGCTACATTCTCTTGTCTTTCTTGTTGCCTCATGGATTGCGGTGATTATCCCTGATCATTGGAAACCGATACAATTAGTGCTCTTACTATTTTCCCAGATCATGCAATGGAGGAACACATTTCACTCCATCTTTCCTACTATGTATGCACACTGTGGCTGCTGTAGGTTAATACTGTACATATCCCTTGATGTCCATGAGACATTATTATCTTTAACCTAAGTAATATTAATTTAAATTTAGTAAGACTTTAATCCCATTGCTCTTTATTTTCCCTGCATTTTCAAGATCATTACTTCCTCTCAGGGAATTTACACACACACACACATATACACACATACATACACACCACACACACATACAAGCACATACACACCCATAATACTTACATACTTGCACACACATGCATACATACATATATACATACATACACACATACATATATACTTATACACACACGCATTATTGGTAGCATATTAATTTTGTTTTTGTATTTCTGAAAGCATATTTTGTCTTCAGTTCTGATAAGCATATTATTATGATGCAGAACTTTTCAACCGTCCCGCCCCCCTTCTCTGCTTTCCTTGTTTTTTGGTTTTTGTTTTGAGTCAGGGTCTCGCTATCTTCTCTAGGTGTGGCTCTCAGCTCCCATCAATTCTGCTGAAAGTACGTTGCTCTCGGTTGTCCTTATTACCAGGTCCTAGGATGCTTCCAACAGCTTTTTGGGTGTCTTTGTTTTCAATGTGTGTAGTTGTATTCAAAAGGGGAAGGGATTTTACACGTTATCTGACTTTGGTTTCCCCCAGGCAACGCTGGGGACTGGAGGATGGAGGGAAGGTTTGCGTGCAGGGTGGGGGAGGAGCTTTACTTAGAAGGAGAGATCTTCAGAGCCCAGCCTGGTGGCACACCATCTCTAATTGCAGCACTTGGGGGGGGGGCTGATACATATAAGAGGGCCTTGAAACTGACAGCAGCGGGGCTGCATAGCCAAGCCCCACATTAGAACAACAAACCAAAGATTAGCAGCAGGAGGTGACTCAGGTGGGTGACACTGTCTGAACAGCACACTTGGGAGATGGTGATCTGCTGGTGTGGGAGTGTGTGCCTGTGTGTGAGTGAGTGAGTGTGTGTGTGAGAGTGTGAGTGTGTGAGTGAGTATGTGTGTGAGTGTGTGAGTGTGTGTGTGAGTGAGTGTGTGTGTGTGAGTGTGTGTTGCGCGCGCACTCGACCTCTTCCAGGGACAAGCCCTGAGAATGCTGTTTTTCCTGCTTGCCAGGGAGACACTTCATGGAGAAGGCTGTGAATTGCCCTCTGGGACTGAAGAGAAAGGCCTCGAATGCTGACTTCTTAGGCAATAGTTTCCCAGGACTGCCACGCAAAGCTCCTCGGCTGTAGACAGATTAAATAACGCTGCTGGCGCTCTAGATGTCCTGTCTTGTGGTTGACTTAAACCACGTTCGTTACCACTGGCCAGGCTCTTTCTCACCAAGCCTCCTGTTTGGCTCAAGCAGCTCTATGTTTGCAATGCACACCATTAAACAATGCTGAGACCTTGGCACGGGACCTGGATTTTCAAGGCCCAAATTTATGGGAACTGAAGAAATCTGTCCCTCGGAAGGATTTTTGCGCCCTCACTGGGCAGAGAGCCTAATTTCCTGTTTTGTATTCTCAGAATCATGGCATACTTCTGAGGACTGACCAGCAAAGATGCCTAGACATGGTGGGCGAGTGGATGGGGCATGTGCATAAGGATACTCACAGGGGTGACTGTGGGTCAAGCGGGGGTGGAGGATGGGGGTGGGGGATGGGAGTGGGGGATAGGAGGGTGGGAAGCAGGGCTCTGGAGTTCCAGCTCTGGCCTAACCTCTCA
Organism: Cricetiscus sungorus; assembly: GCA_030556225.1. Taxonomy (NCBI): domain Eukaryota; kingdom Metazoa; phylum Chordata; class Mammalia; order Rodentia; family Cricetidae; genus Cricetiscus; species Cricetiscus sungorus. Next base: position 310,736 of record JANBXA010000391.1, on the reverse strand, counting down.
AAAGGAGATGATTTCATAAGACTGTAGACAGAGTTTCTGTCCTGCCTGCTCCCACAGCCATGTACTTCCAAATAAACACAAAGAGGCTTATATTAATTATAAACTGTTTGGACGATAGCTTAGGCTTCTTGCTGGCTAGTTTTCTCTTAATTATCAACCCATAACTATTCATTTATGATTTTTTTTTCCATCTTACCAGAGAATTCCCAGCATCCTATCTTCCTGGTAGCTACATAGCATTTCCCCAATATGCTATTAATAAATAATTATTATTAATTAATTAATTAATTAATAATTAAGAGAGAGCTGGCCAATAAAAAGTTTAAGCCATTGGCCAAAAAGTTTGTAATTAATACAAGCCACTGTGTGCTTATTTGGGTCCAAATGGCTGTGGGGCCAGGCAGGACAGAAACTCTGTGTACATAAGACTTTGAAGAAAAGTCTGGAGGCAGATCCTGTGCAAGAAGTAAAAAGGAGAAAAGACCCACTGTAGCTGGTTAGTGTGCACGTGTGTACTGGCGTGCAGATGTATGCAGTACCCATGCACGTGGAGGGTGGAGGTGGCACTGAGTGTCGGTCTCCACTGAGGCATTGATGGGGATGTCCTTCTGTGTGTGTGTTTCTCTTGGTGGTTAATGAACAAAACACTGTCGGTCAATAAGGAAGATAGGTGGGACGAGGAGAAGGGGAGAATTCTGGGAAGATAGGCAGAGAGGAGTTGCCGTGTAGCCACCAGAGGATAGGATGCAACCAGCATTCTCCGTTAAGATAAGACCACGTGGAAATTCTTAGATTAATAGAAATGGGTTAATAATTAAGACAGAGCCAGCCAATAAGTAGCCCTAGCAACCGGCCAACAGTTTTATAACTAATACAGCATCGGTGTGTTTATTTGGGACTGAGAGGGAGTTGCAGAATCGGGCAGGGAATCCTGTAACAAGGCAAGGCCTCTCACTGAACCTGAACTTCGCTCAGAGGGATGTGCCTCTGCCTGGCCAGCTCTGGGATTACAGGTGGGTGGCCTCTACTTATAGATTTTTATGTGCATGCTGGGCATCGAACTTCGGTCCTTAATGCTTGAGCAGGAGCAGGAAGCCCTTTCAGCATCGAGCGACCCTCCCACCTGGGCAGGGATCTCAATGGCTTGAAGCCCCCCCCCTTACACTTTCATTCCACTTTCAAGTAGCTGACATTCATGTCCACTGACTGTCTCCATGGGAACGAGCCCTCACTAGGTACCAAACACAATCACCCATCTCCTGCTAAGCATGGCCAGATCTTCATCTCATTTGGTGAAGGCTCATCTCTTCCATGGTGTGAAAGTGAGGCTTGCCAACCTCAAGCAGTTTTCTCACGGCCACATGGCTAGTGACCGGCAGAACTCAATTCCAGCAGAGGCTCTGTGGGTGTGGGCCTGTGCTTTAACCATCACCGCCATTCTGTCCTTTTTAAAAATGTGTTTATTTTATTTTTAAAGGTTTAATGGTCTTTAAAATTAACTTGAAGTTAGTGTACAAAATAACGGGTTTCACTCTGGCATTTTCATATCCTGCCCGCTACCCTTCGTCCCTCCTTTGGCTTTCATACCCCCTCCCCCAAATTCCCTCTAGAGCCCTCCCCCATCACAGTTTGCCGTCTCAAGTCCCACATATGTCACTTAATACAGTGATCTCCATTCCCAGCCATTTTCTCGAAAACGTCATAATTCCAGTTTTCTTACAGACGAATAAGACTATTATGTACACACAGCACATGTTCTTTATCATCCCTCTGTTGATGGGCATCTATGCTGACTCTGCAGCTTGGCTGTTGTGAGTAACACCGCAACAAGCATGGTGCCCAGCATCTCTGTGGCATGCTGATGTGGATTGCCTGGGCAATTTCCCAGCACTAACTTTGTTTGTTCTGAAGATGAAATGATAGGCATGTCATCGTGACCATTTCACACATCTTCACTTACTTAGACCCACACAGGGGCTGGGTCCCTCACTACAGCTGCAGCCGGGTCTCTGGTGATGCTGAGGTGTCTCTTGGATCCTCTTTCCAACCTCTTGTTACAACTGCCTCTCCCCGGTGGTTCCATTGCCAGCAGCTTCTGGGTCCGTTTGGCCAGGGAGGTCACTGATGGGTGTGTTTCTTCACGGTCCCTTCCAGCCACTGAAAGACCACACTTGCCGAGTCACCCTGGCCCCAGCTGTCCTCAACAACCTCCTGGCATTGTTTCTCACAGGCACTCACAGCCTCTCCTACCACACTAACACCTTCTCCACCTGTCTGTTTCTAGCTTCCTTCTCTGGACCTCTTTGCTGCAGGCTAGCCTTCTCTTAGTCCTCCAGCACATTAAAATCATTGCCCATATCCAGTTCTCACCATCGAATTACTTGCACGGGGTCAGCCTTCCTGAGACGCCTAATAGACACGGCCCCAGCTACAGTAGGCTGAGATGCTAGTGGTTTATTTGCAAAGCGATGGAGTATGCAATGTGTATTCAAGAGCACAGCACTCACTACAGTGGGTGCTCGCCCACTAAGGACCCTGCGGGAATGTGGAGAGGACACCTCAAAGCTGTCCCACAGAAAGACAGGAGGTTTATATGCCATCATCCCTCCCTTACTGGGGAAGAGGTGACTCTGGACATAAACTCAGAGATTTCCAGAACACTGGCCAAGCTCTGACAGCGTGTGCAGAAGGCCACCAAGAAGACCAGCAGAGATGGGAGGCCATTAGTACTTCCTGGAACTCTGAGGTGGGCTGAGGAGATGGGGCTGGCTGGGCATCTGTTGCCATGGAAACCTCTTATTGTTGCAACCAAGGGAAGTCCAAGGCAGATCGATTTCTTCTCCCCAGAGAAATGGACATACTTCCAAATGGGATGCAAACCTGGAGCCCTGCCTCCCTCTTCCCACCCCCACCCCACCCCCACCCCCTCTAATGAGCCAGAAAGGGGACAAGATAGGACAAGGCATCCCAAAGACCAAATGCCCTCACACGAGAACACCCTCGCTCTCCCCAGGCCAGATGCCATCTGCAATCGACTACTCCCCTTGTGTGTGGTCACCTGACCACTGAGCTTGCGTGCCCCAGGTGGCATCTCATTTGCTCTGCTCTCACCCGTGATCGTGCAGTCTCGGCAGAACAAATGAAGGAAGCTCCCGGCTTGTTCAAGCTCTCTGAGCCTTGCATTGTGGCTATGGATCACCTGGGTGCATGGCTGGGCCTGAGTCCCGTCAACATCG
>JANBXA010000391.1:0-302500 GCA_030556225.1 Cricetiscus sungorus | reverse complement strand
TGTGTGTGTGTGAGCATGTGTGTGTGAGCATGTGTGTGTGAGACCATGTGTGTGTGTGTGTGCGTGTGTGAGCATGTGTGTGTGTGTGAGCATGTGTGAGCATGAGCATGTATGTGTGAGCATGTGTGTGTATGAGCATGTGTGTGTGAGACCATGTGTGTGTGTGTGTGCGTGTGTGAGCATGTGTGTGTGTGTGAGCATGTGTGAGCATGAGCATGTATGTGTGAGCATGTGTGTGTGTATGAGCATGTGTGTGTGAGACCATGCGTGTGTGTGTGTGTGTGTGTGTGTGTGTGAGCATGTGTGTGTGTGCACTTGCACACACGGTGGCGGACATTTCATCTCACTAGCTCCATTCTTGGAAAAGCCACGTCTTCTTGGCAAGGGAGAGGAGACACTTCCCTGTGCACCTACAAATAAATCAGTAAATCATTAAATGGCTCATGGTGACAAACCCAGCACCTTTGTCCCCTCTCCTCCCAAACGTCTTAATTTAGTTTTCTTTCAGGGAGAGTATTCTGGAATGTTTTGCTGCCTGTCAGGTTTGCTTCCCGCTACACTTGCCAGAGCTTGCTTTGGCTCTGTGGGGTCGAGTGTGTAACTTCTTTCTGTGAGCATCTGTGGGGGCCTGCTCCTTCTCACGCTACTGTAGCATGAGCTGTGGCAGCTAGTGTGTGCTGTGAATTCACCAGAAATTGCGATTACAACGGAAAACACACAACTTTCACACAAAACTGCAGCTGGGTTTGGGGTCCAGGGAATAAGTAAATCCTTGTTCTAGTTTGTGGCTTAAATTTCCTGACCTTCATAAAAAGAAAAGCAAAACCACAATTGCATTTCAGAGTTCCCTCTTCTTGGGACTAGGAGGAGGGAGGGACGAGGAATAAAGGCCAGGGAGGGGCTTTGCAGCGCTTTGGCACAGAGAGCCCCTCCCCCACCAGACCTGTGTTTGGTTTCCAGGAAGTGGGAGGGTGCTATTGCCTGGTGGTCTGAGTCACTCCTCACTGCTTCTGAACCTCCCTATCCTGCCTGGAAACATTTCTCATCTGAGCCCAAAGCGCCGGTGCCCTGTAAGGTGAAACTGGCCAGGAGACTGTCACCTTCCTCTGCGGGCTGTGCCAGAGGTCACAGCAGGCAACACAGCACCCCCAGGGCTTTGCAGACAAAGGAGCAGACAGCTGGCCGCTTTCATTGGTGGCGTCTTGGAGGGACCGGCTGGTGTGGCCACTTCCACACTCTTCCAGCTTTCCCAAGGCGGTTTTAGCTCCCACCCCTAAACCCCCACCCTGTCAAGAAACAGACAGGGATTTGTAACTCGGGTAAGGAGGACCCAGGAAGCAAATTTAGCTTACAGGAAACCGCTTCTGGTCTGTGTTTGAAACCCAGAATCCAGTCAGTCTGCCAGCAGCCCACAGGCTGCCATCCCTCCCTCCACATCTGGGGTTTCCGGACATGGCTCTTCCGTCACATCTACCCTTATCCTAGTCCACCTTAGCGTGGCCTCCGTGCTCTCATTCATGCCAGGACAGGGTAGTCTACGTTTATTTCTGACCGCTGTGAGATAGCTCTCGTGAGCAGTGGGTTTGTGTGAACCAGCGTGTAAGTGGGTGTGGATCTGTGTGTGTGTGTGTGTGTGTGTGTGTGTGTGTGTGTGTGTGTGTGTGTGTGTGTGTCTGGCTCCAGGAATCAATATGTTCTAAAGAGACACCTAGGATCCTCTTTGACTATCAGACTATTGAAACAAATTAAAATTTCCCCAGGAGTCTCCAGATGGAAAAGGGAAAGACTGGAACCCAGGGGCTGCCTCGGGAGGGGTTTGTTTGCCCAGAAACTTTTACAGCTGAAATAATGGAGGCCACGGAGCCACACCTGGGCTGGACTGCTTGGCCACGTAGTTCTAGCTTCTACTTAAACCTCGCCCTCTTGTCAGGGCTCTGAAGGGCTGTGGCCCCAGAGTAAATCTCCCTTTGTGGGGTTTCACTATTAATTTGGCACTTTTAAGTGGTCAAAGCCTAGTTTTCTGGGGCACCGTCGGCGACTTTAAGGTCCAGTCACATGTGTGCACTGATCTATTCCTGTATATATCCTTTTTTTAAAAAAAGATTTATTTATTGTATGTATGAATGCTTTCTCTGCATGTATGCATTTATGCCAGAAGAGGGCATCAGATCCCACGAGAGATAGTTGTGAGCCACCACATGGCTGCTGGGAATTGAACTCAGGGCCTCTGGAAGAGAACAGCCAGTGCTCTTAACCATGGAGCCATCACTCCAGCCCTGTATGCATCAGTCTGTAAGTATGAATGTTCATGTACACAAAGGCCCGTGTGAAGGGATATCTGCACATGTATGTGGGCATCTGAAGTAGACATTGTTGTTCGCCTGCTTAGGAAGACTCGCTCTTGTAGAGGGCACAAAGAACAGAGCTGCATTTAAAGTTTAGAACAGGAAGGTTTTCTAAAATTAAAAATTTTTATTAAATAAGGAAAAGAAAGGTACAATATACATGAGCATTAGTCAATCATAAGATACTTAGCATTCCACCTTAACAGACTCATGATCCAATCTAGTTCTCTATACAAGAATTAAAAACAAAACAAAACAAAAAACCACCTCAAGTATTTGAATAATATCCTGTACCTTTTTATTAACTGGGTTAGGGGAAGGTATTTTATCAGAGAGCATCCTGAACGCATTAGGAAATTACAGACAGGCGTGAGATAAGCGTCAGACGGAACAGATGAAGCGAGCCCCTCGGCCATCTGAGAAACATTAATAAGGAAATACCGCGGAGACAAATCTTTGTTAGGGGTACTGGATGCAAAGGGGAAAGTAGAGGTCTTGGTGCCCTTTGTGTTGCAAAGTGAACCTCAACTTAATTTCATTTTACTCCTGGTTTTTCTTTTGAGGTTGGTAATCCAAGCCCTCTGTTGTTCCCCAAATCATTGCAATCCCTCTCCAGTCCATCACTCCCCTTCACTGATAACTTTCAAGGACCCTATTTGAAAACCAACTCTTTCCCATTCCTCTTTAGACCCCTCACATTCCATTCTAGAAAGCTGACAGGTGCCCAGCCTGCCCAGAGCCCTCCTTCCTCCTGAACTGAAACAAAGGGGCCTTCCCTTCCCAGCTCAGGCTCAGGGGGATGAGGGGGCATTTGCTACAAACCAGAATGTTCTTTTTCTCATGATAGCATTTTTTCCTCGGCAACTTACTGGATACTGCCACCTCTTCGTAACTTAACACAAATGCCTTTATCTACCTCCTCCATGCCACTCCCGGCCCTCACCAGCTTCCCTGGATCTACTAGTAAACCTGCTAACCCATTTTTACAGTTATATTGCCAGGAAAGACCAGACCAGAGATATAAATAATACACCTCCATCTACAACGACACAGGTTGAAGTTGTAGGCAGAATTTCATTGGCTGGCCAGGAGAAAAACAAATATATACACAGAGTGAGTCTGGATGGGGGATGGAGTGGGAGGAGGACCCGGTGGGAACCGAGTGATTTTTTTACTTGGATTTTCCAACTGGTCCGATGGATACGGGGTCTGTTTGCACTTGAGCATCCAACATCCGCTTTGGTCCCTGGAGAAAAACATAAAGCAGCCCCTATAAAACCGGCATCAGCAATGAGTACTTACAATATACTTATTCTGAGCCAGGTAATATGCTAAGTAAATATGCCCTATTCATGGGTAGACGTCCAGCTTTCTGGCTTTGTGAAATCTTAGATACATTATGATTTGATTTCTTTGCCTTTAAGATAAGACTGTGCAAACATCTCAGACAGTTGTTCTGGAGATAAAGTGGGATCATACTGTGACACCCTTAGGGCAGTCTTGGGGTGAGGACTTTATTCTAGCTCATTCTAGACACTGCATCTCTTGTCACCATCAAACATCTCATTCATTCACTGTTTCACAAAATGGTGCTCTGATTGATTCCTCATCATTTGATGTGGGATGTCCTTCAATACGCTACAAATATGTGTTGCTTTTATTGGTTGGTGAATAATGCTGCTTTGGCCTATGGCAGGGCAGAATACAGCTAGGTGGGAAGTCCAGATGAACATACAGAGCGACCTGTGGAGTCAGGGAGATGCCATATTGCTGACAGAAGAGTAAGATGCCAGAGCATTACCAGTAAGCTACAGCCACGGGGTGATACATAGATGAATAGAAATGTGTTAATTTAAATGTGAGAGCTACTTAGTAATATGCCTGAGCCATTGGCCAAACAATTTTAATAGCAAGCCTCAGAGTAGTTACTCAGGAACTGGCAGGTGGGAGAGAAACTTCCAGCTACATCACTGTTTGAAGAGATCTTACTGCCCTTTATCTGTCATCTTCCTCTGTGGGTTCTGTTTGCTGCATCCTCAGGGCCTGTAAGTGTTTGGTTCGTGGAGGGTGCACCTTACTACTGTCCCGCTGTGGCAGGTGGATGCATGCAGGCGCTGTTACGGCTATACGACTGTACTTTCTGTCAAGTGCAACGTAGGCACACTCAAACTAGCCCTTTCTGCATACAGTTCCATGAGCTCAGATGAGTACAATGGTCATGTTAGCACCATCTAAATCAAAATGCCTACCTCCCTCGTCTCTGCTTATCTTCCAACTATCAGACCCTCATGACATCTGACCTTTCCACCTCCTATAGTTTTTCTTTATCTAGGATCCTTCTTTTTTGTTTTGTTTTCCAGATAGCATCTCATTGGGTAGTCCAGGCTGCCCTAGAACTCACTATTTAGCCAAAGTTGGCCCTGGTCTCACAGTAATCTTCCTGAGAGTTAGGATTATAGGCTTGCACCATTACAATCTTGGATTTCATACCAAGGAGTAATAGAATCCCCAGGCTTTGAACACAGTTTCTTTCCTGTCATACGTGAGTCAAGATTTATACATGCCACATGGATCAGGCTCTTTCTTTCGGTATAAAGTAGAGCTTTATAACACAGGATTGTGAACAGAGCATGCAAAGGTGTACAGAGCAGAGTTTGGGACTATAGTGTAGTGTGTTATATAAAGGGAATAGTGTGATCTGTAACATAGGAGAGTGTGTGTTACATAATATATACACGCCATCTGCCGCAAAGTGTAGGAAATATTACACAGTATAGTTTTTAGGTGTGTATACGTATGCATGTATGCTCACATGTATATGGTGCACACGTGAAGGCCGTATGAAGGCCATAGGTGGATGCCAGGCATTTCCCCAATTGCTCACTACCTTCTCTCACTTGGACCAAGAACACACTGATGTAGTCTAGCTAGCCATCTTCCTCCAGGGAGCCTGTCTCTGCCCCCTTAAGCACTGGAACCCCATGGTTGTAGCCACACCCTCTCAGCATATTCGTGGGTCATGGGGATACCAACTCTGACAATTGTATGGGGTGGTTGGAGCAAATCTGGATCTCCTGGCCACTTTGTCTAAAAGGAATTCTGTTCCCAGAAGTGTCATTTGCTCCTTCAGTGAAGAAGTGACCCAACCAAGAATTTATATCCCCGGCAGACTAAAGACGAGGGGGCCATCAGCCCGAGGCTGGCTCTAAGTTTTTATGTCCCAAAGTACAGTGTGACTGAGTGGCTAAACACACCAAAACCTAAAAAGAGTGTGTTCTGTGTAGCAAATAGCTGGGCTTCCTGTCAATCACAAGCAGGCAAAATATCGCATTATACCATGCCTACATAAGGTGAACGGTATGTCACACCACTCCGATGATTCTTGTAGCCAGTCAGTGATGACTTTGCCCAGCCTGTAAGCTGGCGGCTGGTAGGGCTGAGCTGGGCTCTAGGATGCCCCTGTGGTTCAGACCTGTGCCTGATCCACCGATGGCCCCTTCCTCAAATACTCCATACTAAAACCCATCAATTTAGGGAAGAGGAGATGTCAGTTAAGGAATTGTTCCCATCAGATTGGGCAGTAGGCAAGCCGCCGATCAAGCCAGTAAATTGCTTCCGTTCCTGCCTTCACGTTCCTACGCTCATTTCCCTCCATGATGGGCTATAAACTATACGCTGTAAAAAACCTCACCAAGTTGCTTTTGGCTGTGGTATTTATCACAGCAATAGAAAGAAAACCTAAAATAGAACTGTGCTGTTACCATGACCTAAACGTTACAATGAGGGAAACTGAGACACTCAGGGATTGAATGACTCATCCAAGGAGGCAGCCAAAGCAGGGCTGCAGACAAGCTGGGTGGAGTGGCTTGGGGCACAGGCTTTTGGTTTCACTCTCTCCTATGGTCCACTATGATATTTAGATCTTCCCGTCCATAGCACCCAGCATCTTCATCCTTCCTGCCCCAGGCTCAAGCTTGTCTGCCCATTGCAGTGCCTGGCACCCAGTAGGTGCACAAGAATCTTTTATTTATTTATCTACTTGCTAGCTTTACAGCCAGCCCCCACTTTGGAGATTAATATCTCATCCCTCAACTGGGAACCAAGAAAGAAGACAGCACCCACTTACCAGCCCCTTCAGGAACCCCCCGAGGGACTGCCGTCGTTTCTCGGACCTCTTCGGGGTCTTGTCCCCATTCTGCAGTGAGTTTGCCTCCACCACCGGCTGTTGCACGCACTGCTCGGGCTCTCTGGTTTCCTGTTTGCTGCTCTTCTGCTTGTTGGTCTCGGCCACTGACTTCTTGTCCTTGGAGAAGTTCTCCTTGCTTTTCTGGGCTATTCCCGCGGGCTCTGGCTCTGGGGGCAAGGGTGTCTTCTCCGCGGAGTTCGATGTCTACAGTAATTTCAAACAAAGCCCTCCTTTAGAGTTTGAAAGATTATTCTAAATAACAGAGGGGTAAATGTGTTAGAAGTTGGAAATTTGCTTGGGTAATATGTGGGGGGAATAACTCATCAAGGTCGTGCATAACAGGGGGCATTTATGTATTTATTTTTGTAATACTCCATTACTCACTTATGCTTTCCCTGCACGTACTGTTTCTCTTTGTCAAACTGCATAAAATACTTTGGCTAAGCCATTTACCTCCCCAGAGCCTCAATTTCCCCACCCATAAACTGGAGTAGTAATAACAGCTGCCCCATGAAACCTAGGCAAACTAATTCTACGCCCGGATAAGAGCATGTGGTCCAGGCCTGGCCAGTCACGGCCAGGTATAGCTCTGATTGGTTCAGGATAGCTGAAGTTTGTTCTGATTGGTTTAAGGACAGCTGAAAATAATTCTGATTGGTTCGGGATCACTGAAGACTGCTCGTATTGGTTCAGGATAGCTGAGGACAGAAGCTGACCCGATAATTAGAGCTCTGATATTAGAAATTTACTAGGATAATAAGAGGTCTGGATTTACTCCACTGGATTTGAAGGTATGAAAATATAAGCCTGGACCTTTGCGAATTTGTTTCAAGAGAAAAAAAAATATGCCTGGGTAGGAAGTCAACACAGGAAAAAAGTAGAGCTGAGAACATTAGAAAGAAACCAGTATGGGTGTCAGCATCTGTGACCTTGGATCCAGACATTCCTGAAGCCCTATCAATCATAGGCCAGAGTTGAGAAGGTGTCCTATAGTTAGCCCAAGTGACTTATTTCTCGAGGGTGCTCATTTTGAAATTCATAATTACATATGCCTTATATTTTTATGTGAAACTGTCCTTTTATTTCATGAAATGGTAGTTAAAGAAAAACCTGATGGTTATTTTTAGTTTTGAATCAGCATCTTTCAATACCAAAATGAGACACCCTACATGGTACCTACAACGCAGAGCTGTAAAAATCCCAGTTCTAGACGATTCTGGGAAAACTGTAGCACACAGAAGAACTAAAACAAACAAACAAACAAACAAACCCCCACACTAAAACAAACAAAAACAAACTCCTACACTAAAACAAACAAAACTAACAAACAAAAAACACTAAAATCAAAATCTGGTAGGAAGTTGAAATCTATTTCTCATCATAATTTTGACCTCAATTGGTTACCAGTACAGACAAATATAAGCAGAAAGGAGGGAGACCAAACAACCCCAGAGGAATCTTTTTCCCCAGCAGTAAGCAAACAGAGGTCCAAGTGAGCTCTCTCCGTCACATGCTGGTCTCTGTAACTCTGGCTTTGGTTGAGGGGGGGCAAATGGGAGTGGCAGGAGAAATTTGACAAACTCAGTGTCACAAGCACTGTCCCATGGGCTAGTGGCTGCTCAGATCCTAGCTGGGAGACGTCATGTCTTTACATGGCCAGCACAGGCCTCAAACTTGTCATCCTCCAGCCTCTGCCTCCCAAGTGCTGGTGGTCCCATGTCCCCACGTGAGGCGTCTGAGACCTTGACAAAGAACTCTCCTGAAATGCAATCAGTATGGGCTTAAAAACAGCAGCTCTGGAAGTCACAGCAAACAACGGATGCCCAACTACCTCCTCATGGCCCACATTTGACCCCTTCACACGGGTCTCCAAACTCTGGTTCACAAAGGCTGTACCCAGGCAGGAGGTCCCATGCAGAGCTGCAGTGTTGACCGAGAATAAAGGCTGGTGTTGTGTCGCTGTGAACCCAGAACAGCTCTGAGAAAGAAGTCAAAAGACAAGCCAGTAGGCTGCTCTGAGCCTGAGCTCAGGGTGACTGCTGTGCTCCAGGAAGTAGATGTCCCTGAGGTGGCCAATACTCTTCAAATTATTGTGCAGCCACATGTCCCTAATCCTGCCATTTCCTAGCAGCCAAAGCTGTAGCAAGAGCTAGGACAAGGAGTCCTGAGCAGCACAGGGAGCCCAGAACAACGTCTCCTCTGGCTGGAGGGGACCCAACCCCCATGTCCCTTGGGAAGGTGAGGGACCTGTGATGCTGTGAAAATCCCTGAATTTCCACAAATTATGTGGAAGATGCCAGCATCTAGCAGTGACTCAAAACCTTACAGCGGGCTCAGAGACCTGGCCTGGGTATAGTTCCATCACGTCCTTGTGGCATCAAGAGTCCCATTTATGTCCTCACCTGTGTGGTGTCACCTGAGGGTCAAATCACCACATCTGGCTCATGTGGAATGCCAAACACAGGGTAGAGATCATCTTGGGTTTTCTCAGAGGGAGGTGATTCCAGGGCACTTAACTGACAGCTTGATGTTCAGGAAAGTCCCCAGCCAACAGGCGATCAGAAGGGCTGGTCACCTTGCTAACCTCGCCTGCAGTTCCTCTTTTTTAAGAAACTGTGAGGTTCTGATTGCACCGTGCAGACGAGGCACTGGGAAACAATGACGCACACAGGGTGACACACCAGTGGCCTGCCACTCGCACTGCCCAGCTGCAGGGACTCCCTGTCCCTTCTCCGGAAAAACTCCATCTGGGAACTGAGCTTCTCCTTGTTCCTTCTCCCCACACATACAAGAAGTTTTCTAATCATTAATGGGAACAGAAGCTTTCGACTGTATTCTGAATTATGCTGCGCATTCATGGGATGTGAATATAGACAGGATGGCCATCCCCTACCAACAGTTTAATAACATTGACAAATAGCACCTGCAATAGGCTGGGTCGTGCGACCCCATTCATACGTTGGAATGATAACTCCCTTTTGTGATTGCATTTGGAGTGAAGTAATAACTCATGTTAAGTGAGGCTGTACTATGGGGCTCTGATTCCAAAGGCTCAGCGTAATTATAGGAAGAGACACTAGGGGGCACTCTTCTCCCCTCACTGTTTCCCCTGCAAGGCAGAAGGCAGCCATTTGCAAGTAAAGGAGAGAAAACCTCTACCAGAGACTAAACTGTGTCAATGCTTTGATTTTAGCCTTTCCAGCAACAGAAATGTGGGGAAAGAAATGTCTGTGGCTTAAGCCACTCAGGGTACGGTGTTTTGTTATGGCAGCCTACACGGATATAAAACAATTTATTGAGCCCTCTGTGCTAGCAACGTCCTCAGAGCTTCCTCAGTACTGATTCATTAGCTGGATGCCCTATCAAATCTACTTCCCCTACATCCTCCTAGGTGCGGGACCCTAGGCACTGAGATATCCTGCCAAAACACCTACAGGGAAACAAAACAAAACATAAAAACCAAAAACCCAAAAAGACCTTGGCAGAGCCAGGAGCAGATCCAGGCCCTTTGAGTCTAAAATCCAGGCTTTTAAGCACATCTCCGTATTATTAAAATTAATACAAGAGTATCTGATATTTTTATAGAGGTATCTATTTAAATTTAAAGAAGTGCCAGATCATAAACTAGGAGGTCATTAGATGATGTTGAACACCTAGTTTCTCCAGTGCTGGCATGAGCTACCAGGCCTGGTCTTCTGCAGTGCTGGGATGGAATCCAGAGCTTTGTGTATGTCAGGCAAGCTTTCTACTAAGCGAGCTGCATCCCCAGTCCAACGATCCCGTTTTAAAAGAGAGATCCCATGCAGATAGGAAATATTCTGTTAAGAATAAGGCAACCAATAAATGAGCACCGTTTGTGTGTTTTAGGACAGTTCCCACTATGTGCCAGGCACCACACACACACACACACACACACACACACACACACACACCGGATAGGAAAACAGAAGCATCTGCGTGCTCCACGGGGTTTCAGACATGGGTGGGAAGAACCGGGAGAGGCAGGCAGGAGAAGCATCACAGTGTCAGGAAGTGAACAAGCAAGATGGCGGTGATGACCTAGGGCATAGGATCTCTTTGAGGAGGTGGCATTTCTGCTAAAACTAGAAGGCTGGGGAGAAGAGGAGGCGCCACCATAGCTGAAGACTCGTTTGTTTATACCATGCCTGCAGAACCCAACAATGTTGTGTATTCAGTAGGTGCTTATTCAGGAAACGTTTCACAAACGACCGAGAATCACATTGAAAACGAGTCTGGGGAGGTGAGAAGGCAAGGGGCAAACCCACCACCAGAGTGAGGTCAAGGTCACTTACTTGGCAACTGGAGTCTTTGCCATTACTTTCTTCTGAGCGGGTGGTCCCTCCATCCCCTTTCACTGACTACAATAACAAACAGACAGTGGCCTTTGAGTAACTGAAACGCAGCAACAGCGGACAGACGCATGCATGCCCTTCCAAAACCGACGGCCCCGCCGTTTATCCTTGAGATTTAGGATCAAGGCACCAGAAGAGCCACTAGGAAGGGATCAATCACAGAGGTGTGGACCTCTGTGTCATCAGAGTCCGATGGAATTCCAGTGTCAGCTTCCCAAAGGAGTCCCCAGCCCCTGGGGTTATGTAATTCTGGGATGAACAGGTCATGAGGGAAGAAACAGCGCCGAGGCTGGCTCTGATGGGAACACCTGCGGTCACCTGCCGTTACAGAGAGTGGTCCTCTGGACATGACGGCCACCGCCACGGAGCAGCTGTGACTGCTACAAGAGACCCTCTACAGCAGGCCCGTTGACTGTCCCTCAGAGAAAGGAGGCGGTGTCATTAGACCCAGACCTGAGACTGTGACCCCTCTTTCCTAGCCTCCTTTCCCAGCCGTATGTGATTCTGTCTGTGGTCTCAGGCTCTAGCTAGCTACGGGGAAGTCATTATCCTTGCTGGCGTGAGACCTTCCAGTGCTGTGGTTGCTTTGGGGGTCACCGAAGCTCCCATAAGTCACCCCTCACTCATGCTCTGGAAGCAAGCCCAGTAAACTCATTGGTTTACCATGTAAGACCTCAGTGGAGTGGGTACTTTGCTCAGTCACTGGCCCCCTATCTGGGGTGAACAGACATTTGTTCCTGTCTCCTTAGGAAAATACATGTAATCCCAGCACTTATGGGCGGAGGCAAAAGGACCCCAAGACAGCCTGGGCTAAATGAGATCCTTCTTCAGAAGGGGAAGGAGGAGGTGATTAAAATGAATGAAAGAAAGAATGAACCACCGGGCGTTGTAGCCTTCCATTGGTACCACCTGGCTGCTCACTGCTGTTTCACCCAGTGGAGCGTTGAGCTGGTGAGCATCCCATTCTCCGTCCTTTAGCGCCCCCTAGAGCCAGTGGCTTCCTTGACAGGCTGCATCGAGTTGACGGTGCATCTTGGATTTCAGTCAACCAGGCAAACGGAGCTAGTGGTTTCAAATGTGTGGCCACAGGCTCAGAGGCATCAGACTCACCTGGGGACTTGTTAGAGTGATGCAAATACTTCACACCTGCTTAGACACAGATCCGCTGACTCAAACTCTGGGGGCTAGGGCTCAGCCACCTGTGTTTAACAAGCCCCTCAGGGGGTTCTGAGCACATTAATGCTTGAACTGGCCGGTCACACTCAGACTCACACTGAGCTCTGTGGTTTCACTGTGCAAACAGTAGTGCTCAGTGCTCGACACAATCAAATATGAACGCAATATGATGACGAGCTAATGCTCAGGTCTCATCAACAACACCAGCTCAGGTCGAGCCTCTGAATAGCTAATAATTACTTCACATTGTCTCTCCCGGCTGTGCAGGAGAGGGGCGGGGGCAGCATGGGCTGAAGATGAGACTCCCACCTGCACTGTTATCAGCTGGGCTGTTCTTTTAGCAGATAGATTGCAGGCACTCACAATGCACAGCCAAGAACAGTTAATCCTGAGGGCATTAGGGCAGGCAGGGGGCTGGCTGGGCACCTTCTGTGAAAGCAGCAGTTGTGAGGACAGAGCTAGAGCCCGGGAAGCTGGGTGTGGTGACCACTTGTAATCCCAGTGCACGGGAGGAAGAAACAGGATTCCTGGAGCATGGGGCTGTGTGTGGCTCCACTCAGAGACTGTGCATAACGAAAGGAAGACTCCAGACACCAGCCTCAGGCACACACACAGGTGTGTACCCCTGCACCTGCAAACATGCACATAAGCACACATACCATGCATGCATGAAAAAGAAAACCGTACAGGCGCTCATGCATTTCGACTGGCTAGTGTTACCACTTCTGTCATCTGAAATACGGTGCTCAAGGTAACGGAGATAAGCACGAGACTAAACTTTGAGTGCTCAGCTAACTGAGTGCAGGCACTGTGCCTAAAGAGAAAAATGTGCACAACTTACTCACCAAGCAGAACCTCAACAGAGGGCAGCCGTTATTTTTCTCACTTTACTAGCAAACAAAATGAAAGCTCAGAGAGATGCTAGGCTGGGCTGCAGAGCCACTGGTTAAAGAGCCACACTGTGACGGGGACCCTCGCTGTGACAGGGACTCACGCTGTGACAGCGGACAGTGAGTCCACACTCCACGTCTTAGCCACCTCTGCTGCATTCTACCTCCCCAAGAAAGGGCAGTCCCTACTCAGTCAACTAGCGACACTTGGACTTTACTTGAAATTGTATTACTTGAATTAGATAAACTGAAACTAGATTAAGCAAAACAGTGTGGACTGGGAGGAGACAGAGGCTGACGAACCTCAGGCTTGTGGGACACGCCCATCCTCAAGGTGGAACCTGGGCTTCTTAAATATTACTTGGTGTTGCCTTCCAAACGACAGAAACACAGACTAGGCCCGTCAACAGATTGAACAGAGTGTGAGGATCCCTGTGTCTCTCCCTACCCTGGAGCCACCCCTCCACAACATCCCAAGTACAGGGCTCGGCCTTTGATGTGTGTCTCTTGATTGGTGAGGAATGGAGGGTGGGGTTCTGCAAAGCTCTATGAACTTCCTTTGTTCTTTGAGACAGGATCTGCTACATTGCCCAGGCAGGCCCTGAGTCTGTCCTCTTTCTGCCCCAGCCTCCTGCGTAACTGGAATTTACGGTCTTACACCACTGTGGTGCTTTTGGAAGAGAATGGTCCCTACAGGCTCATATTTGAATGCTTAGTCTCTAGGGAGTGGAACTATTTGAGAACGATTAGAAGGATTAGGAGGCGTGGCCTTGTTGCAGGAAGTGTCACTGGGGATGGGCTTTGAGGTGTCAAAACCCCATGCTAGGCCCAGTCTGTCTGTCTGTCTGTCTGTCTGTCTGTCTGCTGCTGCCCGTGGGTCGGAATGTAACTCTCAGCTACTTTTCCAGCATCACGCCTGGCTACCACTATGCTCTCCACCGTGGTGGTGTAGGCAGACCTTCTAAAACTGCAAGCAAGCCCCCGATTCAAGTCATCCTTTAAGAGAGTCACCTTGGTTATGGCGTCTCTTCACAACAACAGAACTGTGACTAAGACAGCCACTGTTCCTGGCTTCCATGCACTCTTCTCAGAGAGCTCAGTATTGTGGGATTCACCAAGGGTCATCGGTGTGTCCTCGGCATGGAGTTTAGACCCCAGGTCATGAAGAGCGGCTCTTCCTTCCTCTGGGTCTCCTGTGCTGTTCTAAGAGGCTCAACCTGGCCTGAGAGCTGAGGAAAGGGAATCCAGCCCTCCTGCCGTCTGCTAGAGAGAGTATCGACACTTTGGGATCTCACTCAGCCCTCTGGGTTCAGCAGAAAGAGCCCCTCTACTGACTCACCTCCAGAGTGGCCTGCAGGACAGGGCTCTGTCCACAGCACTTAGCCCTGTGTGTGCGTGTGTGTGTGCGTGCGTGCGTGTGTGTGTGTGTGTGTGCGTGCGTGCGTGCGTGTGTGTGTGTGGGTGGGGTGAGTGGGGGGTGTTCTAGTGTGCCAGTGTGCATGAGGAGGCCCCGGGTCCACCCTGAGTGACATCCCCCTGGAAGCATCCGCCTGTTGCTTGTGAAGCAGAGTCTCCCACTGAACCTGGGACTCACCATTCTAGCGAGGCTGCCTGATACCAGCGAACCCAGTGAGCTCCCCGTTTCTGCTTCCCATGCAGGGATTACAAGCAAGCGCTATACCTGGCCTCTTAAATGTGGGTTCTGGGGGTGAAAAGTAGGTCCTCACACTTGGAAATCAAAGTTTACCTAGTGAGCCACCCATCCCCTCCCAGGGAAATGTTGGGTTGCAAAATACGGACACACGTGAGGTGGGCTGAGTGATACCGGTCCCCAGAGACTGGCATTTGAACACGTGGTCCCCAGTTAGTGACACTGTTTGGGGAGACCTCTGAAGTATGAGCGTCTTAGAGGAAGCGTGTCACTGGAGGCGGGCTTTGACGGCTAAAGACGTGCACGACTGTTACTCCTCTGTGCTTCCTCCTTTCTGTTCAAGGCCTAACTCTCAGCTCCCAGCTCCAACCACCATAAAACCTCTGTTAAAAGTTGCTTTGAGCATGGTGTTTTATCACAGCTGTAGAAAAATAACCACTCTAGCATGCACACATGGAAAACTGTTAATAAAAAACAGCAACACAAATAATGCCTTTCCCCCAACTTCTTGACCAAAGAACTTTGGTATTCTGAGAGAGTGCTGTTGAATTTGATTGCCTTGAAGTTGGTGTTCAAGCTTTTCCAGGTCAGGGGTCGGATATGCTTTCTATCCCTCTGTCTCTTTGGTAGTTTTGGAGAACTGGGTCAGATCGGTACCATGCCGTGTTGGCAGTGTGAGAGCAGACCTCCAGGACCTAGGGAAGACCGCTGCCAATTCCAGCCTTCTTAGGAAAAGTGGGGCAGTCTCTGACGCCTTCCCATGGCTCTCCTCTGTTCATTTCTGGCACGAGAAGCTGTGTGTATGCCAAACTGACTTCTGGTGTCAGATGAGCGTGTCATTAAGTTCATCCGAGGCCACTTCCTTAATCAGCCCTATCATGCATAACGATGCCTCCCACCTCCCTCCCTCAGAACCTAACTCCCCCACAGAGCCAGCCCTCATCAGTGACAACTCAGATAATCGGTGTCGGGCTTGGCCATCCAAACAACCGTAATCACCGAGGCTTTATTTTTTTCCAGCTGCCAAAAATAATGACCTTACGGTTTGAGGATACTTAAATTCTTTCAGAAACGATTCAGTGTCATGTAGAAAAGTTTAGAGGCTCGGAAGCAGTTTCTCAGATTTTCCTGCTCTCTTCAGAGAAACTTGTTTCACCTGTGGTGAAAGTGGCTCAGGACTCCTGTTTGCAGTGTGGACACAGAATCTCACTGTGGTGTCTGAGCCTTGCTTGACGATGGTGCCCGTTTTTACTGCTTACACGGGGTCAAGTGTTTTGATAACTTGATACTCTGAGGAATATTGGAGTCATTTCCAATATGGTCCACTTAGATGGCCAGCGTTAGAGAAGAAACATTTGGTGGATGGTTCACATTTTGTTTGGAAAGGAATACAAATGTCAAAGCTGACAGAGGAGGAACAGGTGTGGTGGCTCAAGCCTTTAATCCCAGCACTGGGGAGGCAAAGTTGTGATGGATGTGTTGGTGTTCCCTAGAGTATGGGATGTCTCTCTCTCTCTCTCTCTCTCTCTCTCTCTCTCTCTCTCTCTCTCTCTCTCTCTCTCTCTCTCTCTCATTGGAATGACCTATAGGCTGCAGCTCAGCTAATCCAACAAAAGGCTGGCTGGGAGCAGAAAAATCCAAGAATCTAGTAGTTTCTTAGTCCACAGCCTGGATGGATTTCTCAGCTGGTCTTCAGTATACACTGGAATCCCAAGGTGTAAGCTCTCGTGCCAGTAAAAGAATGGACGGGCCAGCAAGGTGAGGGCTAGTGGACGAAGAGCAAAAGCTTCCTTCTTCCACGTCTTTCTGTAGACTTCCGCAGAAGGTGTTGCCCAGGTTAAAGTTGTGCCTTCCCACCTCTAGGTCCAGATCAAAGTCGTAAATCTTTCCACCTCAAAGGCTGGGATTAGAAGTGGATGAACCCAAGCAAAAATAATCTCTCTTAGGTGTGTCCTCCATCTCTGGATCACAGTTCATTCCAGATGTAGACAAGCTGACAACCAAGAACAGCCATCATAGTGTATCTCTGCGAGTTCAAGGCCAGGCTGATCTACATAGTGAGTTCCAGGACAGCCAGGGCTACATGGAGAGACCCTATCTCAACAAACAAACAAACAAAACATCACCTCCAAGGCAAAGAAGCAGGGTGATTATTTGTTTGTTTGTTTGTTTATTTATTTATTGGATACAGGGTCTCAGGTAGCCCAGGTTGGCCTAGAACTTAGTATGTACCCAAGGGTGACCTAGACTTCTGATCCTCCTGCCTTTCTGTCTGGAATGCTGGGATTATAGGTGTCGGTTACCTTTCTCAGTTTAGGGGTAAAATTTTAATACAGTGTAAGAATATTATTAATAATGTTTCCTAACTCCACCGTATTAACTTAGATCCAAGGACATGGATGTTCATTAAACGTCGGGGCCCACAGAGGTAATACATCCCAGTTTTCTGTTTCACTGAGGTTCTCATTTGAAGTAGGACTGCGTTACTCAAATAAACGATCTATCTGAAGGAGCTTTCACTATGAGAGCAAATGTGTTCCAGAATCCTATATCCAAGCTTAACGTAAGCCAAGCATTAATTTCCATCTTCTGCCTTGTAATTTTTAGATCAGTAGCCCAACATATAGACACGACATTTGCAGAGAAACCTGTAATAAGAGAACCCCCAGATGGGGCTCAGCATCGTACTACCTCCCCAAACTCCAGGAACCAACGGCCGCACAGGAAGCAGCAGCAACGCTCGGGTCAAAGGGCAGCTTCAGAAAGGACAAAAATGAAATGAAAAGGGAGCGGACTGAAGCCCAAGCCTGCTCCAGGGTCTGGGTGAACTGCTCAGCCCTGCTCCTGCCTCTGAGTCGTGATGACCACTCAGAAGAAGTAAGAGCATTTATCATAGCCAGGGAGCTTTGACTTTTAGAAATCTTCTATTTTTACTTCTTTGTGTGTTTATGTGTGCGCAGGTGTCCACAGACGCCACAAGAGGGCATCAGAGCCCCCGGGGTGTGAGCTGCCTGACATTTGTGCTGGGAACTAACCTGGTGTCTTAAGTTCTGTGAACCACTGAGCCGGCTCCTCACCACCCGTTATTAATATTTTAGTACCCCATGGGGGAATTTGAGATCCAGAACTTTGGCCTAAAGACTTCTGTATATTGTTTTAAAATTCCCCTTTCAAACCATTTTCCTTTCTCTGGCAAATTTTAATTTTTGAAGATTTATTAGCCTATTAGATTGAATGTGATTAACAGGGAACTAGATTTCTTGGCTGCTTCCTTATTTGGACCTTTAGCTGGCCTGCCATTAACCTCAAAGCCTTTCCCTCAGCCTGAGGACATCACACCAGTCAAGATTTTCTTGTAAAGCCAGTGGACCAGAGAAAGAGCCCCGAAGGAGGATTAAATGGAACAATGTAGTTAAATTTGTGTGGAGGGAAAGTGGGCGTGTGATTAGAAATCTGAAATCTGCATAGTTCTGTCTCCCACATTTCTGGTTTTGAATTTGCCTACCTGGTGATTAGGTACCTGAACACAGCCCTCTGCCTACTCATGCTATAAAAATATACTAGCATTTCAGTCAATTTCTTGACATTAGCTGATTAGTATGTGTAAGAATCTATTTTTCTTTTCTGACAGGCTGATGTCTTAGACATCCCTTGCAATTATTTTTGGAGTCCTGTAGGAGCCTGTGGGACTTTGGTGTTTTAAACTACCCGCGTCGCTATGTTATGGTAGGATTTACACAACTCTACTTTCTTTTACTTGAACTATAGTTATACTAGAAATGGAGAGCTTCTGATATGTGAGAGGTTGATTTCTGAAGAGAAAACGATTTCTAAAGAAATAAACGAGTTCAAGTGGGCCACGGAGCTGCACCTCTGTAATCACAGCACTCACCGAGGCAGGAGGATTGCCATGAGTTTGAGGCCAGATTGGGCCACGTTGTGAATGTCAAGCATTATAGTAAAAGCCTGTCTCGAAAAGCCAAAGAAACAAGATTAAAGAAAAGCAATGAAATGAATAGCAAAGTTCATGTGTTTGGAAAAAAAAAAATTCAACAAAGAATTCCTTTGCCACAAAACACTAAGGCATGTCAGCAGACAAGAAGAGACACGATACAGAGGCTGGCAGCCACCTCTCTGGCTGCAAGAGTTGGATACAAACAAGAGGTTTTGCTGTTGGCTTTCCCATGAAATCAACTATTTTAAATGAAACTGTAATTTTCTAATTATGTAAAACTGTGTTTGAAACATCCCTTTACTTGGCTTTAAAAGGTTGACCTAACCCTTGGTGGAAGCCATTTCCAACCCCTTAGGGCAGGCCCCCTGCCTTGATCCCCTGTATAAATTCAAAAATTTTAAGTCAACTTAGAGGCCAAGAATACACTACAAAAAAAAAAAAAAAAAAAGTTTCCTAAAGGTAACCATGGGGTCTGCCTTCCAGGGATCTTCCCAGCAGGGAAATTAATACACATACATAAAAGAGAAGGTAAAGTCCAGTCCAGGGCACGCCCAGTGGGTAAAGGTGCCTGCCACCCAGCGTGACAACCCGAGTTTGATTCCTAGGCCCCAAAGGCTGGAAGGAGAGAGCTGACTTCTACACATTGCCTTCTGAGCTTCACATGTGCACATACAGAATAAATTAATGTAAAAGGAAAAAGGTGTGTGTGTGTGTGTGTGTGTGTGTGTGTGTGTGTGTGTGCACTCTTCATGCAGGCAAAAGAAGGGATCAGACTGTGTGGAGATACTGGCGCTTCTCACTGAGTGTGAGCAGAGTTAAACATGAAGGTCTTGCCCCCTTCACCGGGTTTAACCCCGAGGCGATGGGACTCTGTCCGACCCATCACACTCTATCCTCATGACTCCCTGTTGAACAGTAAATGGATATAATGGAAAAGTTGGACTCAAGGATCTTTATCCGAGAGTAATGGCTGCTCTGAGGGGGATAAATCTTTCGCTCTGAGTCAAGGAAGGGACTGTCCCAGGGAAACAAAACGGAAAGATAATAATGGGGTGCCAGGAGTTTTTGGGGTGGCGCTGTGAATCTGACAATCCCTGGGGCGTTGCACTGGGTTTAAACAAAAGGGAAGTTCAAGTTTGCAGGCGGAGACTTGGATGACCTGGTGGCCAAGGGCCGCCTGGGGAGGGCCAGCTCCGAAGGCCTCCTCTGCCTGCTGGTTTTGCCGGCCATTCAGATGACCTGGAGCTGACCGCGGGGGAGCAGTACCCAGCAGACAGGATTGAGGCGTAAAGTCACACGGCATGGATCTCCCTCAGCGTAAGGCTTTGCTGGAGCTGCACTCCGGCTTTCCTCTATATGTTACTTTCTCGTCTCTTTCTTCCCTTTTCAGTGAAGTGAGCCACACTGCGGATTTGGAGGAGGTGCCAGTTCTATCCGTGTTTCTATCTTCTGTGTTTCCCTCCTTTATCCAGAAACATGAAAGCTGACCCCTTTTCATATCAGCATGAGGAATCTGGGAATCCCATTTGTCACTTAGATCAGTCACCAGCAATGGGCCAAATATGTTTACTGGTGTCAGGTAAAATCGTGTGTGTGTGTGTGTGTGTGTGTGTGTGTGTGTGTGTGTGTGTGTGTGTGTGTGGTGAAGCAGGCTCTCTCATGCAATGGCACACACACGGAGGACAAAGAACAGCGTTTGGGAGTCAGTTCATGCCATCTACCGTGTTGTCTCTGCTGCTGATGGGGCCACCAGGCCAGGGGCTGGAGAATCTCAAATTCTGTCTCCGCTTCGAATCCTGCCATAGCAGGGCTATGTGTGGCTGCATAGGCATTTCACACAAGCTCTGGGGCTGCAACCAGGTCATCGGGCTTGGGCAGGAAGTGAGTTTACCTACCCAGCCTGCCCCTTGGCCCGAAGGTCTCAAATCTAGTTTTTAAAAATCACGCTGGTTTTATGTTGCGTGCACACGCGTGTGTGCTCTCGTGCACATGCATTCGCATCAATGCCACAGTGCACGCATGGAGGTCAGAGGGCAAAGGTAGCGTGGTGTCCTGACCTGCTGAGCCATCTCACTGGCCTAAAAGTCTCAGATCTTGGCCCCATTTTTAGAGCGAGTGGGCAATGGAAGGGAGGGGCCTTCGCAGGGGCCCCGAGAAGAGAGCAGGGCCAGCTGATTCCTTCTAAGTCTCCGTTCCCACCCGCACGGCTTTGGCTGGCTTGTGTTTCCTCTGCACTCTTGTTAACCGGCTTCTGAAACCCGGGAGCTTTTTCCCAAACGGATTCGACTCCCAGATACGGAAACGGAGGTCCCCGAGGGCAAAGGTCTTGTCCTTCACCTTTCTCTCAGGCTTTGTCCCTGTCACTCGCTGACCTCAGTTTTCTTGTAGTCACAGGAACCCAAAGGTGTCTGCCCACATTCTTTCTGTTCCACACGGAGTAAGAGTATGACTAATTCATCAGCCAAGCTGCGTAGCCATATGCATCCACGGTAAGAACTAGGCAACCATCTCAGCAGTTGGATGGCCCAGGCTCTTCATATCTCATATGCCACCTTCAGGACTTCTGGGCTTCAGTCGATCGTTTTGGCCTTTTTTGTTTTGCAGATTGGGTCTCGCTGTGTCCCACAGTTTGGCTTTGAACTTGGAATCCACCCCAGCCTCTTGAGTGCTAGGACTAAAGGTATAAACCTCTGTGCCTGGCTATAAGTTATTCAGTATTTCATCCAGAAAATGCCTTACATAGTTTTTAAAGATCCGTTTTCATTTATTTACATGTTCTTTATAATTATTTTTAAAATGTGTTACGTGTAACCTACATGTGCAGTACCCTAAGCGGCCAGAAGAGGGCACTGGATCTCTTGGAACTGGAGATGGTTGAGAGCCACTAGAATTGGGCGCTAGGAACAGAACCCCGGCCCTCCACAGGAGCAACGTGTGCTCTTAACCAGCAAGCCATCTCCAGCTCCATCTTTACACATTCTTACGTTCTTTATGTAAACAGTTCGTTTGAATAAAAGGAACATTCTCGGTCGTCATAATGAGAAAGCAGTATCACTTACCAAAACTGAAGCAAACAGCAATCTTACAACGCAAAGCCAGCAATGAAATCAACGTCTGGGTGGATGGATACTGCTGTCAACGTTTGCAACCAAAAGCCTCTTCATTTACAAGAAGGGGAACAGTAGCAAGAAGCAGGCCTTGGGACCAAAGGGGAGAGTGAGGGGGACCTACTCTCGGAGCCCATCTGCAGCGCCCACGACTCACCTACCTTCATGCCTCACGCCATGGGTAGGACCCGCCCCCTACTGTCTGAAGATAAGCTGCATGGCTGCTCTGTACGGACGGATGGATGGAAGGATGAACGGAAGGTGGCTTACCATTTGTCTGAGAAACGCCATCAGAGGGGTCCTCCGGGGTTTGCTTTCTTCCTTAACTTTTACATCTGTGGGTTCGGGCCCGGCCTCTCCTTCATTGAGATCCACAGTTTGTAAAGCCGACTCTACTTCCTCAAACCTCACAGTCTCCACTGGTGGCTCACACACCGCCTGGATTGTTTTGCCAGGTAATAAGGAAGTAAAATGAAGCGAAACAACACCCGCCACCTCTTAAATATTCCCCCATAACATGTTTCATGAGGGGGTCTTGGTTCTCCCATCTACAGAGTAGTTGTGGGTTTGAACCCGTGACCCTGTGACTAGTTTCTAAGCAGGCGAATCTTCAAGAGGTAATATTTGGATGTATTTAATGAGCTCACAGACAGATGATTGCTGGTCATTGGACAGGCAGATAGACAGGCAGGCAGACAGACAGACAGATGGGAGTGGAGTTGGCAAACTCCTTTCCCATGAAGGTGCTAGACAGACAGAAGTCCCTTCCACCCTCCATTCAGAAGTCTCTCTTTGATCTGCCCCCAAATCGCAGCCAGCCTGTGTAGAGATCCTGTAGTAATTTGAATGAGAATGGCCCCCAGAGGCTCAGATGTTTGAATGTTTGGTTCCCAGCTGGAAGAACTATTGGGGAAAGATTAGGAGGTGTGGCCTTGTTGGAGGAGTGGCCTTGTTGGAGGAGTCACTGGGGATGTGTCTCCAGATTGTGGATCAGATGTGAGCTCTTGGCTAAGTCCCACCACCATGCCTGCCTGTTGCCATGCCTCCCACCATGGTGGTCGTGTACTAACCCACTGAAACGATAATCCAGACCCCAATTAAATGCTTTATTCGGTAAATTGCCTTGGTCATGGCTTTTTGTCACAGCAATAGGACTGTGACTGAGGCAAATAATCAGGCAACACATGGCAAGGTCTTACTGTGCCAGGCACCATAACACTTAGTTAATGCTACTGGTTCTTACTGTTCTTACTGGTGCTAACATTAAACACATTTACTCCATGACCACGAATGACCTGGAGCATCCAATGGCTTACAGGTCCATTTGGACCTCTTTCTATGTCTACTGAATGATGTACTTCTTATATATGACCTTGGAACATAGCTACAAAGGTAACGCTATCCCCATTTTACAAATGAGGAATGTGTGTGTGTGTGTGTGTGTGTGTGTGTGTAATTATACATTTTAGAAGACATTCTAAACATTTGTGGTCTCAAAGGCCCTGTTTTCCTTTTCATGAAAACTTGACGTTGACGTCACTCCTGCCTTTAGCTCAGGGAATGACAGTGGGCTGTGCATTGGCTGACAGATAGCTTTTGGAAAGGTGTGGGTAGAGAAATTAGACAAAACGAGGCAGTTCAACCATATTGTTCCAGGAGTCACTAGACACAGGGCTCTTGTCACAACGTTAGTGGCTTCTAGCTATATTATATCCAGGGTCTAGGGTACTGGGCAGAGCTGTGGTTAACACTGTTGCTTCTCCAGGGAGGAAGAAATGAAATGAACTTATATTTTACATACTCCTTCACTCCGCCTGGATGCCTAGCCAGCAGGGAAAAGCATAATCTCCCTGAGAAGTAGCACACTGATGGTAGGACCAGGGCTCACCATGATACCTGCCACTCACCAGCAGCTGCTACTGGGAGGAGCCAGCTTTCCTGGCAAGAGCTATTGCCTGTCTTGGTCCACTGGGCAAAACATCCAGAGGCAATGCATAAAGGGATACGTGATCCTGTTCTAATAAAACCCTGTCAACACTAACATTTGAATTTATGTGACTTCCATATGTCATGATATTATTTTTCTTTCATTTTTTTTCAGCCATTAAAAAATATAGAAAACCGCTCTTAACTTGTGGGCAGATTTAAAAAGGTAGTGGCTAGGTTTGGTCTGTGAACCCAAACTAATGGCTAAATTACCATCTCATTTCATTCTCACCAGAGCCACAAACTGGTTCCAGTGTCCCCATGTAACAGATAAGTAAACTGAGGTTCAGGGGGAAATGTTACCTGGAGATAATGGTGCCTGTGTCATAGCTGTTTAGCCTTGTTTTCTGCAAGGTATGGAAAGCTAGATGATAAAATGGAGCCTTAAAATTGGGAATGTAAGGTTTGGGTTATAAGCAAGAAAAAAAAAGCAATGTATAAAACATTTCTTCATTTCATTAAATATGTCTTGCTTTCCTTCACACCCTGTTAGCTTTGTGTTACCTTTTGGTATCATGAATGTATCTATTCATTCAGCCATATTCCTGTTTTAAGCATATGGTTCAAAGTGCAATGTGCTCAGCTATTTCAGATCAATTCCGTATTTTAACACTGAGCTACAGAGACTACAAGGATCCTAGGATGAATGGAAACACTACATTTTTTTTTTCACCAAAAATTTCTCTTCAGAGAACTCAGAAGTCTCCAAGCTGACTTGAGCTTTTCAGGTTGACAGGAAAGAAGACTCTGGGTTTATAGAAAATACTAGGTAAACTCACAAGAACTTTCTAGGATCGAGAGAGCCTGAGCTTTGCTGAGCTGTTAACTTTGACTCAAGAAACACAAGAAGAAAGAATACAATGAAAGAAATAATGAATAGAATTTTGAATATAAGTAATGAATATAATATAAGAAAGAATATAATGAAAGAAGGATGAATGAATGGACAAGAGGATGTATGAAGGAATGGAGGGAGCAATAAATAACAAAACAGACTGTCAAGATTCCTCTCCTAATCAGAACAATAGCACATCTAGAGGAATGATGGGAACTAACTGGACAGGGAAATGGGAAGAAAGAGGAGGGGCAGGAGTATGGGCTAACACACTCAAAGTATAGCATATACTTGTATGAAAATGTCCTTATGTAATTCAATACCATGTGAAGTGAATATATGCCGATGACAAGAAACTGTATAAAAGGAATCATACAGCTGGGTGATGGTAGCACACACTTTTAATCCCAGCACTCGGGTGGAAGAGGCAGGTGGATCTCTGTGAGTTTGAGGCCAGCCTGGTCTACAGAGTGAGTTTCAGGACAGGCAGGGCTACACAGAGAAACCCTACCTCAAGGAAAAAAAAAAAAAAAAAAAAAGGAATCATACACAGCTATTCCAGTGTTCACCGGCTATCATACTAACTAATGTTTGCATTTCCAACATCTATTTGGTTCCAGTAACTAAAGAAAAATGAAAGCACACACAGTGTTCACGGTAAGCGAACGGGAGACTCCAGAGCATGTGAGCACATTCTGCTTAGGCAAAGTAATCGTGTACTTTTGTCATTTTAAGATGCTGTGAATTCACGTATCCTGGTCATAGAAATGTTCAAAATTTGTACTGCTTTCAGCATGAGAGATGCTGCCTTGGGCCTGAGGCTACCAAGGTTCTCTTTAGTAATTTAGTGTGTGTGTGTGTGTGTGTGTGTGTGTGTGTGTGTGTGTGAGAGAGAGAGAGAGAGAGAGAGAGAGAGAGAGAGAGAGAGAGAGAGAGAGATCGCATGCAACACTCTGCCTTTGAACTGTTTTAACTTTTTTTTTTTTTTTTGACTATTTCTAAAAGATTAAAGTCCAGAAATATCTGGCCATCAGTGTACCAGGTGCAGACCTTTGGGTCAGCTCTCTAGTGGAGACAACAGTCTGGATTATTGCCGTAAGACATTCTCATCCGTGACACAAATGGCTGGACTTGATTACCACACAAGTTAGTGAGAATCTGAATAACCATGGAGACGAAGGTGAAGGAGCAATCAAAGCAGAATGAAGCAGAAGATGCAACCTCGTCCCTTAAGGATGTGCAAAGCCATTACTACATGTAGTAGACTCGTTCAGCCCCTACAGGATGACAACCTAAAAAGGGGGATGCTCTGATTTTAGATCTACTTTTGCATAGATTCAATGGGGAAGGTAAAGAATTGATCCAATGTTGGTTCCCCACCTTGGTCCCTGATCATGGGGAGGGATGAAAGAGTCTACAGTGGATGTATAATACAGGACATGCAACACAAGGGATCTCCAAGCTGAATACCCAATGGCCCAACACACCGAAGATGACAGTGGAATGATTTAAGATGGCACTGAGTCACTTACATTCTCCTCGGCACCTGTGGAAAGTGAATCCTCCTTAACTGACTAGAGGAAGATAAAAACAAAAGCAAGAGTCAAGATATTACCAAAATAAGTCGCACGAAAGCAAAGGGTTATCTGGTCTACCAGTTATGTAGTGCTGTTCTCAGATTGTTAATGTGGACCTGGTTCAAGCAAGCATTTGATGGAGTGCTTCCACAAGGGCAAACAGGATAGCAAGATAATACAAGTTGTGCATTCCAAAATGCAGTGATCTAAGAATAAACATAGTGTCCCACCTAGAGTATGCATGGAAGAGGAATGGTTGTCATAGTAAACACAAGCCACAGAGTTAGTTGTGACAGTGGGAAAAAACATATTTGCTTCACATTTTCCAGTAGCCAACAAAAAGAGGACAATAATAATAACAACTATATAATAATGCATAACCTTAGTTATTATTATATGAACATTATTATTGTTGTTGACTATCATACATTTCAGGCTAGCCTTGAACTTACTCTGTCAAAGATGACTCTGAATTTCTGATCCTCCTACCTCCACTTTTTCAGGACTGTGATTCCAAGTGGGCACTGCCACGTGCAATACTATACTCACTCATGTGGTGCTGGGGAGCAAAGCCAGGATTTCCTGCAAGCTGGGCAAACATTCTACCAACTGAGCTACATTCCTAGCCCAAGAGGGAAATATAGTCCTTCAACACAAGGCTACTGTTGGGCAAAAACAGAAAACTTTTTTGAGAAATTCTGTAACAGAACAGAGAAATCCACCCAGGTCTTTATGGACCAAGCAGGCACTCCCACCTCACAAGAGGGTCTCAATCCTTGTTTGATTGCCATTCTTGGTCAGCACTGGCCACTACACTAGCCCTCAGTCTGAGCCAACTCTGTCTTGCTCAAGTTCAACCTGAGTGGAATCATCCACAAAACGCTAATCCAGATACCGTTTTATCCCCCTGGGGTCACCTGGCTCCAGAGTCCTGTCCCAGACAGGAGAGGAGCATCCCAATTCTTCTAAAGGTCATTCTGTAAATATGTTTCTCTTATTTGTTAGTGGGAAAACCTACTCCTAACACTGTTGGTTGGCTATGACTCTGGAGGTCATCTTGATAGATTTCCTTCATGGGTACTTGTGGATACAGGCTGCCTTGAGAATTTCCCAGAAACAAAATACTTTGCAAGTGATACCAGGATACTCACAGACCTTCTGTGTCTTTTTCTTGGATTCCAGGTTAAACCACTCCCCTAGGCCCCCTAGATCCATTTTAGTCCTACTTAATAACAGCGACAAGAGGAAGAGAAGGGATGTTTACGCCTGCATCTCTCAGGCACCTGCTATGCCTTATCTCCTCTAATGTATCTCAGACAACAAGTATATGACCACCATTTATAGCGTAAGAAACGCCAAGACAGGCCAAGTCACTTGCTCAGGTTAAATAGATAGAGAGCAGAGAATACTGTCCTGAAAGCTAAGCCCCCATTTGGTGAGTGTGAACTTGCTGTCTTCCTAGCCAGGGTCACTGACTTGGACTGTTTCTTTCTGCTCATGCTATTGCCATATGGATGACATCTGGGGCACAGAAGAACCCCAACATTTCTGAAAGCTTCTGTTGATGAGGAAATGATGCCACCGTCAAAACAATTTACAAGGACTGCTGCTTTCCTGGGGTGTGCGTTGGTTGGGGTTTGTCAACTTGACATATCTGGGAGGAGGGGTTTTTAACTGGGAAAATGCCTCCATAACCTTGGCCTGTAGGCAAGTCTGTGGAGTATTTTCTTGATTAGTGATCAATGTGGGAGGGCCCAGTCCTCTGTGGGTGCTGCCACCTCTGGGCAGGAGGTTCAGGATTGTATAAGAGCGCAGGCTTAGCAAGCTACGGGGAGCAAGCCAGTAAGCAGCATCCTTCCATGCTCTCTGCATCAGCTCCTGCCTCCAGGGTCCTGCCTCGACTTGAGCGGTGTAAGCTAAAACAAACTCTTTCATCCCCAAATTGTTCTTGGTCAGAGAGCGATCAAAATGTAACTAAGAAAGAGCCAGCCACTCTTTGAAGGCCAGTGGGAAGCTATTTAATATCACACACAGGTAAAAGCACAAGGGATTGTTGGGCAGTGGTGGCGCAGGCCTTTAATCCCAGCACTTGGGAGGTAGAGGCAGGCAGATCTGTGAGTTTGAGACCAGCCTGCTCTACAGAGTGAGTTCCAGGACAAGCTCCAAAGCCACACAGAGAAACCCTGTCTCGAAAAACAAAAATAAACAAACAGAAAAGACTTTTAAAAACCAGACATCCTTAAGCCCAACCCATAATAGCTTCAGGAATCAAAATACTGTTTATGTTGTGTTGAGGACTGCCCACCCCTCCGCACACACGCTATTTAAAAGCAGAGCTCACAGGGCTTCCGGCCTCTTTCCTGCCCCAGGTCTCTGTAAAGAGACCTGTCTTACTTGGATGTTCCTGTTTGTAAAGTTCCTAGCGTGTCAGTTGCTCACTGTGTTCTAGAAGACACTGTGAGCTTGGGATAGGTGACAGAGGGGGGTAGTAGTTCATGCTGAACACCAGTGTCCTTTGATCTTCACTGCGGCTTTAGATTTCCAGATCCTTCTACCTGTTGGGGGGTTTGGGATTTGGCTCAGCATGCTTGCTTAGCATGCACAAACCAGAGTTCCACCCCCAGTGTCACATGACCGGCATGGTGGCACACGTCTGTAAACTCCCAGCACTTGGGAAAGCTAAGACTGGCTACCTGGGGGGTTCATGGCCAGTCTGATTGCTGTGTTACACTTTTAAAGTCCCACTTCTCAGCTGTAGTTGATGGAGAGATCAACTTCCTCTCCATTCATCTTGTGAGTCCCAGGGTCATCAGGCTTGGCTGTAAGCGCCTTCGCCCACGAGTCACCTAATTCAAGTTCTTATTTTGAGAGCGCATGAGTGTCCCTCATAGTTGAGCAATGTTCATAGTGTCTTCCCGTTCAAGACGGTCTCGTACTATGTGAATCTACTTTCTGTTTTCCTCTAAACTGACTGTAGTCCCGCTTAGGTCAGTCAGTCAGAGTGCTATCAGCATCTCTGCTGTGTTGACAGCAGCACAAATAAAAGCAAAGGAAGGGAAGAAAACTCTTAAGTCTAAATGTAGTATGTGCTAATAGCTAGCTGGTTGTTGTGGTCTGTGCAAACTGACTCCTGTCTCCCATCAACCTCCAAGTGAAGGATGTCAAGAGATCATCTGAGGCCCTCGCTCAGCTCCCCTGGAACCTGACATTTCCACCACTTCAGAGGCGTACAGATTTACCGCTTTCTTTGTTAAGAGGAAAACTTCATGAAACTGTTACTGTTGGGACTCAGATAACCTTCCTCTGTGTTCCTGGGCCATGGCCACCAATAACTAACTTCGGAGTAAACTCTTACTCCCTTTGAGGTGAGAGCTGTGCTTTTAGTGTCAACAGCAACTAAGTCAAGACCCTGATTCAAACAGGGAAAAAAAGTCTGTGGGGGTAGGGTAGAGGTGGGAGTGGGGTATACGGCAGAGTACTTGCTTGCCTGGGTTCATGTATATATGCATTTTTTTTTGTTTGTTTTGTGTTTTAGACTAAAGTGGTGGCATGGAAAAAAAAATCTTATTAACAAGAAGAAGCTTCCTTTTAACATCACCTGAAGAGTTAGATTGGAATGGAAAAGGGAGCCAGTTGTGGACCATGTAATGCTAAGTGTTTTTAGGACTGTACCTAAGAACCATCATACCTGAACTTGGTAGATGTTTGCAAACTTGCCTGCAGGGGCAGCCTCCCAACAATCAGCCACTGAAACACCCAGTTAACATAAAGATTCCGAAAGGCCAAAGGCCAGTTCCAGCCACCCTTTCGCACCCAGTGTAAGAGAAAGTCAACTCCGAACCCGAGTTCTGGACATTGTGACAGAATAGGCAGGCTCAGGTTTAGTGTTTGGCTGTGCAACCTTGCTCAGGAGTCACGGCTTCTCTGAGTTTGGGTTCCTTCACCCCAAGGTTGTGTGCCAAGCATGGTGTTGTTTCAGGGGATTTATAAGATAAAGCACGTGCTGGGAGATATGTGACTGAAACAGAGGTGAGACTCACTGGTGCTGGTACCTGGGTACTCTCCCCAGCGCTCCTCTGGCTAATCCTAGGAGGACCCCTGCTTTGGGGGGAAGCCTGGAGGGTGAACATGGGTGGGGGAAACAAGTAGAATAGTGTCTGTAGTTAGATCCAGTTGTCTGTAGACTCTTAGGGAAGCTGCGGTGTAGAAAGCAGAGCATAAGGATGGAGGACAAGGAAGGAAACCAGATGGATGGATGGGTGGGGGGTGGGGGGGTGGGTGGATGGATGGGTGGATGGACGGACGGAAGGACGGACGGGTGGGTGGGTGGGAGGGTGGGTGGATGGATGGGTGGGTGGGTGGATGGATGGATGGGTGGATGGATGGATGGATGGGTGGGTGGGTGGATGGATGGATGGATGGTGGGTGGGTGGGTGGATGGATGGATGGGTGGGTGGATGGATGGATGGGTGGGTTGGTGGGTGGGTGGATGGATGGGTGGGTGGGAGGATGGATGGGTGGGTGGGTGGATGGATGGATGGGTGGGTTGTGGGTGGGTGGATGGATGGGTGGGTGGGTAGGTGGATGGATGGATGGGTGGGTGGATGGATGGATGGGTGGGTGGGTAGGTGGTTAGGTGGGTGGGTGGGTGGATGGATGGATGGGTGGGTTGGTGGGTGGGTGGATGGATGGGTGGGTGGGAGGATGGATGGGTGGGTGGGTGGATGGATGGATGGGTGGGTTGGTGGGTGGGTGGATGGATGGGTGGGTGGGTGGGTGGGTGGATGGGTGGGTTGGTGGGTGGGTGGGTAGGTGGGTGGGTGGGTGGGTGGATGGATGGATGGGTGGGTGGGAGGATGGATGGGTGGGTGGGTGGGTGGGTGGGTGGGTGGGTGGATGGATGGGTGGATGGATGGAAATAAGAACTCCGGGGAATCTGCTGCCTTTGCAGTCGGTGTGTGGAGTGGCTCTGAGGCCTGCTGGTGGCTGGTAGGTTGACTCAGACCAGCTCAGCTGCCCTTAAATCGTCTATGTTCTATGGAGAGAAGAGACTTCGTGGGTGCTGAGGATAAACCTTATCCAATGATTCACCCAGGGGCCCAAGAAGTGACCTTGGAATCTGCCTCAGGGAGCTAATCCAGGTTGGCAGCTTTCTCCCAGTGACATTGCCAGTGGCAGATGAGCTATGCTGGGGTCTAAGAGTTGGGACAGGCGGAATGAATGGCCTGGGTCTCCCTCTCAATAACTTTTGTGACAGTTCTGTGGTTCGGGTTGATCCTAGAGACATATGGAAGCCCAGAAGAATTTATAATCACCTGTCTTAGCTTCCTAGCGCCACACAGATAGGTCAAGTGGGGGTAGGACATGGATTTGTTTATATACAGCAGTCCAAGGTGATTGGTGCAGTTCATTTACATATGCAAAGCATTTAATACAGCGATGAGTTAGTGATGGACAGGACCGCATCTTGAGCAAGACAGTTTAGCTATGCATACACCCCTTCCTCTCTACTTAACCATAAACCTCAAGTCAGGGTAGAGTTGGAGGTCAGTGAACCTCTTTATTTGTTCCTCTTCCAAAGGTGTCCTCATTAAGTGCCCACCCCCTTTTTCATAATTGGCAGATTAAAGATGAGTGGCTAAGCCTAGCTTTTAAGAGTTACCAGGATCCAGGCTCTGACCCTAAAAACTCCAGTAACAAAGAGACACAGCTTCAATCACCCTGGCTCCAAAGTTGGAATGGGGTGGGCAGGGTGTGATGTGAGGCTCACTGACTTCTTTAACACAGAGTTCCAGGTCAGATCAACCTCGGCTCGTTGGGCCCGTTTCCTGAGGCCTTCACTGTCTGTTGCTGAGACTGCATTAATGAACTCACCCAGCCTGGCGAGCTTGGTGAGCGTGCACTCCTCTTAGACTAAGACTGGATCCCGGAGGCTTCCCCGAAGGGAGCAGCCATGAGGGGTGGTTTGTACTCTTTCACTGTGTTCAAATACATCAGATGCGGTCACAGAGCTCAAAATAAACAGAACCGATACCGATAAAAGATCCAAATAGCGCTAACCACCCACACCATGGGGCTGCCCGTCAGGCTGCTAAGTGCTTGCCTTTGCCCTACGTCATTTGTCCCTTTGAAGCACTGGCCACACCATTTGTGAGGTTTGCTGCTATGCAAAAGCCTGTCTTTCTATGGTGGGGTGGGGCACGTCTCGATCTTCTCTGAAAGCTGGCATTGGCCACGATGAACACAGTCTAGATCCTGTCTTTAATTTGTACCTGCCCCTGGCCTGGTTCCCCAGTTCAATACACAGGGGCCGATGAAAGCCTTAGACAGTGCCCTGCCCGCCTTGTCTATCCTCAGGAGAAGTCCATGGCTGAGAGACCAGGAGAACCAGATGGCAGTTCGGTTCTGCCCATAGCCAATGAGCAGATGTGTCAGATAGCACGTGAAGAAGGGCAGAGATGGTTTGATTGCCCAGCATGCGAATGTGTTCTTCGAGGTCACTGGAGAGGCAAGAAGGAAACCTGGACAGAGTGGCCGAGAAAGAGGCTCACTTGGGAGTAAATGAAGAGCGGGCAGCGTTTGGAAGGAGCTCAGCCGTTCAGACTGAAGATAAAATAAACAGGACTGAGACCAGAACCCTGAGGCTCCCTGAAAGAGAGCAGCCTGGTGATTTAATGCCCCACTGAATTTGAATTTCAGATCAGCAAATAATAATTTTATCACCACAAGTATGTCTCAAATATTCCACGGGACACACTTAACTTCTACTAGAATGACTTCTTTTTTTTTAACTAATAATTTTAATAACGTGAGTGTTTTTCAATCTCTTTGTGATAGGGAATGTCCAGTATGAGAATCATTCAAATCTCAAGAACAGAGTCATGCCCATCTCCTCCAGAGCTACTTGGCTCTTAACTGGTTAATCAAAGAATAGACTGGCCCCATTAACAACAATAAACATTCCCACCCGAAGGATCCCATTCAAGATTTGCATGTTGCTAAGAGCAAGGAGCTACAAGCCAGACCAAATTCTAGCACGGACAAGGGAGGCAGGCAGGAAGTCCCACCATTAGCCAGGGCACTACTGGCAGCTGACAGCTGCTAGGAGACAGAGTCCATTTTCTTTAAAAGATTAGCCCCGGTAAGTTGGCCACACTCTAGTGGGAGGCCACTCATACGCAAATAAATGGGCTGTATAAATTGGACATGATGAGTGAATAAGTTAAAACAACAACAAAAAAAAATGGAGGACATACAGCTGGGTGGGTGGGGAAGGGTGAATTGGGGAGGAGCAGGGGGAGAGATAAATACTATCAAACGCATCGAATGGAATTCTCAGGATCTAATAAAACCATGAAAAAACCATATAAAGAGCTATACAGCATGTAGCTTATCCGTGTAAGCTCCATCGACAAGGACTCTCTTGTTTAAAAGAATGTGTCCAACTCTCGAAAGAGATTTTTTTCATTAAGATAGGAGACGGCCCATTTTGATCATGTGATGACAGCTGGTCCGAGCTCATAGATGTCACATGTCCCATGAGATCACAGAAAGTCAGACCTTCCCACAAATCCTGGACATTTCACCTCGTGTCTGGTTTTCTGGGAGCATCTAGCCTGTGTCGGGCTTCCTTACCTAGTCCCCACATGGAGACAGGGAAGCCTGTCATCGGGACCATCAGCCCAGATGGCTCAGCATGAGATGTCTTGCAGGTGGGTCAGGCCTACTTCGGGGACAGGTTCCACCTGTCACAGCTTCAGCTCACTACTGTGCTTTCATGATGACTCTGTCACTGACAGAGCATGGAAGGGTCCTGGGTCACACCTCCCTGTCCAGCCTGGGACTCTTACCACCGTGAGCAACCTACTGAAGCACACTCCCTCTGCTTCTGCCAGCACCAGCTGCAGACAGACCATGCTCTTCTTCCCTCCCTCCCTTCTGTCTCTCTGTCTCTGTCTCCCACACACACCCGGCAGCCACCTCTGACTGTGGCGCTGGTTTCCTGCCTCCATCCTTTGACTGTCACAGGACTTTCCCCCTAAACCATTCATTCCTATGTTGCTTCAGCTTGGTGTGTGCATCTCGGAGAACCCAAATTCGCCATTGCACCAGAACCACTTTTTATGTAACCTGTTCCCTTTTCACTGGATTCCTGACTAAGCTCAATGCACTTGGCCTCACCTTGAGCAATAAACCTGTTTTCAAAAAAGGGAGGTGCGTGCATGCGTGCGTGTGTGTGTGTGTGTGTGTGTGTGTGTGTGTGTGTGCACCCACAGAAGCCAGAGGTGTCAGGCCCCCTGGAGCTGGGGTTGCAGGCAGTTCTGAGCCCTTGTGGGGACACTGGAACTGAACCCGGTTTTCTACAAGAGCATTACCTTTGCTCTGAAACACCGAGCTGCCTCTCCAGCCTGCAAAAACCTGTTGATCTCAAGCTTAATATGCCAATATGCTTTGAAGATAGGTACAATTCTGTTTTTGTTTTGTTTTTGAGACCAGATCTCTCTATTTAAGTCCTGGAACTTGCGATATATATCAGGCTGGCCTCGGAATCACAGAGATCCTCTTGCCTCTGCCTCATGAATGACGGGATTAAAGGTGTGCACCACCAAGCCTGGCTGAGTATATGTATAACTACCGTATGTACTTGTATGTATGGTACATAGCTATATAGATAACAAATACATATACATCATACATGTAAGTCTCAGACATATTAATATGTAATCTCTCTTTAAGTGTAGAGTATTCAAATATGGGTCACCAAAGTCATCTCCTGTGCCGCCGGTATGTGCGCATAAATCATTTGGAAACTGTTTCCTATATTGTACTGCGGGCAAAAGTCTTCTAAATTAGCATGCAGGCAGAAAGAGGATTAAAATAGCATCAGTTAACATGTTCCAATGTGTGTATGAATGGTTGGAATCAGTGTCCTGGGAAGAATCCAGAAGAAAAACTTTCTGTACAACAAGAAACAAGCCAGAAAGTGGCTCAGAGGTCCCGCTGAACCCCAACGACAGAGTGGAACCGACCGGGCATGCGCCACTGCTTTGCGCAGTCTGCCACTGAGGGAGGTGCTCCCAGCTGTACGAATCCTCTCGGTCAGAGTCCAGAACATGTGTGACAGAGGGGTTCACTCTTCACTGACACGTGGAGCCCCCTCTGTCCGAGCACCGCAGCCCGGCCACCACTTATTTCTGTGCACGCTGTACCTCCTGCCCCTTATGCTGTAGTCTAAGTCCCCTGCTGACGATCTGGGGGGGGGGGACCCTTATTTTCTGAAATGGGGATGAAGAATCAGCTGACCAGGGCTGTATCTGGACTGGTAGAGGCGAAGGCAAACAGGGGGTCTTCTCCCCAAGGATGGTGCGTGCTGAGGAAGCCCCGTTATCGACCATTGCAGAGGGATAATATAGTCACGGCACCCCGCAGCCCTCTGTCACTAACCCCAGTCGTTCAAAGAATGAAAACTCTCACTTGTTCACATGCCTTTCTCCCCCCCCCCCCCCAAACGCCTAGGAGTCATCAACGCAACGGCAAGCTGAATCACGGAGGAAGAGGGCAGCCAATAACCCCTGAGATTCAACGTCCACCTGCCCACTGGAGGTCATTCCTGGGTCACCTCAGCCCCAAGGACTCTGCAAATGCCGCACAGCCAGACTTACCTTCTTCCAAAACAGCTTTCCCAGGGGCAATGAGGTGGGCCCCGACTTTTCCTTGCTTCCTTCTTTTGCTGTGTCGCTGGCTGTTGCGGGTGCCACATGACTTGGCGGGCTGCAGCCTTTAGAGCTCTTGGTGGCCCCTTGGGTCTCCTGGGCTGTAAAGCTGGCCTGATCTGACTTGAGACTGGTTGAAGGAGCAGGCGAGTTTTCAGCATCCTATAAAGTGTTGTTTGTAAAAAGGGGAGTGAAAACTTCAAAATAATTTCAAGAGCAAAAGATTCCCTGTTAAAATAGGCGTGGGCTGGGGTCATGCATAATCTTAACTTTTTTCTTTCTCATTTTCTGCTTTATGCAAATTTCCACTGTGCGAGTCACAATATACATATATATGCATATATATGTAATTTTCCAGATATTTTCCGTTTGAGAAAGAAAAACAGGGGGAGACTTGTTAGTAATGATGCTTACGTATGTCATTTCGTGGGGGTAGGTTTCAGGGAGAGGAGGTAAGTTATTAGAAGGTGGAGTTCTGGGCTGGCTCTGGGCTCAGTGGGCAAAGGAGCTTGCCTCTAAGCCTGATGGCCTGAGTTCAATCCCTGAAACCCACATAGTGGAAGGAGAGACTCCTGCAACTTTTTCTTTGACCTGCACATGTGTGCTATGGCTCCCATGTGTCTGTCTATATGTATGTATGCACATATGTATAGATACATGTTCACACATGTGCACATGTACGTGCTCACACATACACACACAATCAATCATTGTAAAAAAGAAGAAAGGAAGGAAAGAAGACAGAGAAAAAAATGTTTTTTGTTTGTTTGTTTTTTATCCAGGCCCTTTGTCTTCAAATAGTATTGATCTGGCTCCCATCCATGGAAATATTCTGAATATGCACAATGGCTTGTACTTATTTTATAAACACCATCAAATTTTTCTTTTTTAACCAAGCCAAATTGGAAATTAAGGAAGGGTGGAGATAAATAAAGGCCATAGGAGTTATGAAATTTTTCTCCCACATCCCACTTTGGAAGATCCAGGCCACGGAGAAGGCAGAGAGCAGGCTACAAGCTGATGGAGTCCCACAGACCCACTTCTTCACTAGACGCTACCTCCACACCCTACACATAACCTCTTCAAATGAAACATCTGCTCCTCCCTGCCCTTCCTTCCTGAACCTCCACCCCACCCCTTCTCACCGCCCTCCACAGGCTGTGCTGAAGCCCAGTCCCAAGGCAGCTGATGTTTCCTACCCCCTTTCTCCCCTCACTATCCTTTATTTCCTTTTTTCTTTCCCCTTTCCCACCCCAAAGGGCCTCATGCAGCCCAGGCTGGCCTCAGATCCCTGCACAGCCAAGCGTGACATTGAACTCCTGATCATCTCGCTTCTACCTCTCTCCCCTACAACCCCCTCTCGCCCAAGTGCTGAGAACACAGCTAGGTACAGCTAGGTACCAACCCATTGGCTTCAATGCATCATTTACTCCTTCCATGAGTCCCTTAATTCCTAGTCTCTGCTTTCCCGAGTCACTGGAGAAAGACTCACAAAGCCCAAATCTCTCTAGGCACGCTTGGCTATTGACGTTCAAGTTTTAACATCAGGCTCTTCCAACCAGATTTCATTATCCTAAGCGTCTTCATGGTCTTTCCTTTGGTCTCTGGACTCAGGGACTCAAACTCTTTAAATTCTCAGATGATGATTTCTGACCAAGAGAAAAGAGATACCTGACAATAAAAACGGGATTTAGACTAAAATATATTTAGAATTTCAAAATACTCTTGGTTCTTGATTCTTTCTGGCTGGTTTAAAAGGTCTCTGGAAGTAGCTCCGATTGGGCTACAGGCCATTTTCTCTCTGCCCAGTCTCCAGAGTTCTGACTACAGGTGTGCACCACACTGGCCATGACCGGACCTTTCCAATGTTTATGTTTTCAGATAAGGAAACTTGGACCTGTGCTCTGGCTACCCCTAAACTGAGAGGGGAGGGAGGACCGGATCCTGCCATGGCCCGTTTCCGCTCAGTGGATTCCTGGGACGGAATCCCAGCAAAGCTGCACCTGCTTTTTCGTTCTGTGCCCGTCCACCTTCTCACCTCCCACAGAAAACTCACGAATGGCATTTTGCCCTCCTCAGATAATTTAATATCCTTCCTCTGGATGCTGTGGGAGACAGTAAGGGCTCCAGTCTGACTCAGAGGCAAGCTTCTCTAGAGGGTTGCCAGGCTGCAACTGAAAAATGACAACATAGGAAGGGTGGCACAATGGTTGGGGAGCATCCTGCTCTTGCAAAGGATTGAAGTTTGGATCCCAACATCCATATGGGAAACTCAAAACCACCTGTAACTCCAGCTCCAGGGGACCGATGCCCTCTTTCTGGACTCCCAGGCACCTGCATTCACATGTGTACACACACACAAACATACACACATATGTGATTTTAAAAAAAGGAAAGCCCCATTAAGTTTGAATTTCAAATCAGCAAATAATAATTTTTCTACCATAAGTACACCGAAATATTGCATGGAATAGACTTAAATGTATATTAAAATTACTTCTTTTTCTTAATAATTTACTACATAAAGAATGGATTTCAAGACAACATAAAATTATTTCTCGTGTAAATGAAGTCTGAATTTCACCTTGCATGCCATATTCTACCTGGTGATCCTACCCATGGGATTATAACAGCTCTGGGGACTATTTTCTTCATAAGTAAGTCATCTCCTTGATTTTATTTCTGTATGTGGAGCACAGGAGTTCTCAGTGAGGTACAAACATCAGACCAAGAACCCAAAGCAACGGCTATGTGAAAAGTAGAAGAGCTCATTGGCT
The DNA here is from genome assembly GCA_030556225.1 of Cricetiscus sungorus. Lineage (NCBI taxonomy): Eukaryota > Metazoa > Chordata > Mammalia > Rodentia > Cricetidae > Cricetiscus > Cricetiscus sungorus. The sequence continues at coordinate 263,929 of JANBXA010000391.1, read as the reverse complement.
GGCTTCTAATAAAACAAATAAACAAAACAGAAAACTGCAGTTGCCTCACTGAGAGGGTGGGCATTGGCCAAGCCCTTTAAGGCTTCTACACCTTGTCACCGCACACGGCTTTGTTGGCGTGGCCTTGTTGCAGGAAGTATGTCACTGTGGGGGTGGGGCTATGCGGTCTCATCTATGTCCAAGCAACCTTGGAACTGGGGCTTTCGGACGTGCTCTGGGCCTCTCTTCATGCACGAGAGTCTGTCTCCAAAGCTGAGCTCCAGTTATCAATCATGTGGCTCTGCCACTGTTCACCGCTTTCTTCTGCTGGGCATCTATGTGGGCTCAGTCTAAACTCAGTCAACAGAGGGAACGGGATGCGGATGACAGCAAGGTAGTGTTGTTATCTTGAGGTTAGAAGACAGTTTCCCAAGGAGTGGATGGCGTACCACAACTTCTACAACCAGGATGGAAGCCACGCTCAGATAGCATGCTTTCCCTCCCTAACTCCTGAGACTTTTACTGACGTTCAGGTCTGTCTGCTTCCGGGACAGCTCTATCAGTTTCCACCATCAGCCAATCCCTTCCTAAGAAAAACCTGGAGGACACCGGACTCCAAGCTCTACAGACATGAGCAAGATCGTCACTTTTAGTTAGCCACATTAAGGCCATTTTTCCTTTAGGAAATATCTTTCTGGTTTCCACATATGATGGAATATGAAGGCTTTTTTTTTTTTTTTTTGGACAGGTATGTTTAAATAGGAATTGTCAATTTTAGTATAAAAATATCAAATGATTAATAGTATATTTAAGTAAAGTGGAAGGTGTATGCCATCGACTGACGTTTGGGAAACACTGGGTCAGAATTTCAGGATCCTGGTCCACACTCAGAAGGAACCAATCTGAAATATTTATAGCTATGGGGACATAAATGCCCGGAGTTCAGGCCTCAGCATCTTCAAACTCCTCCTCAGTGACCACAGCCACCCAAGGCTCAGGATCTCCTGACTTGGAGCTGGTGGGCACTGGACCCTGGGCATTAGAGGTAAGGAGCAGGGCTTTTTCCTCCTAGCAGAGGAGATACAGACCTTATGCCTAAAGAACTTCCTAAAGGCCAGTCCTAGCCTGGGGCTGTCCAGGCGTTTCTTCTTGCTCTTAGCCTGCGTCTCCACCATCTTCTGGCCAGCATGTCCATCACAGACATTGTCTGCCTGGGTTGCCTTCTGGACAACAGCAGGCACAGCTTAGAATTTCCTTTTAAACAAACTCACTTGTTCTTTTCCGTTTCAAAGGCTATTCAGACACTGTGACAGCTAATTACGGGCGTGTCACTCATCTCCCAACCACAAAGCACCATGGGAATACTTACCTTTTAACAGTTCTCAAAAATGATTCACTAAACGGTATATTCACACACAATGGTTTTTAACAGGGTCACCTATGCAAATGACCCAAATCAACACACCTCAGAACCCCACCCCCAATCCAGCAAAAACAACTCCCCTCATGCCTGTTTGCGTAAGACAGGGACAGGCCATTTAAGCTCTGATTATGTGACCTAAAACATGCAATGAAACATAACCAAATCCAAAAGGCGACACTGCAGACTCCACCAACAGCTTTAAATATGTAAATGCCACTATTGCCTGGGAAAGGAAAACGGTAAACCTCCTTGTTCCTGGTTTTGTTTTCTTGGCTAAATGTTACCACCAAACGACTGTCATCCTCAAACCAATTTCCTTTGAATCTGAAGTTGACCCTCCATGGAAATAATATCACCCACAGCATTTTGAGTGACTTCCATATGGACAGATTTTCCAGGCAAAGGAAGTTTCTGGTGGGAACCAATGGGAGGAGGTAGGAGGAATCAAAATAACTCCGCTACATCACTACAAACTGCTGACTCAAGTTACAAACGCTGTGATGCTTTTCATGGAGCATGCAGTGCGTGAGCCAGTACCCAGGGGGCTGGAGAGACGCTCAGCTGTTGAGAGCACTGGCTGCTCTTCCAGAGGACTTGGGTTCGGTTCCCAGCACCCGCATGACTCCCATTCCAGAGGATCAGATGACTTCTTCTGATCTCTATACTCACTGTGTGCACGTGGCACTGCAGGCGTGTGGTGCGTTTACACACACGTGGACAAAGCACCCATACACATGAAATAAATGTATAAAGATAAGGAATTAAGAGTATATATGAAGAAGACTCAGGGTCAAGTGTGACAGAGATGGAGACTTTTCAAAAGTACTTTGGAAACTTCAGAAGAAAGATGCCCCAAAGACAAATATAGAGCAAGAGAGACCTGTTCCTGGGCATCACAGTCTGTATTCATAATCCCTCATCTAAAATCACCAGTTCCCAGGAGGGACTTCTCAGGGAGATTTTATCAACAAGGTATGCCCAGCGAGGACCACATTTGCTTTGCGGATGGATCTTGGGACATGGACCAGCTAAATAGAAAGAGCGAATCAGGTCACTTGGGAAGCCGCCCAGCACACCCACATCCTCCACTGTTGACAGCTCATTGTGCTGAGCATGGGGCTCCAAGAATTGAAACACACAGAACAAGCATCTTGACCCAACCATTCATGGAAGCTCACATTAGCTGCCTCGTAGCAAATGAGAAGAAAATTCTAGAGGAACCTCTCAATCCACTATGTGATTGTGGAAACAGGGTTGACTACATTCAAACAGGGCTCCACAGTTTGCAAGGTGTGGTATCGCCTTCCCTCCACCCTGGGCCAATTTTACAGATGTGGAGACTTTAAGTAAGGATCTCACATCAATGACCTGGAGATCAAACACAAGCTCTCTGGGAAGAGATAAAGGGTACTCCTGCACCTCTGCTTTAGTTAATTCCTTCAACCCTAAGCAGCAGATGAGTAGGGCTGGCTAAGCCACCTATTACATCCCCATCCCTGCCAAAGAACTTCCAGGGGACACTTGTCTCTCTCCAGCTTAAACTGTCTCACAGTTTCCAAGACATTTAAACCTCATGTCCCACTGCAGGCCACCAGTCCTGTCAGGCAGGAGGAGAAACACCCGTAAGAAGGTGGTTACTTCCTTCCAAGTTTACTTGGAGAGGAATGGTCTACTCTTGAGGCCTGTAAATCTCCAGGCTCAGCAGGACTCACACTCTACCCAGCCTTTCACCGGGCAGGTGTCCCACGGCAACTATTTTAGTCCAATACTGCTTTTCAAAAGAGATCTGCGTTATTTGAAAATGGAAAGCACATTAACACCCCCACAGCTGCAGCTTCCACCTTCCACTTCAGAGGAAGTCTTTCTATTTTTTATTTTTTTTAAATGAATTCCCTTGTTTTCTTTTCAAAGCTCAATGAAAAAAGACGATGATGCTGTAGATATTAGTAACTCATATCTATTGTATATTTAGCAGCTGGGTACTGTGACATTCTTTAGCCAGAGCTAGCCATTTTTCAAGCATCTCACTAAAATGTTTATTAACATACCGTTAGCCAGGGCAGGGGGTGTAGCTAAGTGGGTGGAGGCCTCGCCTACAGGACAGGAGGTCCCGGATTTAGCCAGCAGCGCAGAGTCCAGAATCCATCAAAACAAAACCACCTTAACCTAAACACCTTCAGGACAATCTGACCGCACTATTAGATTTCTAAGTAGATTCACACATGTGCATATGTAATATACAATATTCATGATATGTACATCACTCAAAACAATATGCAAATCGAAACCAAATTCTTTGCATAAACCCAGACATATATGCAATTTAGGGCACCTACCGTGTCTTCTGGATCCTTCTTTGTTTCAGTTTTGTTGGGTGAAACCTGAAAAGTGAGAGAAATGCAAATGTTAAAAATCAGCTCCAGCAGGGAGTTGGTGGCACACGCTTTTAATCCCAGCCCTCGGGAGGCAGAGGCAGAGGCAGAGGCAGAGGCAGAGGCAGAGGCAGAGGCAGAGGCAGAGGCAGAGGCAGAGGCAGAGGCAGAGGCAGAGGCAGAGGCAGAGGCAGAGGCAGGAGGATCTCTGTGAGTTCGAGGCCAGCCTTGTCTACAGAGTGAGATCCAGGACAGCCAGGGCTGTTACACAGAGAAACCCTGTCTCAACCACCAACCCCTGCCCCCCCCCAAAAAAAATCAGCTCTAGAGGGTGACTTGTACTTCATAGAGACATGACTTTTATTTCATAGAGATGATTCTTCAGGGTGGTCTAGTTTATCACACCAAAAATTGAGAAATGAAAAGCACCTTTGACCAAATAGAGACATGAACACCTCTAGGTAATAAACAGTTTATAAAATCCATATTTTATTCTGAAACGTATCAGATCTTACATGTCCACCAAGAGTTTGATCACATTCAAAAGTCACCTCCCAGAAGGCTGTGAGGTGTCCCCTCAATTCTGTGACCACTAGTTGAAACACAACACCTGTGACACATCCTATGGACCATTTTTTCACTTTATCTGTTAAAGTCACACTGACATTTGCATACAACCCAAACGCATGTGGGAACAGTTACCTGTGGATCACATTACACCATGGCTCATACCCTACAGTTAAGACCCCCACATTGTTGTAATCGCTTCCTGCTCTGAAGCTTTGTCACTGAAGGCCAGGTGAACAGTTTCCTTAGAAAGAACATTTCCACAGCCCTGATGATAATCTTGCTATCACAACACTCAAGTATCCTTAGACACCAGGACAATGAAATTACGGAAGAAAAACACAGAACAGTACTTACGAGGGTCTTGAAGAAGCTCATGATGGAGTTACTATTCTCTGGGGTTTCTGCCACCTGGGGGTCCTCCTTGTTGGTCCTCAGCGCCTCTGGATCCCCAGGGACAGAATAACTCAGAGTGTCGGCTTCTTGTCCTCTCCCCTTGCTGTTGACTATGTCCTGGGAACAAAACAGAGTTTTCACAGTCGCAGCTCCTTGGATGTGGACTCTGAGAGTCTTCCTTTTATTCCACACCCCTCTCTTCCTTATCCCCTAATTCCAGCCATAGCTCTTCTGCCCACGGCCATGCAGGACAATGGGGGGTTTATAAGAGCCCTTCTCTCTTCCCTTCCTCCCCTTGTCAACACATTCATCGCACTTGGTAGGAGGGACATTGTTTGGGGCCAGAGGGTAACAAACTGAGCAGTGCATATCACATCCAAAACAAAACCCCTTCTCTCTCGAGTCTGCAAGGAGGTTGTGAGAGAAGCCAAGGGTTTTCATCTTCGTGGTCTCTGTCTGATGATCTGTGTGCTAGACCAGCGATGGCCCTGCGGGGTTTCTCAGAGCGAATAAATCATCAACATCAACTACAGTAACAATCATTCCCAGTAACTACTCTGGGAGTTTGTTGGTGACTTGGGAAGGATGTCTTTCCTTTTCCCATTGCTACCATGACCCTGAGCTGAGACACTGTCGTGTCTGACTCTTGCCCTGTCTCCTTGTGTCCTGTCAGACTCATTCCCTCCACTTCATGTTTCACACTGTACCAGCCTCCACTGCCCTGCCATGGCCTTGGAGTCAGGCCCGGACTCTGACTTGGCCTCCTCGGTGTCATTCTCTCTGAGGTCTGGCACCTTGCTCTGATTCCTTTCTCTCTGCTCCTCCTGTCCTAATTTCTCCTGCCCCTCTGGGTGCCTATAGATAATTCTCATTTATCTGCCACATCTTCTTTTACAATGTTCAAAAAATTAGGCAGTGTGTGTGTGTGTGTGTGTGTGTGTGTGTGTGTGTGTGTGTGTGTGTGTGTCTGCGTGTCTGTGTGTGTGTGTGTGTGTCTGTGTCTGTGTCTGTGTGTGTGTGTCTGTGTCTGTGTCTGTGTATGTGTCTGTGTGTCTCTGTGTGTCTGTGTGTGTGAGTGCAGGTGTCCATGGAGGCCAGAAGAGGGCGTCAGATCACCTGGAGCTGGAGGCTGGAGATACAGGTGTTTGTGAACTGCCTGATGTTGACTGCTGGCAGTCAACTGGATCTGCTCCGAGAGCAGTATGAGCTGTTAAGGTCTTAGCATCTCTAGAGCCCCCCTCCTTCCCAGTCTTAGGTGGGGCCTCTTACAAGGACCCATCTCTAAAACTCCAGTAAAAGCTCTCATCCCACATCTCTGCCCTTTCTACCTTTAATGTCCCAACATCTTCACTAACTCCATCCATCTCAGCCTCTGTTCTTACAGGCCCACAGACCAGCATCTCCACAAAGACAGAAGCTTTATTTATTTTGACCCATACTGTTTCTTGCAACCCCATGTGTTGATTGGGGTTTCTATTGCTGTGAAGAGACACCATGGCCATGGAAACTCTTATAAAGGGAAACATTTGATTATAGTTCAGAGGTTCAGTCCATTATCATTATGGTCGGGGTCCTGGAGAGGTATCTGAGAGTTCTACATCTTGTGCAGACAGCAGGAAGTAGTCTGCGACACTGAGTGGTATCTTCAACATATATGAGACCTCAAAATCCATCTCCACAGTGAAACATTTCCTCCAACAAGAGCACACCTACTATGACAAGGCCACGCCTCCTAAGAGTGCCACTCCCTTTGGGAGCCATTTTCTTCCAGACCACCACAGGCAAAGAGGCCACAAAAGACATCTAATAACTCTGTACTGTTTAAATACTTAGTAGATGGACAGAGGGAATAAATATTTCAAGCAAGGGTTGGAGAGGACCTTGGTTCAGTTCCCAGCACAACATCAGGTGACTCACAAAAGCCTCTAACTCTGATTCCAGGGGATCCAACACCTTTTTCTGTGGACACCTGCATGCATGTAGCATACATAAACTCACACACCATCATATGCATACATATAAATACATACATATTTTGAAAACTTTATATAAGTGAGACAAGGACGTCTGTCCTAACTTGCCTTTCTTGCATAAGAAGAGGACAGACAGAGGCAGCTGCTCAGAACCAAGCAGCTAGACCCTGCCATTCTGTGTGCCTGCCATGGTATTTATTCTGTTTTTCCAATGTATTTTATTGTCTGGCATCCTCAGTTAGGGGGAATTGTGGTGTTAGTGGTTTTACATTTTGTACATTGTAAGTATCTCACAGTTTCACAGGCTGTGGGTCTGGGTGTGAGTGCGTTTGTGCGTGTGCCTTGGGGTATATGCTGGGGTCAGAGGACAACTCTCAGGGGTTGGTCCTCAAACTCCACCCTGCCTTTGAGGCCAGGTCTCTCCTGTTACTCAGACTGGCTGCCCAGGAACTGTGAGCAACTCTCTGGTCCTCCCGTGTTTTTTCTCACCGGATGTGATATTACAGACGCATGCTACACGATTCAGCTTTTACACGGATCCGGGAGCTGGATTCAGTCCTTAGGCTCCTGTGGAAAGTGTGTTGTGCCCTGAGTGGTTGCCCCAGGCACACTTTCATCTTTAAGGCCTCACATGTTGCTCCTTTTCCTTTGGCAAATTAGCAGAGTGAAATTCACAGGTCAAGGGTTAAGCAGATCTTATGAACTGATATTTCTGCCTGGCAGCAGAGGCCACCCAGGCTCCCTGCCGCTCTGATCATGCCTGGAGCTCTGTGTACCTGCCTGGTACGTTGGTAGAGTGGCCAATAGCTATAATATGCCCAGGTAGAGGAAGCAGATGTGACCAGGGACAGACAGCCAGAAGCTTCATGTGCCATAGAAGGTTAGGATGAGTCCGACTCCGCACTTTTGTGACCTTGGCATCATCTCCCTTTGCCGCCATCTCTTACACACACACACACACACACACACACACACACACACACACACACACACACACACGTATAGTCTTTTCCTTCATTCCAGGGCTGGGCGTCATTCTGAACTTCCCAGCTGTTCTCCACTCTCTCTCTGCTTCCAGCTCCCTGGTGGATGGATGGGAGGGATGGAAGGACGCCATTTTGCTTCTGCTTGAGATTTCTCACACTGCCCAGAGGTCGAGCTCCCAGGAGCCCACAGGAGACTCGGCATTGCTATCTGTTTTGATCACTCCCTGCCCCAGGTTGTTGCACATGAACTCTTGCTGGCTGGGGATATTCTGTCTTCCTTCCTTCAAGCCTTTGCCAACTGTTACATTTTCATTGTTACCGCCCTGCTTTAAATTGCCACAACTCAATCCCATTTACCCTGTGTATAATTGCAAGTGCCTTCTTTATCTGGGACATTTCTAACACTGGGCCTTCCTCCTCCAGGGACTTGTAGTAGTGATAGCTTCTGGAGATAGTTTTGATTTTCATGATGGAGGGTCCAGCTGACATCTGGTAGGCAGACGCTGGGAATACTGCCAGGGATATCCTGCAATACACAGGACAGAGAATTTTCCAGCCGAGGCATCAAGCAAGAGCAAGGAGATGGAGAAATCCCTGGTTTTATTAAAAATATTACCCATTCATTTCTTTGGGCCTCTTTCTTTACTAGAATGGGGGGGGGACTTTGCTCTTTTTCTCCAGTGTCCATCACTTACACCTGGACCCGTGCCCATCGCAGATACCCCGAAAGAACGGATGAATGAACAAATGGATGATTTGATCCGGGTGAGACCAGCGTCAGTCGTTTTAGTAAAGAGTGTACTGGCTAGTTTCCAAAATCACAAATTATACCTTAGGCTTCGCCAAAATTAAAAGGGCTCACCTTAGTTTCTTTTCCTGTAGCTGACTAAAGCAACTTAAGGGAGACAGGGCTTCTTATAGATGGCAGCTCCTGGCCTTAGTCCATCACAGTAGGGCAGCCAAGGCACCCGGGGTCTGAAGCAGCTGATCCCATTAAATATGACAGCAGGAAAACAGCAACAAATACACACTGGAGCTGGCCTGACTCACCTGCCTAGGGAATGCTGTCACCCACACTTGGCAGGTCTTCCTACATCAGCTAACATAATGATGTAATTCCCATCAGGCATGCCCAGAGGCGTATCTCCTAAGTGAGTCTAGCTTTTGCTGCGTTAACAACACTGTCTCAGCTGGTGTTCTATTGCTGGGCAGTGACACATGACCAAGTCATCAACTCTTACAAAAGAAAGCATTTAATTGTGCCTTGCCCATAGTTCCAGAGGCTAGTCCATTTTCATCATGGCGGGGAGCATGGCATGGAATTGGAGAAGTAGCTGAGAGTTCTATATCCAGATCACAGGCAGCAGAAAGTGTGACTGGGCCTGGCATGGGCATTTGAAACCTCAAAGCCCACCCGTAGCAAGCTTTTTCTTTTGGGCTACCAACCAGCTCCTAACTCATGGCATTGAGACTTGCTGTAAGTTATGAATGCTTGGCCTTATCTTATGCTTGTCCCACTAGCTCATCTAACTTAAACTGTTTCTCTTCATCTTCATCTTGCCTCGGGCCTTCTTACCCTTCCTTCCTTCCTTCCTTCCTTCCTTCCTTCCTTCCTTCCTTCCTCCCTCCCTTCCTTACCTTTCTTTCTTTCTTTCTTTCTTTCTTTCTTTCTTTCTTTCTTTCTTTCTTTCTTTCTTTCTTTCTGTCCTACCTTCACGGCTTCCTCTGTGTCTGTCTGTCTGGCAGCTGCCTGTCTGGTCCCAGGCATCTCCCTCTTCTTCTCCCTGATTCTCTCTCTCCTCTTTCTCCTTGAGCCTAGATTTTTCCTCCTACTTATTCACTCTGTCCGCCAATCCTGCCTATCCCTCTACTGCCTAGCTATTGGCCATTCAGCTTTTTATTAGGCCAGTCAGGTGCCTTAGGCGGGCAAAGTGAAACACAGGTAACACATCTTTACACAGTTAAACAAACGCAATACATCTTTACATAGTTGAAGTGATATTCCATAAAACCCACTCCCAGGGACACACTCCCTCCAACAAGGCCACACCTCTTAATCCTTTTTTCCTTTCAAACAGTTTCACTCTCTGGTGACCAAGACTTCAAATACATGTATCTATGGGGAGCATTCTTACTCAAATTACCACAGACACTATCACAGCTTTGTCCTATGAAATACCTACAACGTATAAGGAACTCAGCACGGTAAAGAGCTCTGGCTGCTCTTCCAGAGGACCCGGATTTGGTTCCCAGCACCCACACGATGGGTCACAACCATCTTCAAAGCCAGTTCCAGGGGATTTGATACCCTCTTCTGGCCTCTGAGGCAAAATACTAATAGAATAAAATACATAGATTAAAAAATGTAAGTCAAACAAACCAATGCTTCAGCAGGCAAAAAATGCTTGCTGCTAAGTCCAATGAATGACTTGTTTGATCTCTGGGACCCACATGGTTGAAGGAGAGAAATGACTCCCACAAGTTGTCCTCTGACCTCAGCATACATGTGTGTGGGCACACACACATAAATAAATGTAATTTTAAAAGAATATCTTTTACTTATTCTTTGGCGATTTTATACGTCCATACAATGTATTTTGACGATATCCAGCCCAGAGCTCCCATTCACCCGCAGACCCGATACGGGCCCCTTCCATCTCCGTCCCTTCTTATCTTGTGTCCCACTTAGTCCAGCTGCCTGCTGGCACTTTCGCTGATGGCGTCGGTTTGATGTCCTGAAGGTGTGCTACAGGTAATCACAGCTTCTGCGAGTTTGTGTGGGTGACGGCCATGTCACGTCCAGAACACGGCACTTCACAGCGCCTCTCCCTTTCTCCAGCTCTTACATTCTCTCTGTCCCCTCTTCTTCAGCATTCTCTGTGACTTGGGGTGGTGGTGATGTACAGGTCACGTTAGGGTCACTCTCAGCATTTTGATCAGTCGTGCGTCTCCTCCGCATTAACCGCTGGCTGCTGCCGAGTCAGGCTTGGCTGACCAAGGCTGAGGTGGAGCTAGCTGTACTCCTGATCATTCCCTCTACAGAAACAAACCCTATATTCACAAAACCCCATACATTAATGTCCATCATAGCTTTATTAATAACTGCTCCAAGCTGGGGGACATTAAATGATTAAACAATTTTTTTAAAATAGCTAAACAAACTGATAAATCCACAGAATGGAGTGTTACTCGGCAATGAAATGGGAAGGGAAAGGCAGCATCTACCGACACAGGCTATGGTCTGGAACAATCTGTGGTCCTAGCACATGAGCCTGCTTATCTAGCAGCCTTGAAATGGGAAATCAATAGGAACGGAGGGCACATTGGCTAGCGGTGGCTAAGAGTGCGGAATGGAGGGGACTTGAGGCACAGGCCAGGAATTCCAACCCATCAGAGGCTGAGCCGCGAGGCTGTGGTCTCAAGTCAGCCTGAGCCATATACAGTCTAGCCTGAGCTACATAATAGTCTAGCCTGAGCTGTGCAGTGAGACACTGTCTTGGGAGTTGGGGGAGGAGGTGGGATACTGTGGGGTCTCTGGGGAGATTGATACAGTCTCTGTTTCCACACCAATGACAATACCGGGCTGTGACACTACAAGGTCAGTTTGTAAGATGCCATTGTGGGGTGGTATTAGGTTAGAAGATTTCTCTGCCTAATCCTTTCACTGTTTGTGAAACTTCTTCAAGAGTCAGAAGAGAAAGACGCATCATGGGATAGTGCTGGAGGAGTGACAAAGACCCCCTCCAGCATCCTGATGAGTCCAGGAAAATCAAATGAATCAGCTCGTGCTACTGGCATGTGAAGTTAGACTACAGCCATATGAAGGGTGCTCCGCAGGCACAGATTTTACTGAGGGATGGGTGAAGAGGAAGGACAATGCCCACAATCATGCTAGCAATAACCAAACACCCTGGTCCGGCTCTATGCCTCACTGGTCCTCATGAGGATTGATGAAGGATGCTTTACTTACACTTCCAATCTTATAAAAAGAGTAAGTACTTGTCTCTGATCAAAGAGCAGAGCTGGGATTGGAGCCTGTCCCGTGTGATTCCAGAGTGAAAGGCTCATAGGGCCACACTGACTTAACAGGCTCATCTCCACACACACTGCCTTAGCCGGCTCATCTCCACACTCCAGGTTTGCTCAGGTAGTTTCTCGGCAATGGATTTGATCTTACGTCCACTCCACCCCATCACTCTTCACTGCTGGATGTTTCCCCATGCTTCCAAAGCCATGCATCTGTTTTACCTAAAGACATATGGTGCTCTAGTCCAAAACACAAATGATACTGCGAACCCATAAAGGCGAAAGCATTTAACTTGGTGTCATAGCCCCTCTCCAGCTCAGGGGAATAATCCACTGGGGAAAGACACTAGAACATGAAGAAAATTGTGCTATTCTAGACTGAAAGGTTTTTGTGTCTATGACATGAAATCTAGAAGTAATGAAAAGAGTGGAAAGAACCCAAATGTTTGTAAAAATCTTCATCAGGCAAGCTGTGCTAACAGGCATTGCTGATTAAAATATAAATTAATTCAGTCTGGAGAGAGGGCAAGTTTGGGAAATTTTTAGTAAATACTTGGTAATTTTCATTAAGTAGTTACCAAATTAAAAAAAAATTGCCTAGCAATTCCATTTCTAAGAGTTTATTCTAAACCTAACATCACAAGGGCTGAATGACAGAAGGAGAAAGGTGTTTGCGAAGGAAGGTTGACCAAAAAAATTGGGAGACAGGTAAGATCATGACTAGGACATGGCTAAATACATCCCGGCATGACTATCTATTCAGTAGACTGTGCCGTAGGCACGACAAATAGGGAAGGTTTTTATGTGGAGACAAGGAAAATGATGACTGATGAAAGCCCCGGTCTGATAGTGGGTACACCGGAAGAGGGAAGAGATAAGAATTCAGATTTTATTTCTGTTCAAAGCAATGATAGAAAGATACATCCAAATGCTATTTAATCAGTGACGCGTCAGACAAAGGTATCCATTGTAATTTCTTGTTTTGAGCGAGGACAGCGCATTACTGTGTTGGTTGGTTTAAACTGTCATCAGCTAGGGTTTCAGTGACAAGGCAGGGGATGTGACTGCCAGCCTCCCTCCCTCCCTCTGAGAAGTCTTCCACTCCTCAGCCTCCTCCACAGCGGGGTCCTGGCAACAGGACCTAAAGCTGGGCTAGAGTTGACTGCATTGGGAATCTTCACACCAAGAACCAGGCTGCAAGCATGGGAGCTCTGAAGAAAGAGGGGGGAAATGCAGAAGGGGTCTGGCTCCTGCCATCTGCCCTCGGCTTCCGGGCCGGGTGCCCTGGGGATCAAAGGAAAGCAGGGGACCCCGCTTTCCTGTCCCGGGGATGCAGCGTTTCTTCTGCCAGACAGCCTGGGTCTCACTTTCCTTCTTCTCAGAGCAGAGGCCCCTACATGGAGCCATTAGATCCAGAAAGAAAAGGACGTTTGGATCATTCTCGGGGCTACAATTAGACGCTAATCGGCCTAAAAGGGAAGTAAGTTAGCGGCTGGGAAGAAGACACTTTTTGTGTGGCTTCATTAGCGGACGGCCATTCTTCCAAACAGAATTTTTGTTTACCACAAAGCTCATAGTTACTGAGGAAAAATCAAGCATGTATTAAGAGCGTAGGGAAAGGTCGCTTTTATTTTTCTCACAGTTCCTACTCCGATTCACACTGGCTAATAAGAATGCATTCTTATTTCTTAAGATCAGGGAGGGAAGGATTCGGAAAGAATGCAATCGGAGCAACCTAGGATGCCCATCCGGAAAGGGAGCCAAATGCTGCCACCGTCGGACAGTGCTGGAGACGCGTTTGTCTGAAACGCCGGCGTTGTTTCAGAGCAAGGAGCTGCCACACGAGGTCTGGATCGCCGAGCTTGGGAACCGAGGAGAGAGAAAAATCATCTCCGGGCGCCGCAGTGACCAGGGAGGGAGGGAGCCAGATGTCAGTGTGACTTGGGATGGTCCTGCCCCCGTGGCGCCACCTATTGGAAGAACCGGGGAAACGCTGGAAGTGTGGGTTTCGTTTCCTGTTTTTCTGGGGGATTCACTCTGTGGTTTGTTTTGTGAAACACACAAACAAACCTTGGCAACTCATGCCTAGCACTCGAGAGACTGATGCAGGAGGACTGCCTCTAGCTTGGGGCTAATTTAGGCTATATTACAAAACCCTGTCTCAATGTTCCCTCCCCAAATTAAAAACAAAAAAACAATCTAAAAATAAAAGAAAATATAGAGAAATAGACAAATTGGAAAATTACATTCACTCAGCCATTAAGGAAAAGAAATAATCACTATTAATAATTTCAATATTTTTGTTCTCCTTTTCTCTGTGGAAGAGCTGTTGGGGGCAGAGGACAGTGGAGAGTTAAGATGTGGTGGGTCTTTCCTGATGCTGAATTTCTCCCTTGCAAAGGAGTCTAGAATTAAAAAAAAATATCCTTGGGCTAGGGATTGAGCGCTCAGCTGGTAGAGTGTTTGTCTAGCATGCACAATGCCCAGGGTTCTATCCCCAGCACTGCAATAAATAAAAAGCATATAAATAATCCTGTGGGTTAAAATGTTGCTAAATGCTTCAATAAACATTTAACTATAAAGTGGGCCACTTGAAAGGTGAGTGTGCTTGAAAAAAAATATTTTAAATTTATGTAATCACCATACAGGGTTGAAACACACTACATACAGATCCATGTAGTAAACTGAAATGACCAGACTTCGAATGGAAATAAAATAAACCTAAAAATATAAGAATCTAAGGGCTGGAGAGATGGCTCAGCAGTTGGAGTACTTGCTGCTCTTGGGTGGGGGGTATACAACACCGGAGCAGGCAAAATATCCATACATGTGAAATAGAATTATATATATACATATATATGTATATATATATACATACATACATATATATATATATATATATATATATATTGTTTCTACTGCCTCTGTCATGTTTTCTGTGACCCACTTCCTCTTTCTTTTGGGGAAGAAAGAGGCAACTCTGTCAATTTTATTTGCTTTTTTCTAATTGAGCCAAGTAACTGAAGCATTGTGTAGGCACACACTGGAAATGACCGCCTGTGTGTGTAAAGCTAGTCTATGCCTCCCCAAGAAGCCAATCCAGGGCTCCAGACATTGGCTCCATATCACCTAAAGCCATGGGGTCACTGGGGAACGCGATTCTTACATTAACCACGCTGGTTGGTTGTGACTGGAGGTGGGGTGGTGGAAAGAATGTCAGAGAAGACCAATGATCCCTTCCGCCTTACTTCCTGTAGGCAATAGTCCCCTTCCTCCCCTCCCCCCACCCTCCTTCTTTTCCTCCTTCTTTTGTCTCTCTGTGTCTTCTCTCTGACCCAAAGGCTATTTTGGCAGCTTGACTCCCATCAGCTCAGATAGGTGAATAGATTTTTAGCTCAATGGACTCTCTTCTGGCTTATGTTTTTGTTTTGATTCAAGGGCTCATGTAGCCCAGGCTGGACTCAAACTCACTATATAGCTAAGGATGATCTTGAATTTCTGATCCTCTGCCTTCCATCCTCTTGATGCTAGGGTTACAGGCTTGTGCTACCAAGCCAATTTTATGCAATGCTGGGACGGGAACCCAGGGTCTCTGGCAAAGCAGGTAAACCCTTAACCAGCTGAGCTGCATCCCCAGGTTCTGGCTTTTGTTTTTGGCATCAGTAATTACTTTGGGGTTGCACCTAGGGACACAAGTGTGAGCTCACTCTTACTCGGGGCTTGAAATGGAATAGAGTTTTGCTGTTGGCAAGGTGTGGACACACATGCTGACCAGAGAGGGTAGCGAGGGCTTGCAGGAGGCACCTCTGTCACATGCATTCCGCTAGGCTGTTACTTGCTCTCGAAATTATTGGAGGGGGAAACCCCAGCGTTAATTACTGCCCCAAACTACCACACACTCATAACCCACTGTCCAGAATGGACATGCTGTGTGCTTAACACGCTCTTCCAATAGTGAGAAGTGCTTTTAGTGCTGCCAAAATAGGGTAGTCAACTTTCTAAGTACTGCCTAGTGTTGTAGAGGGAAAGGGAGAGAGAGAGAGAGACAGAAGGGGGAAGAGGGAGACAGAGAGAGAGAGAGAGAGAGGGAGGGGGGGAGGGAGGGAGGGAGGGGAAGGGAGGAAGGGAAGAAAGAAGGAAAACACACACAGACACACAGACACACACACTCACCTTTTGTCTTTTTAGATAACGCTTTTGAATTGTCCCCCCATCTATGTTAATGGTCACTCTCCCCTCTATTTCCTATCCCAGTGTCTGCAGTGTTGACACAGGGACCGATTGCTCCTCCATTGGCTGTTTGTTGTTGCTTGTTTGGTTTGGTGGGGGAGGGGGATCTTGTGTAGTTGAGGCTCGCCCTCCTCCTGCTCGAGGATGACCTTGATCATCTGATTCTGCCTCTGCCTCTGCCTCTCAAGCACTGGGATTACAGACACCACATGCAGTCTATTTTCTGGTGTTAGAGTCACTGTTTGCATTTGGTGAGCATTTCTGAGTGCACCTGCTGGAAGAAAGGGGGGCAGGAAGTGGAAACAGCAAGCTTGCTCTCCACCTGCGTGGCCTGAGTGACCCAACGCTTCAGGCTGGCGTTGGTGGAGCACGTCTTTAATGCCAGCACTCGGGAGGCAGAGGCAGGAGGATCTCTGCGTTCAAGACCAGCCTGATCTACAGAGCGAGTTCCAGGACAGGCTCCAAAGCGATACGGACAAACCCTGCTTTGAAAAACCAAAAAAAGAAAAAAAAAGAAATCTACAAGGAGGGCTGATGAGACGGCTCAGCAAGGAAAGGTGCTCGCTGCCAAACCTGATGACCGGGAACTGAACTCAGGGACCAACAATGGGAAGAGAATATCGATTCCTACAGGGTGTCCTCTGTTTTCGTGCATGCATGCACACAGGATAAATAAATAAGTGTAACAAAAGCCTAGGGTGCACAAAGAAACTTATTAGATGAGACGCTAACACTAGGAAAGATGACCAACCATCTCCTCTTGTGCAAGGCTTGTGTTTAAACAATCGGTGCACAACTTGAATACATTTACAAGCAAAAAGAAGTTTTTAAATGGGAAGGAACCGTCCCTGGCAGCCATCACTCACCCTTGTACCCACCCCCCACCACAAAGATAGCCCTGGGAGGACCATGGGGGAAACAGAGACCCAGTGTTTTCTTTTATAACCAGTAAGGCCAGATTCCCATTATAGGATCATTTTGTACACGTGCGATGGAATCTATTAAATGTTTATCTTAGAACTCCGGTTCAGTTGGGGAGAGAGAGGAGGAAAAAGCCTCAGCCCTGCCAACCAGTTGGTCTGTGTGAAACACAGCTCAGTCAGACTTTCAGATCTATAATTTATCTTTTCTTTGGTCTCTGTGCTAAATGCTCCATTTGTCCATGAATTCTTGCCTTGTTTTAATTATGCTATGGTCTGAATGTAGTTTTATAAGGCGCACAAATAAGATTGTCATTCTGAAAACACAGATTTGTGTGTTTATTCTCCCTGCCCCCCAGCTGAGCTGGGGGTCAATTATCTCTGTCCTAATTCACATCTCGGTGGGTCTGTGGCTGGAATTCCAAACCCAGCATGCAGAGACATTGGGGTGGGGGGAGCACGGGTGTGCAGGCGCAGAACTGCCAGGCAGAGAGCTGACCTGGCAGAGCCCAATGCATAATTTACCCTAAGAATTCTGAATCGATTACAGCCAATGTTCAACTTTGCATTGTGGCGTTACTAGCTCCAAAACTGCTATTGATTTTGACGTTTTGCTCATGTTATTTTCTAAGGGCTATATTTTCTCACTATACTTAAAAAAAACACCCAACGGTTGGTTTTCCCCTAAACACAGAAGTAGGCCACAGGGGCCAGATGAGAAAGCTGAGCAAATCAGAACCCTAGGCTTTTTGCTGTTTAGTTTTAAAAACAAACAAACAAACAAAAAACTTGCACACATACACATTCAAATGTTCATATGCTTGCAGGCGGAAGGAGAAATGGCTATCTCATACTATGTAAAAAGATGTTTGACTGTGCACAGTACATGACAGACACTCAATATTTCAAATTTCAGTGAAATTTCCAACCCCCCAAAATGGAAATTCGAAGGGTAACACAATTAGGCACAAGCATTTCCTTGGCAAATGTGAGAGAGGTCTTTTATCCAGGAAAGAAAGCAGGTTTGTAACTGGGGGTGGGATTACTCTGAAAGACGATTTCGGCTCCAAACATCACTCCGGCTGACAGCATCCACACTTGCTATGTTGCTACCACACATTGCGTCTTGAAGCCAGTCCCACCTTTAATTTAATTTAATGAAGCAATTAAATCCAGCTGCCTGTCTAGGAGGGGCCCCTTATCTCAGCCCCATAGAGGAGGCGGATTTTGCAAAGTACCACTTCACAACTGTTTGTCACTGAGTCCTTTCAGAGTTTAAGAGTAGATTGAGTGTGCCCTGGGCTTTGTGACTAAATGCCGTCAAGAACTGGCTGGCCGGTGCTGGTTTGATTTATTTAATTAAGGAGGATTTGGCTGAGTCGCTAGGCAACCGAGCAAAGATGGGCAGAGCACAGATCTTCATTCTCTCCTTATAAATAACTCAGGCAATGGCCTGGCCGTGGATTCCTACACCTTAAAAACCTATGGCTGTTTAAGTCACCGCCTCTGAATGGCTCTCGGAGCCCATGCAAACCCAGCCAGGCGATGTGTGTGAACAGTAGCCACGATTGTCAGGAATACTGGTGACCGGTTCAGAGCCCTCGGAGGAGCAGCTTAGGGCTCTTGGCTTGTGTCTGTAAGATGCTTTCTGTTGCAAGGCTGACATCCGAGAGTCCAGACCCCTCCCCACATGCTGCTCATTGGACTGTTTGTCAGACTAGCTCAGTTTGGGATAGACATACGGAAGAACGCGTGGAAACAAACCCTGAGTCCAAATGTAGGGGTGCAGTGAAGACGCTGGTAGCAGGAGGCTTCCATGCATTAGACTTCTTGTCTTTTTCCAATTACACTGGAGTCTAATCGTCACCGTATAATTAATTCTTTGATTTTTGATCTTTTGCTTTTACTTTTGAGACATGGTCTTATGTACCCAGCTGGCTTTAAGTAGTCAAGGATGACCTCAAAATCCAGGTTGTCTTGCTTCCACCTCCCAAGTGCTGGGATTAGAAGCCGGAGCCTCCATGCCTGGTGTTTGCAGGACTGGGAATCAAATCCAGGGCCTCAAGTACGACAGTCGGGTAGTTAAGTTTGTTAGAAGTCATTTTCTTCCCCTAGTGCCTTTCAATCTGGGCTCATCAACACGGGCCCCACGCCCCAGCCTTGGATAAGGAGGCCAGACTCATCTCTACGTATGTCACCTACCACCTCTTTTTCTTACACAAAACACAGGTTATAGAGACTGCTCTTTGGATGTTTCTGCGTCCACACACATAGAGGAGAGGTTAAGCTTACCTTGTCTAGGACCTAGGGTGGCTGTAGGGTGGCATGTGCAGTGGCCCCTCCCGACCAGTGTCCCCTCAGAAGCAACCACTGGAGAGGAAGCAGGTAAACCGTGACACACTTACCTCTCCAGCAGGGTCACCATGGGGACTCCCTGTCAAAGCAGGAGCCTCCTCGGCCTGGTCTGGGTCTCTCGCCCTCGTGGCTTCTTCAGGCTGGCTGCCAGCTGATGCACTTTCTCTGCCTCTGTCTAGTTTAAATAGTCTGTCGAAGAAGCTGAAGTCCTTGGGCTTGGAGGTGCCTTCTGCGCTGGACTCCGGTGCTGAAGGTGCGGGTGGGCAGGTGGCAGGGAAGGCCGGCTGCTTGGCCTCAGTGCACCCTGGCGCTTTATCTGCAGCCAGCCCTGGTGCAGCTGCCACCGGAAGTGCCCTGGGCTCACTTGGGTCTTTGTTCGCAGGCGCTGTGCCGGGCCTGACATCAAGCTTGCCCGATGCAGCTGATGAATCCGTGCCTTGGTCCCCGGGACGTCCTGGTACAGGCCGAGAGAGTGTCAAGAAAAAACTCGATCTAGCAGCTGGTGGCTTGACTTCTTTCCCAAGATTCTTTCCGCTGGCACTGGCCACAGCCTGGGCCTCCATTGTCTTGGGGGAAGAAGTGGCGGCATTGTCCTTGGAGATGCTTATTCCCAGATCGACTGTAAACACAAACATAAACAGTGGTCATTCTACAAGCCGGGAAATTCAAGGGTGGATAATGGACTCCAACTTCTGATAAATAAACTCTCCTCTGCAGACGGCCGCCTTGTGCCCTGCTGTTAGCCCAGCAGACATCTGACCCTGCTCTTCCGGGGGACAGAGACCCTCCCTGAGGCTGATGAGGCAGAGAAGTCAATGACTAGGAAGTCAACACCTGCCAGGCACATGTGTGTGAGACCCAAGGTGTACTGTCATCTTTTGTCTTCCCAGAGCCCAGAGAAGTGTAGGGAATCACACTAGGTTAGCGTTTGGGCTCTGGAGCTGGGAGGTCCGTCAACCTCTCAACACTCTAGACATTTGGCCTTGAGCTTTACTTATCAAGGATCCGCCCTGCGTATTATGCTTAGCAGCCCCGTGGGCCCAGCCCCTTGAATGCCCCCTCACACCCCAATGCTGTGGTAATCAAACATATTTTATAAATGTACCCTAGGGAGAGAAAGCATTCATATTGGAGGGCCAACTCTGGCGGGGAGTGGTGACACATGCCTTTAGTCTCAGCATTATGGAGGCAAAAGCAGGCAGATTTCTTTCTGTGAGTTCCAATCAGAGCAACACAGTGAGACCTTGTCTCAATAACAACAAACAAACAACAGCAAAAACAATCTTTTTGAGTCCAAGTCATTTAATCTTTCCTCTGCCTTTACTCTCTGGTAAAAATGAAGAAACAATAGACCCGCCCTTCCCATTTTCTTGGGAAATGACACTTGTTAGTATGTTTAAAGTATTCGGAAAAGTGGCTGAGAGAGATACACTGATTGCTCAATACAAGTTGTGAAACTTAGCTATTGTCACCGCTGGTGAGAGAGAACAGTGGCACCAGATCCCTCAAGTCCCCAGTGAGAGGGTTCTGCAGAAGTCAGCTCCCGAGCTCATGTCCTTTCTGTCTCAATGTAAGCTCTGTCAGCCTGGACTGTGGGGATCTCTAGACTGAAACAGTAATACTCAGGAAGTTGACACTCTGTGGCCTTGAAGAGCAGGTATGTACAGGAAGGCAGGGACATCACTCCAGATGCATTCTGCAGATGCACTACAGCTCAAGCATTCTGTGCGTATAGGCGGCAGCTTCCCAACCTCCTGGGAGATGCACTCCCAAGCACCCACCCCTTCCTGCCTTGAGCCAGTGAAGGGCCTTCTTTTCAAGGCCCTGTGGTAGTGAAGCAGTGAGAAAGAATCTTGCGATCTTACTTGGTCCTGAAGATTTTCTGCGGACAAGCTTGGAGATCCTGGGAGAATCCCTGATAAGCCCGAGCTTCCCTCATGTGTAAAACGGGGAAGTTAGCCCCGGGGAGATGGCTCCTTCAGTGAAACACCTGCCTCACAAGCATTAGGACCTGTGTGTAGTGTCCCTGCCGCCACAACCCCACGCCGCCCAGAAAAGCTGGGTGTGGTGTTCCAGCCCCGGGGACGCGCAGTCCAGTGAATCCTTGGGACACACTGGCCAGCCAATCAAGCCTGATTGGTGACTTCCAGGCTGGTAAGTTGGCGAGAAACCCTGTCTTGGTAAAAAGATGTGTATACAGCCCCCGAAGGAAAATACTTGAGTTTGTTCTCGGGCCTCCACCTCACACACCCATGTGTGCACTCAAACCCACATGAACATGAGCACACACACAAGCCTGTGTGAGTACACACACATACACACATGAAACAGAATAAAATAAACGAAACAAACAGGAATGGGCATAGCTCTCTGGTGCAGTCAGGTGTAATGCTTGGGAAAAAAACTCACCCAGGGTCTGGGCGGCTGCAACCCACCCCCAACAGGAACCTAATGACTGACAGATACTGTGATAATGTTGAGGACTGCTCTCCGTCCTTGCCAACACTGCATTTTGTTTAGTGTACACTCGGACAGACAGACAGACACCCAAACAGACTGTCTGCAAGAGGTGTAAAGCAGGGAGAGGATGGGAGAGGGCTTTGCTAGATTTCCATTACACACTGACAGGGGACAGCAAACACGTGCATGCATTCACTCTGCCAAACTCTAGGACCTGGAGTGGGGAACCCCAGGAGAGAGCCGTCTTCCTGTGTGTGTTAGTGATGGAACGAAGGAGGCGTCACGAGGAAGCCCCCGGTCAGCACATTCGCTGACCCCTCTGAGTGCTCCCTCACTTTTGTCCTGAGCTCCAGGAGCTCTTACCGAGACTGCAAGGGTGTGGGGAAAAGAAAGGGGTAAGAGAGAAACAAGCAGAGCAGGGGCCAATGAGCAGGGGAGGCCTGAAACTGTGAGAGCGAACAGAAAGGATGTGGGTCAGGTCCAGGGGGAAAGGAACCTGTTGACAAAAAGGGACCGGCTGGAATTGAAATTAGGGTGAGACACTGATTTCCCTGCTTTATGTCCGCTGGGAACCAACGAGCTAAAAGGGGAAAGCAACAGCAGGCAACACTCTCCGTGGTAAAACAAACAAACAAACAAACATGCCAGTGTTTTGCTTTGAAAAGGTTCGAGCTTAGAGCCAACAGCTGAAGGCAACAGGGGGCCTTTCTGTGGCAGCTCCTCAGAACTTGGGGAGTTCCGAGTGGGCTCCCTTCGTGACAGCTGTAGCTCTACGCTGCAGGCTGGGGAGCTCATACTGTTGGGGAGGGTTGGGGGCACAGCCTGGGCTCTGGAAGCCCTGACAAGCTGGGCTTGGTCCCCCATCCTCAGCAGGTTGATTAACAGACAACAAATGTCGAAGAACAGAGAAATGTGATTTAGTCAACAGTTCACATTGAGAAGAAGAAATGAAGAAGACCAGTGACACGCACACATCCGCAAGTCCATCTCAGGGCCCAGTGACCCCCCCAAGTCCATCTCAGGGTCCAGTGACCCCCAAGTCCATCTCAGGATCCAGTGACCCCCAAGTCCATCTCAGGATCCAGTGACCCCCCCAAGTCTATCTCAGGAGCCCAGTGACCCCCCAACTCCATCTCAGGATCCAGTGACCCCCCAAGTCCATCTCAGGGGCCCAGTGACCCCCAAGTCCATCTCAGGGGCCCAGTGACCCCCAAGTCCATCTCAGGATCCCAGTGACCCCCCAAGTCCATCTCAGGGCCCAGTGACCCCCAAGTCCATCTCAGGGCCCAGTGACCCCCCAAGTCCATCTCAGGGCCCAGTGACCCCCCAACTCCATCTCAGGATCCAGTGACCCCCATACATCCCCAGGTCCATTTTAGGGGCCCAGTGACCCCCACACATCCCTGGGTTCATCTTCAGGGTCCAGTGATCCCCCATCTCCCAAGTCCATCTTGGGGGGTCCAACCTCTTATGATCACTGGGTTTGTTTTCTGAAATCGGTACATGTATATTTACATCTTCTTGGTGAATTGATTTGTTTTATTAATATGCAGTGGCCTTTTAAAACCTCTTCTGACTATGTTTGGGTTAGAGTCGGCTTTAACAGATTCCAGATTACCTGAGGCGCTTTGTCTGGTTCCCCTGGTTCCCGTTTGCTGTGTAGATTGTTTTCCATCCTTTGCCTCTCAGTCCATGGAAGTCTCTGCCGGCACAGCGTCTTTCCTCCCCTCACCCACTCCGGTCTCTCTCCAGGGTTTCTTGTCATAGTCCTGGCTGTCCTGAACTCTCTGTAGACCAGGCTGGCCTGGAACTCACAGAGATCTGCCTGTCTCTGCCTCCTGAGTGCTGGGATTAAAAGCATGTGCCACCATCACCCGGCTCTGTCTTTCTTGGAGACAACACAGTTGGTTCTAGCTTGGTAATCTAGCCTGCCTTTTTGTGGCTGGAGATCATTTACCACACAGGTGTGTTAACCAGCTAAGGGACAGAGCCTAGCGATCATTTACACTAAGGAGACTGAGCATTAGCCATATTCTCCATCTCTGCATTTCTTTCTTCTGCTTGGTGGAATCTACTGAGGATTCTTTCCACTGCGTGTGTGTGGCTTGTTTTGTTTTGAATGATCCATTAACGTTTGTGCTTCCAACATTTCTATTTAATTTTTAAAATCTCAGTTCCTTTGCTGCTGTTTTCCTATGTTGCTGGCTTTTCCACTCATAATGCTAATTTTCTCACCCATTTTGCTAACTGCCTCTCCCTCTGTGTCGCTGACGTCCCTCTCCTGGTCCTGGACTGAGTTCAGCTGCTTCTTTGTGTGGTCTTTCAGGACATCATTTTAAAAGAAAGCTTTTGAAATCGTCCTGTTGTTTTACCTGAGTCAGTGTCTTGAGTATGGAGTCAGGAGGTCTGCTTTTCTTTCTTTCTTTCTTTCTTTCTTTCTTTCTTTCTTTCTTTCTTTCTTCTTCCTTCCTTCCTTCCTTCCTTCCTTCCTTCCTCCCTCCCTCCCTCCCTCCCTCCCTCCCTCCCTCCCTCCCTCTCTCTCTCTCTCTCTCTCTCTCTCTCTCTCTCTCTCTCTCTCTCTCTCTCTCTCGTTTTGAACAGTGCTTTGCATTTCTGTGTCACGGATTGTAATCTGTTGATTTGGATTTTTCTTCTGGTTTGGGGACACTTTTTATTGAGTCTCCTACTTATTATTGATGGGGGTGGGGGTGGAGCAAGTGCCATGACATAGAGGTCAGAGGACAACCCTAAGGACTCTCCTTCTTCCTCACATGGGATGGCAGGTCATCAGCTCGGTGGCAAGCACTTTTACCTGCTATGCCATCCTACATATGCCATACGTGCATCATCATCATGGATGAAAAACCACATAGTATGTCCCAAACTCAGTACTGTCAAGAGTGTTAGACAGCTACTGGGAGGAAAGGGGAGAGCCACAGAAAGTCCTTGTTTCCTCCCCCACTGTATACACCCCCCAAGTGACAGAGCCTTTGATGTCTAATTACAGCCCACATGTCTTCCTTTAGGAGTGCCGGGCAGTACGGCCAAGTCGGGTGACATGGGTAAGTCCAGGAGCAGAGCTCTTGGGTGAAGCCTTGTACACACTCAGGGGAAGACGTTGACGGTTACAGAGAAAAGCCACCTTGTAGCACGCTGCTGGGGCAGGTTTATTTCCCGTTCTTCCTGGGGTTTTCACAGGGAAAACTGAGACTGCTCATCTTTGCTTCCCCAGTAAACACCCACTTCTGAATGCAGATTCCACCGGCCCATGACACTTGCTCTCATGACAAACCTCATGTTTGTGTATGTGGCATATGTGTGCCTGTGCATGCGTGTGCAAGGGCACAGGTATATGGGGGAACATGCACATGTGTGTGCACGTGCCTGTGGAGGCCAGAGGTCAGCCTCAGCTCACTTCCTCCATCACCGCCTCATCTCCTCACTTTCCAAGGCAGGGTCTCTCACTGAACCAGGAGCATGCTGACTTGGCTAGACTGATTCCGTCCCAGGGGTCCTCCTGTCTCAGCACTGGAGTTAGATGTGCTGCTGGGCGTTCTCATTTTGTTTTTTGGTAATGTAAGTGCTGGGGACCCAAACACAGGTGCACATGGCAAGCACCTTATCATCTCCCCAGCTCCTTCATCTCTTTCTACGGACCCGTCTCACACACTGACGTCCTGATCTATCACGGTAAGTCACTAAGTGGATATGCAATGATTCGTAATCATGAAGGGCGCTGTTACAAATCCACCAGATGCTATGGGAGTTTGTAGAACTATGGGAGTTAACATGTGTAAAATACTTGGATCAGACACCCAACTATTGTTGTGTCAGGATCCAAATGCAGACGTGGGGCAAAGCAATTCATTGCAGAAGGAGGGACGGAGATGCTGAGTTCTTCAAAAGAGGATTCTATTTAAATATCAAAGGGCTATGAGAAGCCCTTGGGGGGACCTCCCCTCCATTAAAACCTCAGAGAGTATGCAAAAATGACCCTCAGCGGGTCCTGTTGCAGAGTCAAATGACACTTCAAACATCTGTGGCTTTCAGTCCTGGGCAGATGTATTTGTTGTTCTGAAGTGTCAGAGTCAGGCTTCATGGGGCAGATGCTTATGGCTTGGAGGAAGATGGTAGATTTGGAAATTCCACTGAACGATCACATTTCAGGCTTTTCATCTCAGTTCTGAAGAGCCAGGACGCCTTGGCAGGAAATCCAAGCACAAATAACGGAGGGGACTTTTGGACTCGGGAATGGGGTCTTGATTATCAGCTTGATTTGCCTGGACACTAAATGGCGTCATGGATCTCATTAAC
Organism: Cricetiscus sungorus; assembly: GCA_030556225.1. Taxonomy (NCBI): domain Eukaryota; kingdom Metazoa; phylum Chordata; class Mammalia; order Rodentia; family Cricetidae; genus Cricetiscus; species Cricetiscus sungorus. The sequence goes on along the minus strand of JANBXA010000391.1, from coordinate 237,928 downwards.
CCTGTGCTAACACCATGTTTTTCCACTCCTGTCTTTTCCTCGCCATCTTCCTGCTGCTCATACGTTTTGCATAAACGTGGACTCTGCAGCGTTACTTCAGATGCAAAGCCAACTGTCCCAACAGGAGCAAACTCAGCAGATGTTTGAGCTGGTCTTGTGGGGTTTTGTTTGTTTTTCCTTCTTAAGTCAGACGATATCATGCACCTGACATGCCTTTACTACCAAAACTGGCGCTCTCTCTCATCCTTCCCCTTCCTATCTGCCTTCCACCCTTTTTTGCAACCAACATCTGCAACCTGATTTGGCTGCTCAAGAGTTCCGCATATTCCTATATGGTGATTGTATGTGTTATTGTGAGTAGGTATGGAAGTCAGAAAAAGACAATGTCAGGTATTGGTCCCCAAGTGACTCCATCTTTTTTTTTGGACAGGTTTCTCATTGGCTTGGAACTTTCCAAGTAAGGCTAGCTGGCCAAGGATCTGCTGTTTCTGTCCCCACCATGCTGGGATTATTAACTTATGCCATCACTCTCTATTTTGGTTTGATTTTTAAGGCCGGGTTTCACTGTTTAGTCCTAGCTAGCCTAGAACTGGCTGTGTAGACCAGGCTGGCCTTGAACTCACAGAGATCTGCCAGCCTCTGACTCTTGAGTGCTGGGATTCAATTCCAGGCCCCTGACTTGCAACACGAAGCACTTTACAGCTATCTCCCCAACTCTATGTTAGAAATAGTTTTGATTTTCGCAAAATGATTTTTATATAAAAAGGTTGTCTCTCATAGCCAAAATATCCAAATCCGTCTTCTCTCTTTTTTTTAGATATCATGTAATATTTCTTAATACACATACTGCAAAAGATATGCAAACCGTTGCCGAATCCATGAACACTGTGATAGTTTTCATATCACTTCTTCCATCTCCCCTATAAACAACTCCAGAGGAGGCGTCCATGTTTAACAGTCCTAAGCCCAGTGTTTTCCTTCCGTAGACCAGAAGAGCAAATGTGGGCTTGCTGCCCCCAAACCAGTGAGTACCCAATTAAAAAGTAAGAAAAGGATGCTGCCAGTCTGCTTTCCACACACAGTCTGGAGATTCAGAGGGGCACGTGATCCCGTAATGTCCCCTCACCATGGAGGAACCCTGCTCAGGTAGTATGTTAAGCAGGTGTTAAGGAGGGGTCAACATGGGGAGCCCAGAGAGGTAGTACGCCAGCCGCTCTGGCCGGTAAGATGAGCCACGTGGAAATACTTAGAATAGTAGAAATGGGTTAATCATTAAGACAGAGCTAGCAGGTAAGAAACTATTAACTAGCCAACAGCCTTATATCAAATACAGAGTCTCTGTGTGTTATTGAGGGCTGGCGCGGCTGTGGGACCAGACGGGCTGGCAGAAAACAACTAGCTACATATGGCACCCAACACGGCTAATAAGAACTTTCACTTAAAACTAAGATAAGCTTAAGAAATGTTTTAAAAACAAAGGATCAAAAACAAGCAAGACTTCTTGGCAGCAGCATTTTTCTCGGTTGGATATTTTTTTTTTTTTTTTTTTGATAGCGATGGAGATGTTCGAGTCTCCTTTAACAGAGGTTTCCAAAATTAGCATAAGCGGCAAAAAAACGAATGGCTTTTAAACCGCTAAAGGTTTACAGTGTGTTTTAAAATATATGTTGGCTTGGGAGAGAAAAAGAAAAAGAATAAAATGATTTTAAAAAGACAGATGTGGCTGAGTGTGGTGGCACTTGCCTTTAATTCCAGCACTCAGGAGACAGAGGCAAGCAGATCTCTATGATTTCAAAGTGAACCTGGTATACAGAGGGAATTCCAGGACAGATAAAAGTTACACAGAGAAACCCTGTCTCCAAATATGTAAAAATAGAAGTAAAAGAAATAGAGTAATAAAAAAGCCACGTAAAGATGGAAAGCACAGAGAAACTTTGGATATTGTATGCTGTTCTGTTATCTTTAAAATGTTTAACTGCTGAGGAAATAACAACTACTGATAAAAGAAATGCTGCTGGATTAATTCAGTTTATATATTTTAAAAATGCTTTGACTCCGAAATTTAAGTCCAAGGACAAGTTACTGGGGAAAAGAATTTCTAATTTTGTTTCCACAGAAAATGAAAAGCTGTGGATTCCTTCCAGACTAATGTGGTTTGATCAAGCAAGGCCCCCTGAAACAGAGTCCCAGGTGATCCAACATTCAAAACAGTTGGGACAAAGCCTTGCAGACTACAGCCAAGATTTCTGTGTCTTCTTAGGATAACCATGACAGCGCCCCATACCAGCAGGAAATAGTTTGGAAAGAACGACGCCCAAATTCCCAAATATTGTTTATAAATGTTTGTTTTCATTTAAATGGGGTTGGTTATAAATGGTTAATTACCACAACCAATCTTTTTAAAGGTAAAAAGGGGATTATGGTACAGATATGAATGCTTTGTTTTGGAATGGATTTTCATTTATTGATGCAAATTTAAGGTCAATTTTGTGATATGTATATTTCTCCTCTTGTTTAGGTATTGTGTTTATATAGCTGTTAGATATGTAATGTATAATTTAGTATAGATTATAGAGAGTTACCTAAGCTAGTCAAAACTTGGAGTTAAATTAGTTAGGATTTCTAGATATACAAAGATGTATTTGAGATGGATAGGCATTCTTCAAACCTTTCAAAGACCTACGGAATATGGCATTTAAAATGGTTTAGGGATTTTCTTGACAGTGAGACATAGCTGCTCCTGATAATACCACCTGCATCAGAAAGGAATATGGACATAGAAGAAAAACGTGATGAAGTTTGCTTCTAATATGGCAAGACTAGCCATATGGGCAAGATACTGTTCTTGTCTGGACTGTTTGACTTTATGCTGTACAAACAGGACATGCGGGTCCCACAGGAAAATGACTGCTGGTACAAGATGGACATTGCTACAGGATTCTTGCTTCATGGAAGAGTCTGACAGACAGTCTACAAGACACAGAGAAAAGTGACTGACAAACTGTCAATACAAATGAACAGTTTTCAGCTTTGCTGAGGAGTCTGCCAGGCACACTATGGCCTATGGGCTGAAGATGGAACATTACAGAAGAACTTCAGGTGACTGACCAGGTGAGTTGTCTCTGTCATTTCCAGAGTTTATATATTATCCTTCTCTGGTCTTTAAAGGAGTTGAAGACAGATAGTTATGGCTATAGTTTTCCTTAGTTAGGATTAAAGATAAGTTACATATAAGATTTTAGACTTACAAAGATAGGATAGATAATAAAATATTTTCTTTAAGTCTTACTAAATGTTATTGGACTAAATATTGCTAACTGTGATTCTTATTTGATAACTGTTGTGTGATATATTTTGCTATGTTAAGGTTAAAATCCTTTTTATTTTAGACAGAAGAGATGATGGGAGATGTTATTCTGTAAACATGTTTATCATACTGGTTAATGAATAAAGCATTGTTGGCCAATAGGAAAGCAAGATGGGCGGGGCTAGGAGACAAGGAGGAAAGAGGAAGTAGTTAGGAAGGTCAACATGGAGAGCCTGGAGAGGTAGAAAGCCAGCCGCTCTGGCCGGTAAGATGAGCCACGTGGAAATACTTAGAATAGTAGAAATGGGTTAATCATTAAGACAGAGCTAGCCGGTAAGAAACTATTAACTGGCCAACAGCCTTATATCAAATACAGAGTCCCTGCATGTTATTGGGGGCTGGCGTGGCGGCGGGACCAGACTGGTGGCGGGGGGGGGGGGACCTGCTCATAACAGAAAAGAGGGACACAGAAAGGAGATACAGGATTCAAAGCAGATGAAAGAAATATTTGATAATGGAGATGATTATTACGATGACGTGATGCTGGTGGTAATGTTGGTTGATAAAAATGGTGATGCTGGTGATTATGGTAATGACGGTTGATGATGATGACTGCTAGTAAAGGTGGTGATGGCTGATGATTATAGAGGTGGCCCACGCTGGGGTCTGCTGTGTAGTGTGTTTGGGCAGAACACCGTTGCAGACCTTTTCTGTTGGGGATTCTCAATGAAAGCCCTAACTTCAGGCTGTCACGGGGGTGCCCCTGACTCTCTTTCTGGCTTTTTATCAGGAACCACACATAGAGCTGTGGAGACAGGGCTCATTTCTAGCTCTTCGAATTTTCCGTGACTCAGAGAGTCTCAGACTGCATCTTAACCACCTTCACATTCCCATGACATCAGGATCTCTCAGAAGGTTGGAGAGAACTGTGCTGCTCTAGACCTTGAGGACAGTGGTGTATGTACTGTGCTCTGGTATGTTTTAACAGACGGAAAAGAGCCCTTTGCTCCCAGGGGCTTCTAAAATTTAAATTAATTAATTAACCTTATGTGTGTATGTTCACATGTATCCAGGTGTAGGTGAGGTCATACACGGACACAAGCGTGCATAAACATGAAAACTAGAGGACAACCTTGGGTATCGTTTCCCCGACGTTACCCATCTTGCTATTTTGAGACAGGGTCTTCCTTGCCAAGTAGGCTAGTGAGCCCTAGGGATCTATGTCTCTACACCTCCCCAGTACTGGGATTATAAGCATATGACACCGTGCCAGCCTTAAAAAAAAAAAAAACAAAAAAACAAATAGGGGGCTGGAGAGATGGCTCAGTGGTTAAGAGCACTGGCTGCTCTTCCAAAGGTCCTGAGTTCAATTCCCAGCAACCACAACCATCCATAACGAGATCTGGTGCCCTCCTCTGGCCTGTAGGCATATATGCAGGTATAACACTGTATACATAATAAATAAATAAAATCTTAATGAAAAATAGACAAACAAAATTTAAAAACAAACTTGGATTGGGGATCAACTCGGGTCCCCAGTACTTCACTGACTAAGCCCCAATACCCTACCAGATTTTTACTCAGCTCATACAAGCATTTTTAAAAAAGTGGTAGTAGCCTGGCTTACAACCCCAGCTACTAAAGGGTAACATAGGGGAATTTTGACTTCAAGGTCAAAATGACCAACAGGCATAAAACCACTGCAAGCAAGAACAACAAAACGCAAAGCAAACTTGGACAGAGTAGTTGGAAATAGCAGATGCTACAAGAAAACATGTATTAGGACCTCTCCAGGCCCCATCATTGTTTTCCACTGTCAGGCATCTATGATTCGGGGTATTGTCTGGGAGAATTCCTGAAGGATCAAAACTGGCAAATTCTCACTCATTGTCTTATCAGCAGAAGCCTTTTTAACTTGAGTAGGAAATTTTCCCTTCACTAAACCGACCCCATATATGTGCGCATAGATACAAACATGTATCTTAAAGGTGCAAAATCGGACAGTTCCTTCTTTAAGAACAATCAGCAAGGGATGAAAAGGAAGATATTAATTCTAAGAAACGTCTTATCTCTGTGTGACAGAGACAGGTATCAGCTTCTGAGAAATGATGCACTCTGGCAGAACAGTCATGTGCCAGGCTCTGCCATCCATCAGCTGTGAGGATAGACACTTTTTTCTTCTAAAGAGGATAAATGGACTAGAACAGAATCAAAGAAGGAGAGAAATGAGGCATTTTAACTTTCCCCAAAGATCTGTGAAGTTTTAGGAATAAATACCCAAGAGGGGAAATCTTGTCAGATAAGATTGATTAATCCAGGCTGGAGAGATGGCTCAGTGGTTAAGAGCACTGGCTACTCTCCCAGAGGACCTAGGTTCAATTCCCAGCAACCACATGGCAGCTCACAATTGTAATGATATTTTTGTTTATGATCTAACAAATAAATAAAGTTTGTAAGAAGATCAGAGCGCAAAGCTAGCCACACTAATCAGCCATAGAGGCCAGACAGTGGTGACACACATCTTTAATCCCAGCAATCGGGATACAGGGTCCTGTTAGTTCAGGGACACTCTGGGCTACATGAAATTGGTCCAGTCTGAAAGAGAGACAGAGCTCACACAAAGGTGATCCCAGCACGTGGAGTGGCATGCCTTCAATCCCAGCACTAAGGAGGTGGACACAGGAAGGGGTATGGCAGGACAGAGAGAGGGATATAAGGCGGGAGGAGACAGGAGCTCAGGGCAGTCTGAGGCAGGCAGTGTGAGGATTCGTAGAGACAGGATCTCCGCTTCAGGCTGAGGATTTGGTAGAGGTGAAAGGTCTCTTTAGTTGGCTGCTCTGCTTCTCTGATCTCTCAGCTTTCACCTCTAATATCTGACTCCGGGATCTTATTATTAAGACCTATGAGAATTCATGCAACATAAATTTTTAAAAAAGATTGACTCAGCACTGACAAGCACTGGCCCTGCAGTCTGCTTTGCCTGTAGTTGGCGCCTCCTCCTTTGTGTCCTCAAGCTCATGCTTCATAGCCACCATGCTTTTACCCCCCCCCCCCTTTTACGGCTGGAGAAAATGGCGTGACTCCCATGACTCCCATCTTACAGCGAATTCCAGTTCCATACCTCCATCCCTCTGTAGCAAGCGGCAGAGCTGATCCCCACCCCACCCCCACCCCCAGCTGAAGTTACTTAGACTGTGGTGCTTGCAAGCACTGTGGTACCAAAGCACTACAAAGCTTGAGCCTAACACAACACAGGTATCTTACAGTTCAGAAGCTCACAGGTTAAAAGTGGGTTAGCTCCTAGGAATTTCCACACCTGTTCTGAGGCTGTGTATTACTTAGTGTCTGGTCACCACAGTCAAGTCTATCAGTACCCATCTTCAAGCCTCCCTCCCTCCCTCCCTCCGTCCCTCCCTCCGTCCCTCCTCCCTCCCTCCGTCCCTCCCTCCGTCCCTCCCTCCCTCCCTCTCCCCTCTAACATCTGCTCCCAATGTCACCCCTTCCTTTCCAGCTCTGTCCCTCTTGCGTCCCCCTTCGCAATGCCCCTTCAGATGGCATTAGACTTCCGCAGATATCTCAAGACCACCTCTCCACCTCACCCCCTCACAAAGCCTTCTTTCGGTCACCCACACGTAAGGTCACGTGCTCAGTTGCTAGGGTGACAAACCCCGGTTCTCGCCTGCATGCTCTGCAGCTTCGTAAATACACACCTTGCAGACATACACTGCATCCTGATGAGGATGTTGTGGGCCTCCCCAAACTGGTCCCGGATGAGGGGATAAAAACCCCTCGTCCTTTTCACATGAACCCACGCACAAGCCACACACGCGTATGAGTTAACATTTCTGTGATACGACAACACTGAAGAAGAGGTCCTGTGGGTCCAGTGCCTCCTCCCCACCTGCCTTAGTTCTTCATACCCCTCCCCCAGTGCTCACTACCCCCTCCCCCCGTGCTCACTACCCCCTCCCCCCGTGCTCACTACCCCCTCCCCCAGTGCTCACTACCCCCTCCCCCCAGTGCTCACTACCCCCTCCCCCACGTGCTCACTACCCCCTCCCCCCCGTGCTCACTACCCCCCGTGCCCCCCTCCCCCCCCCCCCCCCCAGTGCTCACTTCCTGCCTCCTTTGGCTTCTGCCAAAAACTCCAACTCCATTTCAGTGTGGCGGTGACTCAGGCGCCTCCCTGGAGAAGGGAAGTGTCTTTTTAAAGCACATTTTTGTGATTAAGGAACAAAATGTTAATTAAACAGCAGCAGCATTATCTGTGCCCAGAGAGGGTGGATTTATGAGAACCCTTGCCCTGCATCCCTGGGGGGGAGGTGTGCTGTGGCTTTGCAAAAACAAAACAAAAGCAAACCCAGAGAACAGTTATCTTCCAGGGTGGTTAAAAGCTCCTTGGGGTGTTCCCTCCTGGGACCTCTGGGCTCCGCCCCATCTCCTCCTCCTTGCTTTTAGTGACAAAGGTAAAGCTGAGGAGCCGACTTCCTCCTGCCTTACCAGGTGGGAAGGACTGTCAAGCATCACAGAGGCTGTGGCATTTCTGTAGCCAACAACTTATGAAGCAGGAAGTACAATGCCTCATTTTTAAAAATGTGTGCGTGCGTGTGCCTGTGTGCGTGTGTACAGGGCAGGCACGCAGGAGCCCGTGGAGGCCAGAAGGCACCAGATTCTTGGAACTGGCGTCACAGATGGCCGTGGACCACCGCGTGAGTGCAGGACCTCAGACCCAAAGCCTGGGGAGAGCAGCAAGGGTCCTTAGCCACTGAGCTGTCTCTGTAGCCTCAGAAGAGCTCGCCTTCCTATAAGGGTTATTGATTAGGTTGGGCCTGGAGGTAGGTGGGAGGGTTGTGAGCTCCATCCTGTAACCCTGTGATCTCTGTGATGTCTGAGGCTTCCTGTCTTCCAGTTCTCCAAAGCCACATAGGGAAGGACCTCCTGTCTGTGGCAGGGGGGTGAGGCTGCATCAGCCATCAGATGTCATCGACTGTCATCAGCTGCACTAGATCCACACCTTGCTATGCCACGTGACAGAGCCAATGAGTTGCCAAGTGGGGGTGTAAGTCAGCTATGTTGATCCCAAAGCCCAACCGTGGATGCTCCCATCCTGTTGCTTGTTCTTATCTGCCGTAAAAGCCACGGCCAGCTGCTATTTGCATTTAGAGATGCTGTGGGGATCCAGGAAGAAACCATCCATCCCTGAGTCGGAAGGGGCTGAATCAGCTCCTCCCAGAGCTCAGAGGGCCCTAGGGTAGGCAGCTCCTGGTGACCTGACCCACACAGCACTGACCTTCATCATACTGTTGAACCACCTGAGTGGACATCACTGGGTTCCCATTCTGAACACGCTCACCGTCTGCCGTCACCTGTAACAGGACAGATGGCTTTAGTGGTCAGGTCTTGGAAGGGGGAAATGCATGGAAAACCCTCCAGGCTACAGGAAACCCTTCCAACGCCAAACTTAAAGACGGTGTTTGTAGAAAGCGCCAGCTTTCTATCCAGACTTGGAGTAGTGAAATGACTCACTCAGGCTGGATTTCTGTCAGGAGAGCACTCCTGGGTTCATGCGCCACCTCAGCAGCCTCACACAGGCCGTCAAACCCCACAGTAACCCTACCAGTGCTGTATGTGCGATTATCGACGAGCTTTGAGAACACCCCCATACACTTTGATTTCCACACGATTTTGTGTTAAATTGGGTAGTAGGAATTTGTTTCCACCAATAGTTTCAGGGCCTTAGGGTGTGGCTTGGGTGTGCGCAGGTGATCCCTTATAAGGAAGAGGAGGGGCCGTGCTGGCTCTATCTTGGGGTGATGGCCATCATCCTGCACTGTAGCATCCTGAGCCTCCAAGGGAGGAAGAGTATTTACCTTTCAGTGTGAGTGCTCCCTAAATAACAATATTTGTTATTCTCTTACTTGGGCGTTGGTGGACTTCCTTAATCCGCCCACAGAACAGTTCTATAGAGAAAGCCAGATGTTGCATGTTTTCCAGAGGTTCAATACACAGCTAAAGGCCTGCACCACTGAAATCTGCCTAGGGTTGCCAACCTCAGACTATAGCACTCGCACTAGGTAATTCTTGGCTATGTGTGTGTGTGTCCTGTGCACTGTAGGATGAAGCATTATTCTAATTCACCTTTATCAATAAAAAATTGGGAGTCCCATACCAGGGAAAGAACCTCTGTCCAAAAGGGCAGAGATCCCCTCTCAGCTCCGCCTTACTACTTCCTGTCTCCTCTCTGTCTGCAATCCTCCAAACCTCTGGTTAATTTGGTCAGCCGTTGGCTTTCTCCACCCTCTGGCTCCAAACACGCTTTATTTGTCAGAACACAATCGAAACACCACACGACAGTAGGACTGTTAGTGGCAATTGTGTCCTCTGCACCAGATGTCAGAAACAGCCCCTTCCTAAGCTGACATCAAAAACATCTGCACATACTGTCCCGTGCCCCTAGGGGGAGCGCCTGACACACAAGTCTGCCTTTGGAAACCGACCTTAAACTGGCTACTGAATTGGCTCGCTGGCCATGTCCCGAGGAGGTCGTTGAAGACACAGGCTTCACCGACCACCATTTCTTCGAATTGCTAGTCTTGCATGGCATCTCAGTCTGCATTTTGTGGTGGAGCTGTGCACATACATGCTCATGCATGTGTGAACAGAGGTCGGGAACACAGTGGGACCCTTATGCCTCTGTGCTGCCACACCCAATTTTTTCTGTGGGTGCTGAGGATCAGAGCTCAGGTTCTCATGTTTGCATGGCAGGCATGCTACCCACTGAGTCCCCTCTCCGACACAGGACCTGCCTCTTTCACTAGCTCCTTGGTAGATTCTAGGATGTCAGCTACCGCTGACCAACAGTGCAAGCAGCGGCCCGTACACCCCATCTCCTCAGTGAGCCCTGGGAAGGCAGGGTATTATTAGCTCTACTGTCTGGTATCTGTGTGCCGTTACCTTGTAAGTGACTGCTTCTGGTTCCCTCTCCTGGACTTCAGTTCTCAGCGGGACGCTCATTTGGTTGCCCATTGTTCCTTTAATAGAGAAAAGGGAGGGAAAAAAAAAATCAAAACACAAACCAGAGTCTTAGCGCCTGTACCTGCATGTGAAGCCAAGACACAGACAGAGACACACTCCCTGAACTGGCTGGCCCCTGGCACCAGGCTTCAGCCTTTTTCCTCACAATGAAACTCTTGGGGAAAATCCCAAGTTCTTGGGTACCATTTACATTTTTTTGTTTGTTTGCTTTTGTTTTTCAAGACAGGGTTTCTCTGTGCAACCACCCTGGTTGTCCTAGAACTTGCTCTGTAGACCGGGGTGGCCTTGAACTCTTAGAGATCCATCTGCCTCTGCTTCCCCTGTGCTGGGATTAAAGATGTGTGTGCCACCACTGCCTGGCTCTTAAAAAAATATTTTTAAAGGTTTATTTTACACGTATGGGTGCTTTCCCCGAACACACGACGTCTGTGTGCCATGTGCGGGCCGTGTTCCCAGGGGCCAGCCAGAAGAGGGCTCAGGCTCCCCTGGAACGGGAGTTACAGAGCTGTGATCCACCATGTAGGGGCTGGGAATCAAACCCAGGTCTCTTGGAAGAGCAAGGGAGGAAGCTAGTGTCTCCAGAGCACCGTCATTGCTAACAGGGCAGGGTACAGCTCAGACAAGGACAAGGACAATGCTGCAGCACCAGCTGCTGAAGGCTTTTCCTGTGAGGAGACGCTGTCTAGGAGCTTTGCGCTGAGTCGAACTCACCGACTCCTTGTAACATATCGGCAGGACCGTGGGAATATCGTACTGAATTTGCAGATGGGGAAACTGAGGCATGTAGGTTGAATACCTTGGAAAAGGTTGCGCATAAACATATGAGCACACAAGAATACATTTCTGCACGGGGCACACATAATGGCTCCATCCAGTTTTCAAATTTAGCTTTATACAAGTTTAAACACTGTTATTTAACAATCCAGCTAAGGGGGCTTGCAAACTTAAAAGCCCCTATTGTTCAATCCAAGCTAGCTCTTATTTAGTGGCTACTTTGGGGGCCTGTCTGTGTGTGTGCAGGTGCGTAGGTCAGAGGCCCACATCTGGGTGACTTTCTCAATTGTCTCCACCTTATTTTTTGACAGAGTCTCCTAATGACCTTGGAACTCCCTGGACCAGGTGGGCTGGCGAACAGGCCCTAGCAATCTTCCTGCAGCTACGGCCCAGTGCTGGGATGGTGGGTACGTGCTCTCCTTTTTTCTTGGGTGTGGAAATCTGGGCTCAAAACCTCACGCTAGCTCCCCCGCCCCTTGGTAACTATTTTCAATACACATTGAAGGCTAAAAATATCTTGGGCTGGGAGATGTGTGCTACCACAGTCAGGAGACATGTCTTTTCATCTTTCAGAGCTGAGGCTACCTGGCTCCTTCATTGTATGCTCTTTCTGAAACTTCAGGGCGACGGGGAGCAAACAGTGTTTTTCTGAGATCACCTGGAATTAGACTACACTGCTTTTCTCCAGCAATCAGAATGTCCCCCTAAAGCAATCCTAGCCTGTCCATCAACTGTTTCAAACAGCAGTATTTAAAGCAATCCAAAGCAAGAGGTTTACTGCCACCTACTGGCAGACATAAGTACAACAGAAACGAATCCTTGAGCCTAGCGTCTAGTTTCAAAGGACCTGGAGGTTGAAGGGAGCAGCATTTAGATGGTTGGAAATGAACACCTGCTAACAGCTGGCAGGAGGGTGGCAAGGCTTCCAGGGCGCAACTAGTAAAGCAAGAATGGCAGCCATGCCTGACGGGGCTGGAGAGCTCACACAGAGGCTGCGGAGGGTTCTAGGGGAACGCAGTGGAACATAGGCTTGCAAAGTGGGCTCTAGAGTTTACATTTCCTTCTGCTCACCACATACTGAAAACCTTGACCCTGGACAGGTCCTGAAGCCTCCCCGAGCCCCAGTCTCCTCATCCATGTGATATGCCCGACGGCTCAGGCTATGGAACACTTTTTTAAAAATGTGTGCGTGAGTGTTTGGTTCACATGTATGTATGTGCATCGTGTGTATGCCTGGTGCCCAAGGAGAGAGATCAGAAGAGGGTATTGACCCTTTGGAACTGAAGTTACAGACAGTTCTGAGCTGCCATGTGGGAACTGGGAACCAAACCCAGGTCTTCTACAGGAGAAGCAAGTGCTCTTAACCCCAAGTAACATCTCCAGCCCGGACACTTTCAAAAATGTTTGTGTTTCTTCTTTTTGAGAACTTTCTATTTATCTCATTAGCGCCTTTATAGATTATCAGTCTTTTTATGTGTGAGATTTTGTTTTGGTTTTTAATTTGTGCACATTTTTATATATTCTGGATATTATAGCTGGCCAAGGTTTTTCTCCTATTCTGTACAGGCTGCCTTCCTGCGCTGATGGTAGGTCCCTTTGCTATGCAGTGACTTTTAAACTTTGTGTAGTCTGACTTAGTAATTTATGGGGCTATTTCCTTTGATTCTGAAGTCCAGTTCAGAAAGTTCTTGCCTATAGCACAGAAGCAGGCAGGGAGCTACCAGGAGGAAAGCATTTGAGGGGTAACAGGACTTGGGGAGGGGAGAGAAGGGGGGAGGATTAACAACAACAAGACATGTTTGATGACATCATACCGAAACCTAACACATTTATGCTAACTTAAAAATTAATTAATTCATTAAGGACAACAGGTCCCATCTCAAGAGAATACTGTGAGAATTAAGCGAGTTAACATGTTCAAGGTGCTTCCCCCGGGCCTGGCACGCCTCAGTGCCACCCAAATGCTAGCCACAAATGGGATCATCTTTGTTGCTGTCCTTGCTATTTCTGGTCAGTTTCCCTCAGAGTGATGAGACCCCGCTGAGGAATCTGCTCTCGGCTGCCAACCATGTGGCCTGTGAAAAGGTGAGTATCTGTCATTAAGGCCCCTCACGCCTGTCTGTGGTATTTTTGTTTTTGCAGCCTGAGCAGGCTAAAGGGTTGGGGCATGGCTCTGGAGGTAAAATGCTTGCCAGTCAAAAGTGAAGTGAAGCCTGAGTTCAAACTCCAGTACTTCCGTATGTAGCTGCTGGAGCGGTATGCACCCAGAATCCCAGCACCGAGGAGGCAGAGACAGGCATATACCTGGGCACATATCCCAGCGCTGAGGAGGGACAGAACGGCATCCCAGCACTGAGGAACAGCATCTGTCCGGGCTCACTGGTCAGCCTGTCCAGCCTGCTTTGTGAGCTCCAGACCACTGAGTGACCCTGTCTCAAGAAACCTCTCCCACAGAGGACCCTCGTTCAATTCCCAGCACCCACACGGTGGCTCACAACTGTTTGTAATTCTAGTTATCATGAATAATATCCATTTCTCATCATGGTGCCTTGAGCTCAGCCGCTCTGGGCTCTGATTCTTGCAAATGAGCCACTCTGGGTGTTGCTAAGAAACACCTCTTGATTGACAGATATGACTGTATCCTTGCCTCTCATTTCAACTGTCGATCCGCAAGGATCCCTGTTCCTGGGATGGGGATAAACGTACACACCATTCAAGTCTGCCATAGCAAAAGAGCATCTCCGAGAACTTCCTCCCAGCAGGCAGCTAAATGCCTGCTGGATGCAAGGGGAGGGCTTGGGAGGGTGGGATGGTGACAGGATTAGTCACCTAGCAAACAGAAAGTCACCTTTGATCCATGCACTGGAATGTAGACAAAACCACAAACCATCCACTGCTCCACCGAGAGTGGTGCCAACATGGCCAGGCTGGCATGCTGGGCAGCACCAGGCTCTCTCCCAGTCCCTGAAGCAAGGGCAGGATTGCTGGCATGAGAGCAGACCCACCTTTCCGGGTGCCTGGCACAGTGCTGGGCTTCGGTGGCTAACACCAGAGGGCCATGCGCCGAGGTGCAGGCTGCTTCCTGTATGGGGGCTCTGACCTCCTCACCCCAGCCCTGCACGGGATGCCTGGAGCCCAGGGGAAGGGCTTCCTGCTGGGTGTCTAGGAATGTTTGGTGACATGTGTGTTGTTTCTGTGACACACCATTGCTTTTGCATATATTTAGAGACCGGTTCTAGAAGGTGGGCAGCTTACTGTTTCTTTTTCTTTTATTCTCTCTCTCTCTCTCTCTCTCTCTCTCTCTCTCTCTCTCTCTCTCTCTCCCTCCCTCCCTCCCCCCCTCCCTCCTCAATACTAGGGATTGGACCCAGGGCCTCAAGTGCTCTAACCACTGAGCTACACCCCGGCCCCCAGATTGTCTGTAGAGAGACAGTCAGTCTCACTAGGTTGCCTAGGTTACCCTTGGATGACTCTGGAATCCAAGCAGGCCTTGAACTTGTACCCCTTCCCCTTGCTTCAGACATCCCGCAGTAGGAGTGGCTGAGAGAACAGGCCTGTGCCACCAGGCCCAGACATGGCATGCAGATGTCCCTCCTAGGGCCTGGGCAGCCACAATGTGAAGAAGGGAGTGCCTCCCTGCCATTAGCTGCAGGCCTGTGTTTGCCTCACATAGCCTGGCCCCAATCCCAGGTGTTCTTTCCCAAGCTCTGCCTCCCTGTTCTGTAAAGAAGGGGTCTAGCTTGGTCCTGCAGACCCTCCCATAAGCAGGCTCTTTCAGGAAGAGAAAAGTGAAGAAAACTGTTAACTGCGGTGCCTCCTGGTGCCTGGGATTCTTGCCTTCCTCACACCTGAAGCCTCCTCACTGGCTCTTTCCAAGAAGGCTGTACCTTGTCTGTCCTTCCTGCACCCCCCCACCCCATGCCTCACTTCCTGCTTGTTGGTTATATGGAGAGAGGCATAGATGGGGTTCGAACCTAGGTCCCCGAGGACTCAGCAGACTTTAGTCGCTTGACTGCGCAAGGTTGGGTTGTGACAAAGAAGCCGCTGTCACTGTCAGATACTGTGCAGGACACCAGCAGGGGCAGAGCCTGAGTGAGGGAGGTGGCCCCCTCAGAGCTGTCTGACCCTCTCCCCTGCACCTATAGACACAAAGCAGCCAGGGCCAGCCTTGGCTCACCTACTGCTTCCTAGAACACCCTCTTCCTCAAGGAGAACACGCGACCAGGAAGCCTGGCTCTGAGGTGCATACCTGTAAACAAAGCACTCAGGAAGCTTGGAACCAGCCTGGGCTCCATTGTGAGACCCTGTCAAAAACATTCAAACCAAACACAACCAGATACGGCCCCCTCAGAGAAATAAAGTAAAACAGAATTTCCTGTGGTTCCGAGTGTGACTCTTCCTTTCATTCCGCCTCGGCTGAAGCCGCTGCCGTGTACACACCTTCTCTTGTTAGGGAAGAAAATCCACACCCTAGGGCTGAGGGCAGCTGGCTCGGATCGCAGCAGCGCTGGAACCAGAAAGAGCCAGTGAGGAGGCTTCAGGTGTGAGGAAGGCAAGAATCCCAGGCACCAGGAGGCACCGCAGTTAACAGTTTTCGTCACTTTTCTCTTCCTGAAAGAGCCTGCCGCTACAGTGCAGGCTGGAATATACTCTGCGACTCAGCCTGGCCTCCAGCTCACCGCGATCTGCCTGCCGCATCCTCACAAGTGTTAGGTCACAGGTGTGAGCCTTCTGCTCATTTGTTTTCTCTGGAGCACTGCGGATGGAACCCAGGGCCTGGAGTTTGCTAACCCAAGGCAAGTTCTCTTCCGCCGAGCTACGTCTCCAATAACGTTAACACAGTTTTTAAAAATCAAGATTAATGCCATCACGGATCTTATTTTTTACTCTTTCGAGTTGAGATTTTGTGAATCAAGGAAGTAATTTTCACTTTGAGAATTTTGTCTTAAAATTTAATTGATCTTTTTATGGGTTTCAGTTTTTAAAAAAGTATTTATTTTTGTTTTATGTGTATGAGCTTTTGCCTGTGTGTGTGTGTGTGTGTGTGTGTGTGTGTGTGTGTGTGTGTGTGTGTGCAGTGCTCACAGAGGCCAGAAGGGGGCGTCATATCATAGAGATGATTGTGAGCTGTCACATGGGTGCTTCGAACAAAACCCAGGTCATCTGCAAGAACAAGTATTCTGAACTGCTGAGCCACCTCTCCAGCCCTTAATTAATTAATTAACTAATTAATTAATCACAACAAGGTCTCACTACATTCTACTGGTTGGCCTATAACTTGCCATGTAGACCTCAGGCTGGCCTCAAACTTCTGGTGATCCTGCCACTGCCTCCTGAGTGCCACCACTCCTGGTGTTAGCTGATCTTGACTGAGTTTTTTTTTTTTTATGTCCCTTCTGAACAGTTCTCCTCCTCCTGGTTGCCACTTGGACCCATCAGCACCCACCGCTATGGTTTCAGGACCAGTTCCCATCTCTCTCTGCAGTCTCGCTCTCCCCACTGAGAGGTGGATATGACCCTAACACCCAGACCACACCCCTGGCTCAAGTTAGCTATGGGCAAATTGTGTGCATTTTTCCTCTGAGTTCAGAGTAGTGGTGATGCCCATTTCACAGATGAGGAAACCGAGGCCCACAGGGCTGAAGGAACCTGCTCTCAGGGTACCTGGCCTGCTTGTGGTAGGGTAGAGACCACCCTCGGAACATCATGGTTCTTCCAGGCAGGAGAGTGGTTCAGGGGGCGATGCAAATTCCCAGGGACTTGAATTCAGCACCTGCCTCACTCTGTCACCATGAATGTCACCACAATCATAGAGAGAGAGCCAGATTCACAGACAGCATTTAAAGAGCCCCTTTCCCTGTCTGCTCGGGTCCTCAGACAATGTGCTTAGCCACAGATTCGGAGATTCCTGCCTTGACCCTGGCCCCCAGTCTTCGCTGCCCCTCCCGGGTCCACACTGGCTGGGGTGACCCGGCACAGCCCTCATGGCCACTGATGCTATTTGAGAAGAGCAATCTCTAAGTCCATTTCACAGACAGAACAGCCAAAGCCCTCACAACCACAGCAAACAAGTGAGAGATGGGAGGTGGGGGTCAAACTTAACCCTCGGGTCCCCAGCCTCCTGGGGGTGGTTACCTGGTGAGCTGCTGGTGGCAGTATCTTGGGTCCCCTGCTGCTTCCAGTAGTTGTTTCTGCTCAGGGTTCTGCGTCTCCAGCTGTTGCTGCCCAGTTCCAGACTATGTGCAGGCCTGGCCCCTGCCCTTTGCTTCCTGGTCAGGCCTCTGAATACACAGAGCAGGGCAAACACGCTCTGGGAGGAGCCCTCCCCTCCCCTGCCTGCCCCACGGAAAGGCAAGGCGTCTCTTCCTGGATGCAGGTGCCTCTCCTCCCAGCGAAAACAGCAGCTGAGTTAGTTCTCTTACATTTGTGCCTCCTGGGCTCTTTGAGCATCTCATGCAGTGTCCTTTTCCCTGTGGGGCTGTGCACGTGGACCGGGGATACAACAGTTCCCCGTGACACCGTGCATCGCCATCAACGCAGGGCGATGTCCTGGGAGAGTTTACAGTGCTATCTTTGCAGAGCTGGCTTGTCTTTCACCTGCAGATTCCAACAGTGCCTTCTCTGCCATAACCCGGCCACCCAGCTAGAACATATCCCCCACCCTCACCCCAACGTCTGGTCCTCTAAAAGCTCTGAGCACCAGAAGGCAGTCAGACTGAGTGGCTTATTGCTGTAACAAAAGCATGTGACATGGCAGGGTGTTCTTGTCCTCTGCTGGCCACAAGTTCAGGACAGAGGCTTTGGTTTGTTTGCCTGCTTGAGGCAGGGTCCCATGCAGCCCAGGCTGGCCTTGATCCGATTATGCAGTTTCAGGACATCATCATCTGATCCTCCTGCCTCTGCCTCCTCGGTGCTGGGATTCCAGGCGTACACACACACACACACACACACACACACACACACACACACCTCCACAAACAAGTTATGTGACTCAGGTGAAGGAACTTAGGGCTTTGTGCACACTGGGCAGGCTGCTCTACCAGAGGAATTACAGCCTCAAGCCAAGACAGCTAAAGTGTGAGACAAATTAAAATGTCTCACAAGGATGCATGCCGTGTACGTGAGAGCATCAAATCAAGCCAACGAGGTGGACACAAAAGGATGGGAGGGAAGAAAAAAGTGAGTGTGCATGTTATTTATAGACTTGCTGAGAAGTCTTCAAACCATGACTCTGAGCTTCCTGACAGCCGGCGCAAAAGAGAAATGTGTTAAGGACAGTCCTGGGAAAACATTCCAGAGAAGTGCAAACCAGTAATTACTGGGGCTTCGGTCAATAACGCACTCGCCCAGGTCCTCAGTGTGACTATTTGCTGAGCATCAGGCTATATATAGGCTGGTGGGTGGGGCTTCCCCACCCTCCTGGGCTTATTGTTACTAGACACAGAGTCCCAATAACATAAACACTGGACCTTACTGAACACGAGTCTTGCTGGCCAAGAATAGCCTGAGCCGTTGACAACCTGCAGTCAGGCTCAGAAAGCAGCAGAAACATCTCAATGTCTAGAAACTCTCAATGTCCAGGCAGGAGTGCTCAGCTCTGGATTATGCCCTAGGCATGCAAGAAACCCA
This sequence comes from Cricetiscus sungorus, assembly GCA_030556225.1. Taxonomy (NCBI): domain Eukaryota; kingdom Metazoa; phylum Chordata; class Mammalia; order Rodentia; family Cricetidae; genus Cricetiscus; species Cricetiscus sungorus. The sequence continues at coordinate 219,183 of JANBXA010000391.1, read as the reverse complement.
AGTGTGCGCCCATCTAGGCAGGCTGTGCAATGCAAGCCTCCACCCTGGTGCTGGCTCAGACCTGGACTCCTGCAGGCCAGCTGGGTGATTGTGGGTGAGTCACCAACTCCTCCTGGCTGTGAGATTCCCCACGTTCAATGTTCCTGATCCACCGGAAAGGGCAGATGGTGGGCGAGACTCCAAGAGCAGGGCTCCAAAGCTAAGAGCTGCCTGGCTGTTTGCACACTCAGATTATCTCCTGCAGCTAACTAACTTTCTCTTTGGACCTCACTTACGTTCACAGCGGAGAAGGATTTGGGCTGTTTTAATCAGCAGCTGTACTGTGGGCTTCACGGGTGTCAGACCAGCCTCACGAGACCACAGGATAATGCCTGAGGGTGTTCGCTTATAGAGAGAAAAGGCTCAGTTTGGATCATGACTTGGTTCCAGTCCATGATCAAATGGCCCTAGTGCTTTGAGGGGCTGTCACAGTGGTTGGGTATACCTGCTCACCTCCTGGGTGCAGGAAGGGAAGAGCAAGAGGAAGAGACGGGGACCCCATAATCCCCTCATAATCGCCTTGCGGACTGGTTCCCAAGGATTGAAAGACCAGTAAGTCCTCCCAGCGAGGACCTCCCTACTCAGGGCCATGGCACCTCCAGGAGCCCCAGACTGGGGAACAGGCTCGTATCTTGTGGCTTTCTAGGGGACCCTCATCCAAACCATAGCAGCTGGCTGTGGAGTTTTCAGTGTGGAGAGAGAACAGTGCACGCTTGTTCTAAAAACAGGGAGAAGGGCCATGGAAAAAACGAGAACAGGATTTCCCCCTCTTTCTACAGCCTCTACTCCACCATTCATGAATTATACTGGTTGTTCAAGTCATTGCAAGTTAAAAGGGAATTAGAAGTTTGAGCCATTAGTATGGATCTTACCGTCTGTACACTGTGCAGAGCTAGCTTGAAATGTAAGGAACTCTGGTGTGGAACCCTGGAAACGTCACAACTGTTCTCTCTGCAGCTGTGTGTGTGTGTGTGTGTGTGTGTGTGTGTGTGTGTGTGTAACCCTGCACATGTATTTGTGTATATGCAGGTACATGTGTACATACGTGTGTGTGTGTGTGTGTACGTGTGTATCCCTGTGCTTGTGTGTTTGTTTGTATGTAGGTGCACATGTACACGTGTGTGCATTTATGTAGCGACCAGAGGTCAACCTTGGCTCCTGTTTCTCATCTTCTCCTTTTGAGAGAGTCTCTCACTAACCTGATCTTTCCTGATTAGGCTGACTCCCAACCAGGTGACCGGGGAGCCCCGGGGATCCCTTTCTCCACCTCACAGCACGGGGCTGCACATAGCTTTTCCACATGGCCTCTGGGGACTGAATTTGCTTTACCATCTGAATTATCTCTAGGTTTTAGAACTGTGCCCCTTCTGTGTTTGTCATTACCCTGACAGGAATAGCAAGCAGGCTAACCCTCAGATCACGAACACTCGATTGTAGATGTTCTTTTACTGCCAGGCTTGCTCAACACCCCACGTGGATGGTAGCACCCTGAGCGGTATGCGTGAATGAGCGGCAGGAGCAGTCATCGTGTGTGAGTGTGTGTGTGTGTGAGTGTGTGTGCGCGCATGTGTGAGTGTGTGTGCCTGTGTGTGTGTGAGTGTGTGTGTGAGTGTGTGTGTGAGTGTGAGTGAGTGCGTGTGAATGCATGTGTGCGTGCGTGCGTGTGTGAATGTGTGTGCGTGCGTGCGTGTGTGTGAGTGTGTGTGCCCCTGTGTGTGAGTGTGTGTGAGTGTGTGTGTGTGTGAGTGTGTGTGCGCGCATGTGTGAGTGTGTGTGCCTGTGTGTGTGTGAGTGTGTGTGTGAGTGTGTGTGTGTGTGTGTGAGTGAGTGAGTGTGCGTATGCGCGCACGCATGTGCACCTGTGCCTGTGTGTATAGACCAGAGGACAACCTTGATGCAGCTCCTCAGGAGTCACTCTTGGTTTTGCTTTGGTTTTTGTTTTTGAGGCAGGGTCTCTGATGAACCTGAGCTTGCCAGCAAGCCCCGGGCACCCTCTAGTCAGAATCACCTTCTGCAAATATGGGCTATACTATGCCCCAGATTGTTTTTGTTATTTGTTTGTTTCATGGTTCCTGGGGATCAAACTCAGGTCTCTGTGTCTTGGTGCTTGCAAAGCAAGCACTTTCCTGGCGGAGCCGGCTCTCCAGCCCCTCTGCTATGCTTTGAGGATCTGAGTCTGGAACATTAGTATGATCATGTGAACTGGACCTGATGGCAGTCATCCTCCTGTCTGGGTGAGCTGGCCAGTCTGTTCCAGAGGAGGCAGTAAACTCAGAGTCCCCTTTGTCTTTTTGTCCCATGTCTCTCTCAACTGGCATTTCCCTGATCGGCTCCCCTGATGCTCTCCACTCCGTGGTCATGTGATGTATTTGAGAAGCTGGGAAGGGAAGCTCAGAGAAGGCCGAATGATGCTGTGGCCTGACGCTGGCTCCAGAGGGTTCCCAGCCAGATCCAGGGCTCACTCCCGTGTGGAAAGTTGTGGTCTAGAGTTACTGCATGTGGCGAAAATTCTAGCTCTGCTAGGTTTTCACACGGATGAAGTGAGTAGAGGGGCAGCCACCCACCGCAGAGTTCCTGCAGGGGACAAGTCACAGAAAATGCTTGACAAAGTTACAGTAGCATACATGAAGGGATGGTATTGAGATTTCTTTCACACATAGCATCTGTTTTTAGAAGGGAAATTTGTTTTTTTTTTTTCAACTGAAGTTTCAGTACATGTGTAAAGGTAGAGAATTGTGCACATCTGAATAAACAAAACCCTGACAAATAGTAAAAGGAGAAAAGAGAAAATTCACCCTGTAAAAACCGTGCTCAGATTGCACTGGACTCTGGTCCTCACAGTCTGCAGGGATACGGCCACAGGGAGACAGCCTTGGCCTCCGAGAGGAATGCTCTGATCTCCGGGGAGGGCAACGTAAGAATGAGGATGGGAACTAGTTTCTGCTATTTTCCCATCTGGTTCTAAGACATGGCTTTGGAGAATGCAGGGCAAAATAAGGCTGTGTGAATGCTGCCACGCGGTTTGCACACTCCCTGGGAAGACAAAGAAAGCTGTTATTCACACTCCCTCTTGAGACGGTCATGCTATAGAACCCAGGCTCACCAGTGAAGTCACTGACCTCCAGCTTCAGGCTCCTGAGTACCAGGATGACAGGTAGATGGGCTACCACATCCAATCAGAAAATGGTTTAGATTTAGATACATCTGTAAATACTTTAAATAGGATTAGAAATACATTACTCAAAGGTCCTAATAATTCCCTTCGTCAAATGAATTCCTGGGTGATTTTTTGATCTGCAACACAACTAGTAAGAGGCAGAGACTATAGGCTTGGCTGGGGAAATGGCTCAGCGGGTAAGGGCACTTGCTGTGCAAGCATGAGGAACTGAGTTCAAATCCCCAGCACCCATGTAAAAGGCCAGGCGTGATGCGGCACTCAAGCAACCCCAGCACGGTGGGAGGCAGAGACAGGAGCGTGCTTGGGGCCTTCTGGCTGCCAGGCTCGCTCCAGCTCTGGTGAGAGATCCTGTCTCCTCGGGGAACAAGGCAGAGGGCGATGGGCAGGACTCCTGATGTTCTCTTCTGGCTTCCGTAAGTACACAAGCTACACGTGCACCACACACATAGGCATATACCAGCATGTACACACACACACACACACACACACACACACACACACACACACACACACGCAAAGAAGAAAGGACTCCCTGAAAAGATGCTCATCAAAATGAAATCAAATTTTGTTACATTTGGAAAATTTTTACCTTTTTATAGTATCAGATACTTTTGTATAGGATATAGAATCAGGTATTTTTAAGAGCAATGTGTAAGTTTCTGTTTTTCCATAAACTGTGTTTTTTTTTTTTTTTGCTTTTTTCAAAACAGTTTAATTTTTGAAATTTTAGAAGAACTATTAAAAATATTACATTAAGAAAAGAAACGCCTTCATCCAGAAAATAGTGAATATTAGAATGAGTGAACAGGAAAAAATGAAAGTAAAAAATATCATTTTATTTTTATTTATATTCGAGTGCCTGTGTGTGTGTGTGTGTACATATGTGTGTGTGTGCATGTGTATATATGTATGTGTGTATATATATATGTGTATATATGCGTGTGTATATGTGTGTGGGTATACATACAAGTATGTGCATGTGTGTGTGTGCACGTATGTGTATATATGTATGTGTGTCTGTATATATATGTATATATGCATGTGTGTGTATGTGTATATATGTATGCGTGTATATATATGTATGTATGTGTGTGTGTATATATGCATGTGTGTGAGTGTGTGGATATACATACAAGTATGTGCATGTGTGTGTGCACGTATGTGTATATATGTATGTGTGTCTGTATATATATGTATATATGCATGTGTGTGTATGTGCATATATGTATGCATGTATATATGTGTATATATATGTATATATGTGTGTGTGTATATATGCATGTGTGTGTGTGTGGGTATACATACAAGTGTGTGCATGTGTGTGTGTGCACATATGTGTATATATGTATGTGTGCGTGTATATATATGTATATATGCATGTGTGTGTATGTGTGTGTATGTGTGTGTATGTATGTATGACACATGTGTGTGAGTGCCCACAGTGGCTAGATGAGGGCATGGAGTCCCTGGAGCTGGACTTAATGGCCATGGTGAGCCGCCTGGCGTGGGTGCTGGGAACTGAACTGTGGTCCTACAACAGCAGGACGCACTCTCAGTTGCTGGCTGTCCCCCAGCCCCTTGTTCTCTCTGATAAAATCAGATAAAATAACGTAAGATGAAACACGTCACTCTGCAGCTTTGGCGCAGTGCTCATAGTTATCTGAAAACGGTTGTTAGAATTGTCTCTCTCAGCTGCAGGCTTGTGGAACACTTTTTTTCACCTTAGCCAAAGCAGCAGAGGCAGGAGTAGACTCCGGTGTCTTCCATCGAGGCAGAATCCCAAGAACTCAAAAAAATCTTAAATCATACTGTTCAATTTTGTTGGAAGATTATTGGGAAAAATAAATAGTTTTATTTTATACTAGTGTTTTCATTAACATCAAATGGGCTTATTATACTTTTAAATGAGCTTATGAATATTTAAAACTTGTTAGCTCTGATTCCCAACATGACAAATATCACTAGATCCCATCCAAATAAAACAAATGTCCTGGGTCTGGAGAGATGGCTCAAGTGGCTGCCCTTTCAGAGAACCCGAGTTCAAGTCCCGCATCCACATGGTGGCTCACAACCATCTGATGCCCTCTTCTGGCATGTAGACATACGTGCAGAACACTCATACATAAAATATACGCTAATAAATTAATAAAAGGCAAAGCCTAAAAGTCCTTTCTGTCTTGGGCCGTTTCTGATGGTGTCAGGGAATGAATCTGCATGGTCCCCACGAGTCAGGTTCTGCATTCTTTGTCTCCAGCAGGCAGTGATAGCTGGAGGTAGAGGCATAGAATGTTCAGGAAGTAGGGCCCAGCTGAAGGGAGCGAGTCACTGGGGGAGGGGGCTGGCCTGGTTTTGTCCTGTGTCCCCAGATTCCTGTATGCCACCATAAGGTAAGAAACCCTGCACACGCTTGCCCACCCCGATTCTCACGCCTGTTTTTCTCCTCTGGGAGGCCGTAATACTTCTGAACATGGATCCCCAGCCCTCCTGCATCTCTCACATTGCTTCCGTCTCAACGAGAAAGGCAACCTAATGCAACTCCAAAGAACAAAATTTGTAAGTTGATTTTTCCGTGACTCAGGGTGTAGCTCTATGGCAGGGAGAATCCGCCAAGCCCTGGGTTCATTATGACTCAGAAAAACAAATTCAAAGAGAATTACGCAAAGACATAGGCAAAAACAAGAACAGAAACCGAGTGTCTTGAGAAGGTTCTCTTTGGTAATTGTCCCATTCCATATCAATGTCATACACATAGTACTCATTCCAAAAACAGCTTCCAGTTTGCTTTGAGACAAGGTCTTCGTAGTCACGGTCACTCCATTTTTGTAAAGCTTCCTTTTGGGTTGAACAATGACAATTGCTGAAAGTAAAGTAACTCAGTCCCTGTAACTAAAGTGACTTGTTCTAATTCTTCCCTCTCTGCTCTATTGACACCCCAGGAATGGCTGGACGCGAAAGATGTTCATTAATCGCTCAGTGTTCTTTAACTGGCTCATTGCTTACCCCTGGCAATGAGCAGCTGCGGCCACAAAAGAAGATCTCCCTCCACACCCCTAGCCTTCCCCATAACTCTCCCAGCTGTAAGTAGGCAGAGGCCCTGGCTCTCACAGCAGGGAGCCCCGAGCAAGGTTTCCCTCCCTAATGAGATGCTTGTCATGTCCATCTTTCTGTTTGGTGGCCCCTATGGGGAGTCAGGGAGTATGGGCTCCAGAAGTTTCCTCTCCACAGTGGAGTCCCCTCCTCTCTCCTTTTGCTGACTGATCCCTGGTATCCCTGCTTCCTGAGCAATTCAGACAAGGAGTATTTCCATTGCTCCTGTCATGCCCGCCACTGGCCGAGTTACATGACTTTTGAGATCTTTCTCTGCTTCAGAAGCTACCCAGATACCAGGCAGGGAGCTTGGGCCTTGTGAAAACTGGTGGAAATAGTCCTCTTCCTCTCAGTGGGCTCCTACTAAACACTGGTTCAGGGACACCCTTCCCTTTGGCCTGGTTTCTGTTGAATCTTCCTCCTCCTCACTCTGCTGAGCAGCGGTGGGCCACCAGGCATCTAAAAAGGGTGTCATTAAGCCTCAACTTCTCATGCTCTACTGTAACATGGCCTGCCCGAAATACCCCCCAATCATCCCAGCCGGTGGCCCATCTAGCTTCCAAATTCATTAAAACTCTAAGGACTCTGTCCAGTGCGATGAAATGCATGCTTTCAACGCTTCTTTCTCTTCCCCTCTTCCTCTCTTCCTCTCCATCACTTCTCTCTCTGACCCCCCTGCTTCACCTCCAGGTTCACCCTCAAATCTGACCCTCCTCCTAACTGGCCACTTCGCTCACTATAGACCCGCCCCCTTCGCTGTCAATTTTGTGCCACTTTCCAAATCCTGTCACTAATTCCTCTCCAGAGTAATGGCTTTGCTTTTGCTGAGTGGAGAACAACCTCTGCCTCAGGCTATTTCCTTCTGCACCCATCCTGCAAGCCCAAGCCTCTGCTCCAGTCAGGTAACCCTGTCCGGCTCCTCTGGTCAAGCTCAGATCCCACAGGCTCACGGCTGCCAGCATCCTCCCTTGTCAGATCTCTGTCTGTCAGATCTTCCCACATCTGTCCCTTCCCCACTCCTACCTCCAATCTGGACCAGAAGTTGGCATTTGCCAAGAGCCTGGTCCCCTCCATGTGAGTGTCCTGCCCAGATCTGCCTCCAGGGTCCTGGCCGCAGCCCTGGTTTTCCTCACAGTGCTTGTCCCCACCTCTATTAACTCAGCACCTCTCCAATGGTAAGTCCTTCCACCCTGCCCCCATCGCCGGCTTATAGCTAACATAAAACTAGGCTTCCCTCCCCCTAATAGAAATAAAACACAAAGTCCCCTGTTCCTCAGGGCCCAGCCCCATCTGAATCATACCTTGAATTACAATTGTTTAAAAAGCTAGGCTGTGTTTGGCCCACATGCCTGCCTGCAAACTGCTTCTCCAGGCCTCACAGATTCCCCCTGCTCCACCCCTTTTCCTTCCCCTCCACATACCCCAGACCTAAACCTCCACCCCTGCCCTCGATCAGCAGTGGACAAATGTTAAGACCTTCTTTTAAAAGGTGGAGCAGGGAGAGGCAGGTATGAATGTTCCCAGGTAGCAACATTTCTCTACCGTGATGGGGGATGTCCTTCTGAATATGTGCTTCTCTTACTGGCTGGTGAATAAAGCACTGTTTGACCTATAGCCAGTAGAGGCAGGAAGATGGGGGGGGGGACTAGGAGATGAGGAGAATTCTGGAAAGGTAGGAGAGATCACCAAAAACAGTCGCCATGTAGGCCGCCAAAGGAGTAACAGGTCCGGGCATTCTCCGATGAGCCAAGACACCACTATACCAAAAAAGAACACTTATTTTAAAAACTTTATAAAGGGAATCCAGAAACATTTGCTCAATCCTCGACCCCTCTCAGTTACACGTGACTCAATGTGCTGACCAGTGTGTCATGTGTGTCCCTAAGGGTGTTACGCAATCTGTCATCTGTGACCTCCATGTTTTTGTCCTACGAGCCTTGAGTCACCTGGAAAAGGGACCCTCAGCTGGAGAGTTTCCTGCACCAGCCTGGCCCGTGGCCATGACTACGAGAAGTTTCCTTGATTGACAGCTGATGCTGAGGGCCCAGTCCACTGCGGGCAATGCCCTCCTGTAAGCAGGCGGCTCTGGGCTCTGTAAGGGAGCAGGTAAACAAGTGAGGAGAAGCCAGCCGGGAAGCAACAATCGCTCACGGTTCCTGCTTCCTGTCTCTGCCTTGTGCTCCTGCCCTGGCTTCGCTCAAAGCAGAGCTACAAACTCTAAGGTGAAATAAACCCTTTCTTCCCCCAAGTGGCTTTGGGCTTGGTGTTTATCACAGCAGCAGAAAGCAAGCTGGAACAATCTCATTATGTTGAGAAAACAAAACAGAACTAATGAAGACTTACAGCCACGATGTAAAAGTGTGTGCGAGTGTGGGGGTGTGTGTGCGCGTGTGTGTGCATGTGTGAGTGTGTGCGTGTGTGCCTGCGTGTGTGCGTGTGTGAGTGTGTGCGTGTGCATAAATAAAAACATGTGTGAGAGGATAGAATTTTAAAACTACATAACTGTCTTACAGTTATGGGATGTGTTTAAAGTGATTGTTTTACTCTACCTATGCTCATGCCTGTTGGATACTGGGTCTACAGCACATGTGTTTTATGTGTTTCAAATATCATTGGGTTTTAAGATATAATTAATTTCAAGATTTTACAAACGGAATTAGGTATAAGCCATTAAGGTAAAGAAGACACATGGAGAGAAGAGAACCGACTTCTGCAAGGTGTCCTCTGATCTCCACCCGTGTGCCGTGGCATGTGCGTACCCTAGCAATTGGTGACCGCCACACGCAGAAAGCAAATATTGTCTTACATAAACAAAAATTAATTTTAAAAGCTAAAGATACGACAGAGGCTTGAGAAGGTCTTCTATTCTGGTTCTGTTTTATCGCGTACATAGATGGTTCACCTTGACTGTCAGTCTGACCGGACTGAGATCCAACCAGGAGCTGTGGGTCTGCATGCATCTGCAGCTAAGGGCATCACTAAAGGCTGTGCTAGTCCATCTATTCATTTCCACGACCAGACGCAGACAGAGAGCGACAGAAGGAGTAAAGATTCATTTGGTCCACAGTTTGAAGGGGCAGTCTACCGCGGTGGGAAGTTCTGCTGCCAGGAGCGGGAGGCAGCTGGCCACACTGCCTCTTCCCGATAGAGGCAGCCGGGATGACTGCTGGTGCCTCTTCCCGATAGAGGCAGCCGGGATGACTGCTGGTGCTCAGCTTGCCTTCTCCTGTTTTCTGATCCAATCCTAGACCACGATGCACATGGACTCTGGCTGGCTTCGTCGTGGGCAAAGAATCACAGCCCTTGGAAGTTCATGAGTGCAATAGCCGTGTTGTGTCCAGACAACTGCAATTCACAGCACCCCTCCCCATCCTCCAGCTTTCACCACCCCCAAAAGTTTCCAGAGCCTTGGTGATGCTGGCATGATCGACATGTCCGCTGAGGAGTTGAACACTCAGTCCCTTCCTCGGCATTTTGACAGTTACAAATCTCTACACTGACTGTTGTCCACATTCTGACCAAGGTTGAGACTATCCCAGCGCTATGGGTATAAGCATAAATATTTAGAAGGCAATTTGGCAGCATGCCCTGTAGCAAGGCAACATTAGCAGGTTCTGCCCTAGGCTCATGACCTTCTGAGCCACAGGGCTTTTGTTTAGGATTATAATATCAGGCTTGACAATCTCTCCCGTGGAGTATAGACATCAAATCCACTCAACAACCTGCCTGCAGCAGTCAAGCTACTGTTACACCAGGGGTCACACATCTCATCTGTCAGGTCAGCATTGCAGCTTGTGCGGTCTAGCACTGGCTAAGATCATGAGCCCCCCCCAACCTGCATACATAACACCCCTTAGGAATGCCAGCCAACATCAGGAGGGGTCTCCTCGTTGGTTTCTCTATGACAAGGACAGCATGTGGACCCCTGGTTTCTCCCTTTTCCCATCCTCAAGCTGGCTTTGAGCCACAGATGTGAGGCTGAATGCTAGTTTTCTTACTTGCTGGCTGGGTAATGAATTGTGAGTCATTTAACCCCCACCGACTACAGAGTTTTTAATCTACAGGATGGGGACCATCATAGCTAGTCTGAAGGTCTTCCTGAAGGAATGCCAAGTGGGGGCAGGACCTGACCTGTAGGTGCTTAATTAGTGTCTGAAAGTCTTTGCCCACTCATAAGGTCCAGCATGGTCATTTTCAACAGACCCTCCTCTAGGCTTCTGAAAACGGGTTCTTAACAAGCAGAGACTCTAGGCTCTGCCAGCCCTCCACAGTGATACATTTATGGCTGCCTGCTCCCTGGGATCTGTTTGTCTGAGCAACAATGTGCAAACTTGCTAGAGAGCCTGGCCTGTGGAAACAGCTGTACATGTGTGGCGAGGAGTTTTGCAAACAATAGCACGCCCTCATCACCAAGCTTGCTTCCTGAAGGGGGTGGCTTGGGATTCCTGACACCTACCACTGAAAGGAATGCCTTTCAGTAGCTGCTTCACCCTGCCCGCTCAGTTCCAGCTACGATTCACAACCCCGAGTTAGCCAAGAGATCCTTGGAAACTTCCATTGTAAGGGTCAAAAGGAAATGGGTGAGATGATCCAATACGCAGATGATTCAAGCAAGGGCTATCTCCAGAGAGACTCATTGCAAGGGGCATGGGAGCCCATGGGCGGCAGCGATGTCCCGGGAAGGAGAGAGGGTAGGTGGGAGCAGGCTGCTTTTGAACCCTGGTCTCACACCGGAGCACAGGCTGGATTGCACAGTGTAGCCTGGCTTGACTTGACATCTGTTCTTCAGCCTCCTAAGCTCTGAACCATAGGCGTGAGCTATTCTGCCCAGCATGTGAACAGTAACTTTTTGTTGTTGTTGTTGTTGAAGGATGCTTCAACTGGAGGTCTCCGCTCTCAGGCCCCATCTCTGGTTTCTTGCTTGGTATCTACCTCAGCCAAAGCAAGCTAGGAGCCCAAGGGTGCAGAAGCTTATCACTGGGTGTGGACATCATTCATCTGGGATGGTCACAGGAGGCGGGAGCTGGGAGAAGGTGGAAGGAAACCCAGATGGACAAACTGACTGAATAACTACAGCAAGAAGGCAGAGGCCAATGAGCTGCCTGGATTAGATGGCCCCGAGATGCTGGCCCTGTGGTCAATCCCGTGGTCAATCAGCAGTCCTGTCCAGCCAGCAGCTCAACTACCAGGCAGAGCAGGGCACAGCCTAAAAACAACACGAGTACCATGCTGCCCCGTAACCTAAGAAACAAGGTGTTTGTGAGGAAGTCAATTACAAAAGCCAGGGAGGAGAAGTTACATGGCCTTGTGGGTCATGTTTGTCACAGAGCCCATTGGGCTCACATTTTCTCGTTAGCTCTGTAAACAGGCAAGTCTTTTGTTGGGGACAGCGGTCTATAGAACACCCAGGCTGTCCCTGGCAGATGACAGCACCTGGAGTTGGCGAGGTCTAGACTTCTTTGTCTTCACCTACTGAGTTTTCTGTGCATTAGGATGAGGCCGTTCATTCCAGGCTTGCTTCCATTGGAAGCACTTGGCTAGGGGTCCTGTAAAATATGACCTCAAGAAAATATCAAACATCCTAATACACTATGAGATTGAAATCAAGTTGATGTGTCAACTAAATTTTCTGAGGGCAAGGAAAAAAATCAATAGAGGCCAACTATTAAAACATGATTGCAAAGGGCTGGGGAGATACCTTATTTTCCAGCTAAGCATGAGGACCTGAACTCCTGTGAGGCTGGTCTGGGTGGCACCCACCTATGATGCCAGCAAGATGGGAAAGCGAGGCATGAGACTCCCTGGAAGCTCAAGGGCTGGGAGCAGCAGAGAGGAAGAGAGACCCTGTCTCAAAAAAGGTGCAAGATGAGGACCAGCACCCAGACCGTCCTCCTTCCAACCTCTACATGTGTGCCGTGGCATGCATGTGCCCACATTCACATGTACACACACACACACACACACACACACTCACATGTACACACACTCACATGCACACACACTCACATGCACACACACTCACATGTACACACACATGCACACACACTCACATGAACATACACTCAGATGCACATACACTCACATGTACACACACACATGTACACACACTCACATGTACACACACACACACACACTCCTAAGCTAGCTACGAAAATGTGTATCTGCAACACCAACACTTGGGAGACAGAGGCAAAAGGACTGTGGGTTCAAGACCAGCCTGAGCTCTGTACTGAGACTCCATCTAAACTCAAGCCAAACCATGCAAGTTGCTATCAGATTGGCTGTGACACTGAAGGATGTGGAAATGTGTAAAGCTCCAGGGTTCTATCTGTTCTCTACATCTGCCAATCATATACAGTGCCCTGTGTCCCAGTGGGAGTCATTGCCACCTGCAGCCAGGCCCTGGACACACTTGTCTGGGGATTTTCCAGGACAGAAGTTGTGTTTTGAGGGTGACAGTGGAAATCAAGGGGAGGATGCCCAGTCTTGCTGTGGCCACCTGGAAATTTCCACATCCCTCCTTTCATCCTAAGATTCATTCCTCTTTCCCCATGTGCCTCAGGGGTACCTGGGACAATTTTCCCCTTGGCCCTTTAGTGTTCCCAAGGGTGGGACACACTCTTGACCTTGCCTGTGTGTCTGCTCTGTGCCCAATTTCCCAGAGGCGATTGAGAGAGCATTGAGTAAGTGTGCCTCCTCTATTCTCTTGGGAATCCCCTCACTTACTCTTCGGTCTTCGAGGCTGGTCTCTGAGACAGCACGCCTGTGAGCGCTGGGAACACAGCACATGTGTCTTAGTTCCCCAGAAGCCTTTGCTGCATTCAAAGTCACCAAATAAGGCTGTGCATTCTTTGGAAGTTTTGGAGCATCCCTCAGACGTGACCTGTTGATCGCCATCCAAACCCTTTCGATTTTAGAAAGAGTTGGTTTGGGAGCTAAGCTTGTTGAAGGCCATGATTGAGTAAGCAAATCATCAGAGACAGAAAACATGAGATTTTTTGGGTGGTGGTGGTGGTGGGGGTGGCTGGAGAGATAGTCCAATGATTAGGAGAGTTTGCTGCTCTTCCACAGGACCCACGTCCAGTGCCTAGCAACGTTGGTGGCTCACAAAGGCCTGTAACACTAGTGGATCGCTAGTGTAACGCTAGAGGGCTAGTGGACGCCCTCTTCTGGCCATCAGGTGCAACTGCACCCACATGCACAGACACACAAACAAAAAGTGAATCTTCACAAAAATGTATTTCTAAATCAATATAGACAGCAGCACCTTGAGTTTTTTTTCTTTTTAAGTCACTTATCTCTCTTTTTTTGGCAAATCTGTGCATTTTTAGAGAATTCTTTTGGCTCCAAGTAGCAGAATGCCATAACGTGGTGGGGGTGGGGGTTCAAACTGTGAATCCACTCATTCCTTCCTTAAGAAGTCCAGGGTGGTTCAGTGTCCTGTTCACACCATCAGAGGAAGAATATCTTCCCCCATCTCCATGGACTCATGTTCTGAGCATAGGCATTTGCTTCCAGTCCTGTCTTATCCCACGCTGGCCACTGACCCAAAGGTCATACAACACTGGAAAAGATGTTGGATGGCAAAGAAGGGTCTCCCCCATCTGGATGTGAGCAGGGACCTGTCCTTAGAAATAGAATTCCTTCTTGCCGGGTCGTGTCTGAGCCAATGGAATCAACTGCTCACCTGCAGACAGCTCACTGGTAGCCTTAGCGCCTCACCATGTCATTCAATGCCAGCATTGACTCGAAGCAAGCTCCAGCATCCCCTAGGGCAGATGCGCTGCTGCCTGGGAAAACATGCAGGGCTCTGCCTGCAAAGAGGGAGAGAATCAAAGGTCTGCAGCCACAAGACCTTTACCTCAGTGCGGACATGCATTGAGGTACTTGGTTTTAATGTACGGATTCTGAACTAGGAACAAAGCACCCAGGTTCTCTGTGTCCACAGTCACTCTACCCTGGGTAAAGTTTTACATCTTAGGGCCCCAAACAAAAGTTTCTCTTTCTTCTTTTCGGTGTGTGGGTAGGTGGAGGGAGTAGAGGGGGTCGTAAAAAGGGGAAAGGGGAGGGGAGAGACTGGCCTCCAGGGACAGAAGCAGTGGGTAAGAAGAGAAAGCGGGAGGGAGGAAAAGAGAGAGAGAGACAGACAGACAGAGACAGACACACAGAGAGAGATTGCTTAGTATCTCAAAGACAACAGGGTGCTTTTCATGGCAGATAGAGAAGCGTTGACTCATGGCTCACAACGGCTGCTGTGTAGAACAGTGAGCCGCCCTCCAGTACTGAGAATCCGCATCCAAGTTCGGGCAGCCTTTACTTCATGTTACTTAAAGTCTGCTGGGGCTTTCTGTGTGTGTTCAAGGCTGAGAAGAAGGGGCCTTATCAGTTCTTCCGTCTTCCTCTGTTAGCTAGTTCCGGGATGAGATTGCAAAGCAGGCTTGTTAATCTGCTGGAGGTGGGTATTAGCCAAGGTTAGATGATATGCACAGACAGGACACGGGGCGTGTTACTAAAGCAAGCACAGGGTAAACCACCAGATGCCTTTAATTGCAGTACTGTGCTTCCCTCCCCCAGCAGGCTCGTGGGTACTTAACCTCATGATATAACTAGCCAGAGAGAAAAACACGAAGTGACATTTCTAGATATGAGCTCGACTCCTTATACGGTCACTCCCCCACCTCCCCAGGAGGGAACAATGCCCCATTGAGGAGATTCGAGGCTTGAACGTGAGCTGGCCTTAATAATCCCTGCTTTCTGTTTGTGCGTAATTATTTCAACAACCTGGAGTCATGAAGCCTGCCTGGAAATTAAGGCTTTCCTCCTCATATCCATGGCATTAAAAGCCCAAAGAATATATCCTTATTGGAATCCCTCTCTTGAATTCCAAATTGGAATCCCCCCCTCAAACAGATGGAAGAATTATGAATTCTAAGTAGTTTCTCTACATGAACAATGCATTCTTGGAGCCAGGGGACTGCCCTTCATGAATGGGGAAACGATCCCCAGGTGTGCCCCCTCCTTAGGAAGCAGGATTGTGATGTCACTGTCTGTCTGTCCCTGGACATGGGAGAGAATATTAACTCCCCAGAACTGACTCCTCATTCAGGTAAAAGAAATCAGAGTGAATGTTTCTCCCTGACTTTTAGGCATGGTGCAGCATTAGAGTTTGCTTTGCACGTAAAAGGGACAGGAAAGGTTTGTATATTAAAACATCTTTCAGAAGCCGGGCAGTGATGGCATTTGGCCCGAGCACTCAGGAGGCAGAGGCAGGTGGATATCTGTGAGTTTGAGGCTAGCCTGGTCTACAGAGCTAGTTCTAGGACAGGCTCCAAAACAATACAGAGAAACCCTGTCTTGAAAAACCACAAAAAAAAAAAAAAAAAAAAAAAAACAGAAAAATATTTTTCAGAGCCAGCCTTCCCAGAGGCTGAGTTAATTAAGTAAAAAAGGTTACCTAGTGGGTATTTTTTACAGCTACCTTCCATCTTTCCTTCCTCCCTCCCTCCCTCCCACCCACCCTCCTTCCCACTCACCCTCCCTCTCTCTTGCTCACTCGCTCATTCTTTCTTTCCTTCTGAAGGTTGAACAGCATGGAAATTTAGAGTAGGATTTCCGGCCCAGATTACTTGATGGGAAGCTTACTCTCGACACTTTTTGCAGTTACTTTAAACAAGTTACTTGGACTCTCTGTGTCTAGATTCCCTATTGGGAGCTGTGGTGTCAAATATCCCTGCAGACATGCCTGGCACATTGCAGGTATAAAGTATTCCTGATGACAACCGGCCAGGCACCACTAGGTATGAATCGGGAAGCTGGTTTGTTTGTTTATGTATGAATTAATTAATTAATTAATTAATTCATTCATTTATTCATTCATTCATCCAGCGCGCGCGCGTGTGCGTGTGTGTGTGTGTGTGTGTGTGTGTGTGTGTGTGTGTGTGTGTGTGTGACCCTGCCACAGCATGGGTTGGGAGGTCAGAGGACAGCTCATGGATGCCAGGTCTCCCCCTCCACTATGTGGGTTCTGGGGTAAAACTCAGGCTTGCAGGCAAGCGTCTTATCCACTCACTGATCCACGTCACTGGCTCAAGAAGCTGATTTAAAAAACTTACTCGGTAATTTCCTCCGGGAGTCCAGTAAGCAGCCTGGTGGTGTCCAACGTGGACGTGTTTAATTTGCCCGACGCGACATGTACTTTCTGACATTGCCAGCAGGTGGCGCAGTTAGAGCGCATTTTTAGATGGTCGGGGTTGGGAGCCCTGCCCTGGGGTTAATGAACAACAAATCCCTCCCAACCGTGAGCTCCAGAATAAACAGACGATGTACTTGTCAGGTAATGCGACAGAAACAGTACAAGGAAACGTCCTGGCTACTGCTCGGGTTCTAAGATGTCAGCGTCCCGCATCCTTAGCCTCACCTGCCTGAAAGTACAAACCCCAGCTTCACACTTCAGAAAGTAAACATCCCAATAGTTTAAGTGTTTGGGAGTCGGATGCTCTTTAAATGAGTGCCAGTGTCTGTGATGAGCAAGCCTGTGTCTTGTTATTGTTGTTGAGGAAGCAGGATAATAGCTAACTCCTGGCCTGACC
Organism: Cricetiscus sungorus; assembly: GCA_030556225.1. Lineage (NCBI taxonomy): Eukaryota > Metazoa > Chordata > Mammalia > Rodentia > Cricetidae > Cricetiscus > Cricetiscus sungorus. Next base: position 202,290 of record JANBXA010000391.1, on the reverse strand, counting down.
TCAAAGGAGAAGTCGACTTTCTCGATGCCTCCCACGTATTCGCACAGGACCTGGGCTTCCTGCAGGCTCCGGCACGAACGCTGTGGGGCCCTCCCTGAGTGTCGGGGTTGGAGGGGGTGCCGCTGGGGTGGACAGAAGCTAGGTAGTGAAGGTTACAAGACGGAACCATGTCTGTGGCAGCTTCTGAAGAAACAAGGCTCATGGGGTGGAGACATGCCAGGTCCATACATAAAGTGCTTGCGTCACCAGTGCGAGCACCTGAGCTCAGATCCCGAGAACTCGTGTAGGAAGCTCTGCATGGCAGCGAGTGCCCATAACCCCAGAGCTTCAAGGTAGGAAGGGCAGATAAGGGGCTTGCTGGCGGTCCAGCTGGGCCAGACAGCCTGGGTTGGGAGTTAAGTTCCATGCCAACGGGAGGCCATTTGTCAAATAAAAGGTAGGAGGCATCCGAGGACCAACACATGAGGTTGGTAGCTAACCTGCACATCTAAACCCCTGTGTGCACCCTCACATGCTCCCCCTTTCAAGCAAGCCAAAGTATGGACCAAGAAGACCTTTCTCTGCTGGACAGTGATGGCACACGCCTTTAATCCCAGCACTTGGAAGGCAGAGGCAGGCAGACCTCTGAGTTTGAGGCCATCCAGGTTTACAGAGTGAGTTCCAGGATGGCCTGGGTTGCACACAGAGAAACCCTGTCTTGAAAAAACAAATAATAATAATAATAATAATAATAACAACAACAACAACAACAACAACAACAACAATAATAGAAGGCCTCATCTCAATTCCTGTGCAGATTGCCGGGCTCCCTGGGCCTGTGATGAAGGATGTGTTAAGTGTTCTAGATCTAGACACTTGTCCAGGATATGACTTGTCATCATCCATCCACCCCACCAACTGCTCTCTAATCAGCCCTCACCCCCCACCGTGCCAGCTTCCTTTTCTCTAGACGGGTGTCAGCTGTGAGGCGGCGCTCAGCTCCTCTGTTTCCTGACTGGAAGCACTGAGGTCCTTGGCTTCCCTCCTTCCCTCTGGGCCCCCAGTGGCCCCCTCTCTAACACTCATAGAGAACTGGGGTATGCATCCAAACAGAGCTGCACAGTCCTAACCCCAAAGCAAAGCTATGTGTGCAGCAATGTTGTACATTGTGAATATGTATCACTCTCACTGGCTCGTAGGGAGAGATCCACCCCACCTGCACCTGTTGCTAGAGTGTAGATAAGAAATGCGGGTTAATTTAAGTTGTAAGAGCTACTTAGTAACAAGCCTAAGCCATGGGCCTAGAATTTATAATTAATATTGTCTTTTTGTGGTCACTGGGAGCTGGAGCTCCCAATAAAAATACTCACTTACAAAGCTCCTTCTGGCCTCCCTGTCTGTTCAAGTTCTCTCTGAGAGGCCATCTTGAGCTTGCTAGGAATTAAAAAAAAAAACAGAGAGAGAGAAGGGTTAGACTCCTTCTCCCTCCTTATCTCAAGAAGGGGCCCAGTTTGCTGCAGGTGACAGCAGTTGGGAGGACTCTGTATGCCACACTTCATCTCACAGACTTCTCAAACAGTCACCCCTGCCCAGCAGGAAGGGCAAGGACTGAGGCTGAGCCTCAAGCCTTTCAGCAGAGAAGAAGTATCTGTGGAGCTTGACAGCCTGGTCTGGGAAAACCGTCCTGATGTGTGACGTCTGCCTACAGGCTCAAGGGGCCACGGCGGTGTGCGGCTTACAGGCAAAGGCATCGCGGAACACAGGGACTCAGTGAGCTTGTGTGGCCATGGCCAGGAGGAGCAGGGTGGTTCCTGGAGAAGAAGATGCAGGAGAAGGTGATGGGTCACTGAGAAGGTTGCCTACTGTCACCCACTGTCAATGGTCTGTTAGGACTTTCCATTTTCCTCAGGCTTCTGCCCCGGCTCTACCTTCCCTGTGTGGGGAGTGAGTGCACCTCACTGAGCCAAAATGACCTCTGCATACCTGGCCTAACCTTGGCATTGAAAACTCCCTCCCCTCCCTCCCCTCCCCCTTCCCCTTCCTTCCTCCATTTTCTCCTTTTCACCTTGCTGCTCTTTATGTTTCTCTACCCCTGGGGATTTGAGAAAATTAAGAAACTATTTGGGGTGGTTACAATAAAAATGACTCCCCATTGGTCCATGTGTTTGAAAACTTGGTCCTAGTTGGTAGAACTGTTAGGAAAGGATTAGAAGGTGTGGTCTTGTTGGAAGAGATGTGAAAAGCTTTGATCTTTCAAATCCTAGGCCATTCCCAGTTCTCTCTCTTTCTCTCTCTTTCTCTCTCTCTCTCTCTCTCTCTCTCTCTCCTCTCTCTCTCCTGGTTGTTGTCTCAAGATGGCACTCAGCTACTCCTTTGGAGGCACACCTGTCTGCCTGCAGCCATGCTTCCTGTTGTGATGACCATGGACCCACCCTCTGAAACTGTAAGCCCTTAATAAATTTTCTTCTACAAGTAGCCTGGTCTATGATGCTGTCTCTCAGTACTTGAAAAGTAACTAAGTGTCAAAGAAAGAGTTGTGATCATACAGTATGTATGCCTCTGTGTGTGTGTGTGTGTGTGTGTGTGTGTGTGTGTGTGTGTGTATGTGTATGGAGGGCTACCTATGGAAAAATGTTGAAGTTTAAAGAGATGTTTTGAAATGACAGATTTTGTACTAGGTTGAGGGACTTCCTGGGACCAAGGCTCTCAGGACTTGCCGAATTATCTTCTTCAGGATGAAATGTTTCAGTTTGGAGGGAGCTGCTACACAACAGGCTGCACACACCTGTACAAACACACACGGGGCGTGGCCACCATTCTCTCCTCTGGTAAGACGTCGACCCACAGCTGGCTCTCCTGGGCACATCTCTGCACCCTCACTCATTAGCTAGCTCCCTTGTCAATTTACTGAGTTCTCTGAGCAAAGTGAACACGATACCTGAGCTGTCTGAGACCGTATGTGGGTCAAACATATAAAATACATGTTAGCACAAAAATCACTTATCCAGTGAAGGGTTTCACACCTCAGTTCTCACCTTACAGAGAAAACGAATTCAAGGGACACAGTTTAACCTGGAGTTAAGCAGGGATGAGGGAGATTGACTGCCTCACTCCCAGGGGGATGGCAGCCTACTAGGACTGGGTTCTTCATTCCAGATTTAAAAGAAGTTTTAAAGACAATTTCTGAGGTAGGTATCATTTTCATGGGTTGTAACGCAACTCCTCCCTCCTAAACCATGATAGTGCAGATCCCACCCCCCACTGCCACATATACACCTTTAGGGTATTTCTCTCTATGATTTCTTTAGACCCTAAAAATAGGGCTGGTAGGAATTACAAGGTTAATGGGGGAATGGCTGAGGAAAGAAATATTTAGCTCATGAGTCACAGAAATTTGTAAAGCACCCTCCATTTCCTTATTTATTTCTTAATTTGTTTGTCTTAGATTTTGGATACAGGGTTACTTTATGTAACAGTCCTGGCTATACTAGAACTCCCAGGATGGCTTCAAACTCACAGATAACCCTCTGTCTCTGCCTTCTGAGTGCTAGAATTAAAGGCTTATTCCCTTATGGCTTGGCTGCATCTTCTTTTGACATCCTAGGGCACACATAGCTGCATAGTGATGACACTTAACCATAAAGGGTGTCCCCATCTGCAGGGGACACATGGACAGAGCCTGAGGTTCAGCCTCTTAATTTCCCTTATGTTTAACTCACTGCATGTGTGGTCTCAGGCCCACTCACTAAATATAATCCCCTTGGTGTCACCCCACCACCAGTGTCCTTCTCACTGAAGTGGTAGCAACATCATCACAGTCCTGAGGGCCTGTACAACTGATGAGATGCACAGCCATGAGCCACAAGTGTCACCATGAGCCACAGGTGTCACCTCCACACAGCCATGAGCCACAGGTGTCACCTCCACACAGCCATGAGCCACAGGTGTCACCTCCACACAGCCACGAGCCACAGGTGTCACCTCCACACAGCCATGAGCCACAGGTGTCACCTCCACACAGCCACGAGCCACAGGTGTCACCTCCATGCTGACCTTCAGCTGAGTGAGACAGGGACTAACGGGACCAATCATACAGTGTGGTCTGCACCTTTTGGGTGCAATCCACAGCCTGGGGTCAGGGAATGCCACTGACTCTTCTTGCAGGTGACTCTGGAGAAGTGGCACTTGACCTCTGACCTGCAGCAACAGTGTGTGTTGACTGGCAGGCTCACCGCCCATAGTCAGTGAGGGTTTATCAGTCATGGGTGTGGCTCAGTAAGTGGGGAGCAGGGGGCATCCCCAGGCAGGGTCACTGAGGTTTTGGGGAGATTGTTTCCCCCAGGTCACCGTGGTCACTGAGGGTGGGGAGTGTCCCAGCCTATGACTAGTACAGTCTGATAGTGCTACAAAGTTCCCTTGTCACTGTGTGTTTGCTGTGGGGACTCCAGGTGTCAGGGCACTGAGTGCAAAGCCAGGTGCAGGGTACAGGCAGGCAAGGGTCAGCAGGTACACAAGATCAGGAGCAAATCTGTTTATGGAGGACCAAGTATGAAGGCCAAACATGGTGTCAGGGATGTGTTTGCCAGGCGAGGACACTGAGTCATGGGTGTTCTGTAGCTCAACACGGAACATACCATCATGAGAAACACCCAGAACTCTATTTTTTGGGACAAGGTCTATGTGGCCCTCGCTGACCTCACACGTCCTGGTTAATGTAGAATGCCTTTGAGCCTCCGCACCTCCTACCTTTACCTCCCTGGCGCTAGGATTCCAGGGTGTCCCACCAGGGTGTCCCACCAGGGTGTCCCACCCCTGCCCAGTTCTGTGGATTCGATGAGGGGACTCAGGACTTCAGATATACTATGCAGACACTGTGACACAAATATCATCGAATACTGATGGGGACATCAAATGCTGTGACCCTGACGAAGACCCCTCCGGGGAGCTCTAGAAAGGCCCTGTGTTTCTGTGACCTGTAGTTTTCTAATGACCTGACTGGGTACTCATAGGCATGCATGAGGGGCACGGACTGGATGAGATAGGATATGACAATGTGAGGTAGAAAACAGAAATCACAAGCTAGCGGTTAGTTCATGGAAATCAGTCATGCAGTCGATGTTATATTCAAATTAGAATCGGGTGAATGTAAGGGTTATACCAACATTGTCAAAGCAAGATGTTGGGTTTAAAAGCAAAAGACACATCAAAGGGAGCCCCCAGACAATGCCAGGTGCTGGTCAGATCACGAGCTCATTGACCTGAAGCAGTGTGTTACAGGCTCTGAAGGCACTGCAGGCCTGGGATTAGGCTGGGTGTGGCTTCTGGGAGGGAGGCAGCAGAAGGGGCTTCATGGGAAGCCATGAGCTGTGACCACATCTGGTGCACTGTATTTCTCATTGAGTGCTTGAGTGTGAAAGCTCAAATAGGACAGACGGCTATTTTTCCGTGTGCTGGGCTCATTTCTTTCTTTTTTCAAATCCTGTTTGATGACTTGTTTTGTTTTGTATTTTTGTTTTGTTTTGTTTTATGGGTAATGAGGACAGACCAAGGGTGGACAGGGGTGGTGGTGGGCGGGAGCACGTGCCCTTGGAGATGAGAAAGGAGGAACTGAATCGTATTCAGTTTCCAGGAGTTACAAGTGGCTGTGATTCTGCCATGGGTCTTGCAGCAAAACTCAGTACTCTGGAAGAAGAGCAGATGCTCTTAACTAACCATATCTCCAGCCACTTCCCCCTTTGATGTGTGTGTGTGCGTGTGTGTTAAGAAAGATTTATTTTGTGGCTACAGGGATGGCTCAACAGTTAAGAGCGCTGGCTGCTTTTTTGGAGGGCTGGATTCAATTCCTAGCACCCACACACAGCTCACACCTGTCTCTAACTCCAGCTTGAGGGGATCTGACAGCCTCATACAGACTCACATGTAGGCAAAACACCAATGTACATGAAATAAATACTTAGAAAAACCTATGCCGTGCCTCCATGTCTCTTGTTTGGTTTGGATGCTTTTGAGACGGTTCCCTCTGTGCACCTCACGCAGGTCATGGGCATGCAGGGATACTCCTGCTTAGGTCTGTTCGGTGCTGGAATTAAATTCACACACCACACCCATCTCTGCACCTTCTAGAGCATTCTGGGGACAGTTCTAAGCCTTCCACAGAGTGTTTTGGTTTTATAGATTCCAGTTTGGAACGCTAAGACTTAATTTTCAGGTTCAGCAGTGAGGGCTGTCACACAGGCTGAAACGGGTGGCAGGAGTTACCTCAGCAGCTCCCACGTGTCCCTGTGTGTTTGAGAGCCCCTTTGACAGACAGCTCATGCTTTTCAGAGCCCAGGGGAGCATCGGGTAGCCTAGTTGAGAGACCACGCCCACAGCATTCCCCACTGCCAGTCGCTAGCCACTCATGGCTCTCTGCAGTCCTCTTCCATGAATGAATTAAGCTGGTTGTACTTTGGAGGAGGTGAAGTGTGTACAGAGATTACTGACCTACAGAGAGAGGGGTCAGAGAGGCCAGGAAGACAGTGACTTCCCAGTTAAAGAGTGACTTCAGCAGAGGAGGGCACCGGGCATTGAGTTCACGGATTCTTGTCAACAGCCGGCGTGTGCATGAGTCATCCTGAGGCAAGCCGCTTTGGGCAGAGGACTGCAAAGACTTGAGGCTCAGCAGGTTGTCAAGTGTTTACACATGGCACTTAGCAGGTGTAGACTCATTTTGGGTGTCCCTTACCACTGTGAGGAAGCCAGGAGGGAATCAAAGCAATTATCCCCTCTGGTGGGTCTGTGGTGATTAATTCATTCCATTTGCTTATTTTTATTTCAAGGATTTTCTTTTATTGTAGTGAGAATGCTTGTTTGTCTTACACATGGTCTCCCCATGGGGCCCAGGCTGGCCCGGAGCTCGCTCTTCCTCTACCTTAGCCTCCTGCGTGCGGGATTTTAGACATGCATTGCCCACTCTGCTCCTGACAGCACTTTTAAATGAGTCCCATCATCGCACATAGGCACGGCGCACAGAGGGCAAAGGTTGCCAAGCTCCAGTGTGCTCAGCACTCCCTGACTCTGATAGTCCATTCAGATGCAGAAGCCGGCCCCATGCCTCAGAGACTTAACTCATGTACCTGTATGCTGGAGTTCACAATGTACATTTTAAGACAAGTGTGTGTGTGTGTGTGTGTGTGTGTGTGTGTGTGTGTGTGTGTGTGTGTGAATGCATGTGTGTGTGCGTGTGTGTGAATGCATGTGTGTATGTGTGTATGTCAGTGTGTGTATGTGTGTGTGAATGCATGCATGTGTGTGTATGTATATGTGTGTGTATGTGTGAATGCCTGCGTGTGTGTGTGAATGCATGCATGTTTGTATGAGTGTGTGAATGTGTGTGTGTGAATGTATGCATGTGTATGTATGTGTGTGTATGTATGTGTGTATGTATGTGTGTGAATGCATGCATGTGTGTGTATGTGTGTGTGTATGTGTGTATGTGTGTGTGTGTGTGAATGCATGCATGTATATATGTCCATGCTCACACAATGCTTCACTCACAAAGATCTGCTGCATCTGCTTCTCAAGCTCTGGACTGGACGGTATGCACCACCATGCCTGGCATAATCCATATGTTAAAGTACTACCACAACTTTGTAGAGACATCAGTGAGGTGGGAAAGAAGCAGGCAGGTCACGGTCCAGGCTGATCCAGGGAACTGTGACACTGTATTGGTCACCCAGTGCTTCACCATGTCACTTGGTGTTTGTGCAGTGGATGAATGCATGGCTGGCTGGGAGAACACAGCAATTCATCCCTTCAGACATCTGCAAATCCAGTGCAGAAATCCCTTTCGTCGCTGGCAAATCTGACTTGGGCTAATACGAGCACAACGGGACTGTGTTCCTCTGAGTTAACTCTCTTCTCGATTCTCTGAGGTTATGGGGCAGTGACATTGTTGGGGGAGCGAACTGTGAGAAGAGAAACGTGTTCTTTTTGGGGCTGGCCCCTGAGGTCAGCAGGGTATACGGCAGAGAAGGTATATGAAGCAGGAGAGACAGGGACAATCCCAAACCTCTGAGATGCGCAGAAGCTGTGTCTCCTCGCCTTCTCTCAACCATGCCAACGCTTGTGACCTGGATGAGAGATGCCCCTCTCTGTGAAGTCAGACAGCAACCTGCACAGACCAGGGTTCCAATGAGAAAAGGCAGGATGCACATGGACTCCTGCTATCCAAGAATGTCCCCACCAACCATGTCCCCCTACCCTACAATGTTCCTCCCCTCCTGCTAGGCTTCTGAACACGCCTTGACCATAGGGACAGAAGTTATGTTCTTATTAATCCTGTAGTTTCTTGGACTTTTCCATTCCAAAGGTTTTAGAGGAATACTAAAATAGTAAGGAGAGATAACTCTCAGCCTCTTGGCTGTCCTGGTACCAATGAAACTCAGTGGCATCAAGAAGAATGACATAATGGATGGGTGTCTCTCTCTCTCTCCCTCAGGGCCTCACAAAGCTTGCCCAAGAAGGGTGCAAGGCAGTGTCTCAGGTCTGGTTTTGCAATATGTGAACCCAGCGACTCCCAGATGAACCATGAAGGTGAGGCAGTTCAGCAAGCAATCATTGGCAGAGCCACCCTCTGCAGGGCTCTGTTTGGAAGCTGCTGCCTCCCCAGACTAAAGTTCAAGTCCTAGTTTGCAGCCAGATATAACAGATCCTAATTATCCTGGATGAGTGAGGGTGGGTGGGGGGAACATGAATGGAGTTTCAGAGTCAAGCAGAACCCTGCAGGTCAGATGCCAGTATTTTCTAAGACTGGAAGAGTGGGACCCACGGACAGATGAGCCAGAGGGGACCTGGGGCAGCTTGCAGAGCTTGGGTCTGCCCCACGGGAGCTACACTTCTGCCTCACCCATTCCCGAATCCGAATGGGATCCCCAGTCCTGCTCGTCCTTCTGCGTTGAGACTGGGTCTCACTAAGTTGCTCAGGCTGACCTTGAGCTCTGTAGCTTAGGCAAGACTTGCATTTGCAATCTGCCTCCCACACTGGCTTAACTCTCCCAATAGAGGGATTACATATTTAGAGACCAGAGAGTTCAGACCGGCAAATTCTAGCACCCACAACCCCAGGTCTGCACTCTGATCTCTTTACATTTTCTGGTTGTTACTGGGGAGCCCATTCGACACAGTTAATAGCCAATCGAAAGTCTTTATCCCAGCTGGCTCAGACTACACACAGGGATTCGGGACCCAAGTGTAGCACTGACTGTCTGTAGGCTCCTGCTTGGACAACCCCCACCCCTCCCCGGGGCACCTTGAGCAAGCCTGAAGCTGCTGGCTGGAACTCCTTGCCCCAAGGCTGTTGCTGGTACTCTTCCCATTTTTGATAACACACACCTCGTGACAATACACACCTTATAGGGAGGAGCTAAGCCTAAAATTCCTGTAATTTTCCACTGTGCTGTAAGTCAGTATTAAACGGCATTCGGCATTTGGCGTTCCAACATTGCCAGTGAACGAATGACCCGCTGTCTTGTCTGTATTTCAATCTCTAGGCCTTCGCCCGGTTCGTGGAGCAGATCGTTGCACGGGCGCTACAACTGTTTGGGGTTTTTAAAGGCAAAAGCCACATCTGGGTATCTCACTAGGCAGCTGCAAGGGGAAATTTTGTGCAAGCAAGCAATTTAATAGAAGCCAAGATAAGTTAGCTGGGGCATCTTGACCTCGGGTCCCAGAATAGAGCTGGGTAATTTCTACAGAGTTCTCCAACAAGGAGACCAAATTCTAGTTAAACCTAAAATGGCCTCATGGAGAATACAAGGTGGAGGAACCCCTGCGCGTCTTGCCCTGTCACACCGTGGTGTCTTTTAAGACTGTGAGGGGCTTCCTTCTGGAGTTTCAGGGGCCTACAGAAGTGCAAAGATTGTTCTCAACTTCCTTTGTTTTTTGTTTTGTTTTTTTTTCTCTGTTTCTGAGGTAAATAAGATGTGAGAATAGTAACAAACTAATAAAACAAAGCAAACAATCCCAGCTTGCTCATGGCCTGTAGCATTTGCCGGCATCCCCAGCATGCAGGGGGTCAGGCAAAGCATTTGGAAAAGGAGGACCAGGCGAGGAGGACCAGGCGAGGGCGAGGGCACTATGAAACTGGGTGTGGCCTGCCAAAGGAAGCTGTCCTAACCCAGCCGTGAGCAGGCAGTGGGCTCACACCTACACAGACAGATAAAGCTTCCAATACAAAGTGCAAAACTCGTATTTGAAGATGAAATCCCTCAGTTTTTACAACTACGTGATGGATTTAGAAATGTAACACACATCCTGTGAGCCAAACAAAGGATTTCTGAGGTTCACATTGGCTGGGAACCTGTTAGTTTCTCCTGCTGAAGAACCTTCTCGTACCCTGTTCAGTTCCAAAGCAGGGCACACATGCTTCTCTCCTCCCCTTCCCTCCTTCCCCCTCTCCCTCTCCCCCCTGTCCTCCCCTTCCCTCCTCCCTTCTCCCTCTCCTCCCTCCCCTCCCCTTCCCTCCTCCCCTTCTCCCTCTCCCCCCTCCCCTTCTCCTTCTCCCCCCTCCCCTTCTCTCTCCCCCCTCCTCTCCCCTCCTCCTCCTCCTCTCTGCCCTCACTTCCTGCCCCTGCTTGCTGAGCCAGTGCCCGGGATGCTCACATTTTCTTGCCCTGATTCAGCCTTGAATAAAGATAATGTTTCACTCCTGTTTCCTCTCTGCCATTCACCAGCTTCTGCTCACTCAGCCAGGAATTCAGAAGAGCCAGAGGACACTTTAAACTCTCACACCAGCACTTTTTCCTTTTCCTTGTTAAAGTATTTTCTTTTTATAGTAAACTAGACGGAGGATGTTCAGAGTCCGGGTTCAGAAAGTGCAGAGGCACTTTGCTCAGCAGAACCCAAAAATAAATTAGAAAAAAGCACAGCTTGGCAAATCTTTAATCCCCCAGACTATCCCTTCTCTTGACTGAGGAGGCTACCATAGTGTCTTCTCCCTGTGTACTGGGAGTGGGGTGGGGGTTATTCTACTTTTCATGTCTAGTTTGCTTTATGTCTTGATATTTATTTATTATTTATTTATTTATTTATTTTAGCATCTTTAAGACAGACTGACTCTCAAGTCTTTGGACTTGTGGACTCCAGTTTCAAGTGCTGACAATTCATTTCAAATTAGTAAAGATGTCCACTTTACTAATTAAGTCACGTTTACAAGGCACATATGTGCAGAACAAGGCATTTGAAAATTATCATACTTCAAACTGTTAAGAATGGGAAAATTCATTGTACTAAAATTAATGGCCTGGGATTGTAGCTCCGTTGCCAGGAGCTTGCCTGGCACGCACAGGGCCCTGGTGTCTTTCCCAAGGCAGAAACCAGGTGAACACCGTCACCCCAGCACTCTAGGTGGAGAGGGGAGTAGCACACACAAAAGTCAGGCCCATCACTCAGTACAGCCGGTGCTATTCTGCTTTTAAAGCTTTATGGTCTCTGCTACGGTGTCTGCGAGGGCATGGGCTTACGGGGAGTGTGTAGAGGTCTGAGCCAGTTCTATACTCCGTCCTGCTGAGGCCTCACGTGGTGTTTCTGCCCTGCTGCATCCAGGCTACCTTTGTTTATGAGGCTCCTGGTCTCTGCTCCCCCTCACCCTAGGACTGCTGGGATTACAAGTTTGCCCCCATTGGGTCCAGCTGTCCTGATGGTAGAACTTGCGTCTTCAAGCTGTGTGCCTACTGCTGTTAGCTGAGCCATAGCACTGCCCTTACACTTCTAAAGCCTTTGTATATTTTCTAAAGATGTGTTTGATTGTTTTCTATCTTGTGTGTGTGTGTGTGTGTGTGTGTGTGTGTGTGTGTGTGTGTGTACACTTGAGTGTGGACGCTTGAGGAGGCCAGAATCCTCATATCTGCTGGAGCTGGAGTTTCAGGCAGCTGTGGGATGCCCCACATGGGTGCTGGGAACTGAACTTGTGTCCTCTGGAACAGCACTCCACACACACCCTTTACCCCTGAGCCACCTCTCCAGCACTCTCTAGCTATTTTGCTTCGAGCTGTTCAGTGAGGCAGCCCATTCATCCTCTCCTCAGCACGGCTCATAACCAAGATACGTAGCGAGAAGTTCCTAACCGAAGGATACTTTTTGCATGGCATTGTGATAATCGGCGAACCTTGAACTCTATCTCATTAGCTCTAACTGTGTCTGCAAAGCCCCATATCACTGACTGGGTGTGTCCTGATAAATGATTTGTTCTCTATGAAAAGGCTTGGCATGGTGTATATATTTTGGGGTCTTTAGAGGAAGAAACAACCTCCCCAGAACTGTATTTAAGTACATTTTGTCGTCAAATAGTTGCCCTTGGATGTATGGATAAGCCAAGCCCGAGTGAAGGATGGAGCACCTTACCTTGTGCCTTGCTGGCGTGATGGACAACTGACCTATCATCTCATCTCAGCATCACTCCTTAGTTGGAACCCTCTTTCCCTTTACCATTTCCCATTCTGACTGGGCACCATGAAATTCAGATGCATCTGCCATTTTCTGTTCCTTTCTGCCAGAGAACATGGTATTATGGGCTAGCTCAGGAACACTTGAACCGGAGCATTCAGGTTGAATCCTTGGCATTCCATTCATTGTTTTATATGGATGTGGTGAGATGAGGGCGGAGTGGTGGCATCAGTTCAGGGGGTGCTAAGTGGATAGATGACTGCCCTGAGTAGCTGGCAGATTCTGAGCCTGGGAACCTCAAGCATGGGCCTCTCGCAAACACAGGCACACATCCACCTCCGGTGATATTTCAAGGCCACACATCTCCTGACATGCATCCCCAACACTCTTGTCACCAATCAGCTGGCTGGGGTCCAGCTGTTGCTAACGCTGGCCGTCCCCAGCCCTTGAGACCTGGATGTGTGAGGACTGGAAGGGCAGACCTAGAAGCTTACGAATGCCATCTCTAAGAGGCAGGGCCGACACTAGACGGGCACAGTTCTGGCTGCTTATCCTACGGGCTCACTGCTCTGGCCTTTAGCTCCGGCCACCCCAGCACTCTGTAATCCTCATCTTCCAGTTGCAGCAAGTGCTGAAAGCTAGGTTGGATTGTGGTTTCTGAAGAGGCTTCTGGTGCTGGGACCCTCAGCTACTGTCACAGCTCTCTGGCTTTGGGTGCTGAGACCTTCAGACCCTGAAAACACCTATTATTATAGCTCTTGGGCTTAGAACGCTAAGGCCCATCCCTGGCCCCCCTGATCGGCAGCGTCAGGGAGCTCTCCCTGTGACTAGGGCCCTGTTGTTCATCCCAGACTCTTCATAGCCTTCTGGTTTTCTTCCTACATGGAATCCTGGCCTGCTCCACCTTCTCTCTACCCTTTACTAGTCTTTGTCGGCCTGTCCTTGTTTCCCTGGTCACTGTTAGAAACCTCAGCTGTCCTCATGCTGCTGCTGCCACACACACCTCGGTGACCTCTTTGTGTCACCAGCTCTGTCCTTTTCATAGAGATCAAAGGAATGCAGTAAAGACCACACAAGGGAAGTCTGTTAGTGACTTAACGACAGACAGTTGTAACATGAAGAGGAAGCAGAGGGGAGTCTCCAGGCTGCCTTGAAAGCAAGCCAGATAGCCTGGTCATATAGACAGAGACGGCATATGACAACCGGGTGCCAATCACGGCACAGTCCTTTATGTTTGGTATCAACCACAGTCTTTCTGCTCAGCTGCCATGGGACCTACTCTTCCTCTGACCTGGGTGAAAATGACTGCCTGTGCTGGCCAAAAGCCAGGTGCAAGCCACTGAAACAATCATGCCTGGGCCTTGTGGAGCCACGGCTGTGTTTCAGCGCAGGCCGCCGTGGATATAGTGTAGGACTGCTCACTGTTGGGAGCAGCTGGCCTGCTGACAGTCCTCAACTCAAGGCGGCTGGAGCACCGCGGAAGGGGGAAGGGCCTAACTACTGCAGATTAGGGCATCCCAGCATCTTAGCCTTTCTTTCTTGTATCTGTATTTGCATCTAATAGTCCACCATCTCACCAAGTGTACATATTCATCAAGTCATCAGCATATTCATCATCCCCGGTCTCTCCTTCTGACCCTCCCAATTTTTGTGGCAACGTGAATAGTGAAAATCCTACTTTCTCAGCGAAGTTCCAGTGTTGATATTGTTAACTACAGTCCTCATGCTGTTCCTCCTTCTATTCTTCCCATAAATCCAAACAGCGTAGCCTGTGACCTAACCCTGTCACTCACTAGTCTTCGGTGGCTTCCCGCTCATTGTCTGCGTTTGTTCATTTTTATTTTCACACTTGTCTTCATGTGTTTCACGACTTCCATCTTCCCTCTTATTAAACGTAGATTCTTTTCTAATACAATACAATCTGAATACAGCTTCCCCTCCCTCTACTCTTCCCCCCTCTTCCCTACCCTCTCTCTCATCCAGATCCACTCCCCTTCTCTCGTTAGAAAACAGGTAACAACAAAAATGACAAAATAAAATATTATAATATTAAAAAAAAAACAATCATATTGGAGTCAGACAAAGTAAGCCAACAGAAAAATAAAAGAGCCCCAGAGAAGGGACAAGAATCAGAGACTCACTCTTTCACACATTCTGGAGTCCCATAATAGTACTTAACTAAAAGCTATAAGATATATACACACACATACACATACACACACACACACACACACACACACACACACACACACACACAGGACCTGGTGCAGGTCTGTCTTGCATTATTTTAATTCAATCTGAACATTAAAGGGCTTACAGTAGAGGCTCACATAACAGCTTCTGTCTCAGGGTTTCTACCTCTGTGAAGAGACACCAGACCATGGCTACTCTTACAAAGAAAACATTTAGTTGAGGTTTCTCACAGTTTCAGAGGTTTGATCCATTGTTATCATGGCGAGGAGCAGGCAGACGGTAGCTTAGAGTCCTACATCTTGCAGGCAGCAGGAATTCAACTGAGACCTGGGCAGTGTCCTGAGCATAGGAAACCTCAAAGCCCGCCCCCACAGTGACACACTTCCTCTAACAAGGACACACCTGCCCCAACAAAGCCTCACTCCCTGTGGGATTATGAGGGCAAATCCTTCAAACTACCACAGCTGTAAGCCTTTAATGGGAGGGCTGGGGTATCACTGTCTCAGGAACCCCCCCAAAATGATTTGGAAAGGAGTGTTTCTGCGTGTAAACCATCTCGGTCCTGGGCAGGACACCCATGGTGAGAAAAATAGACACTATGTGAGGGCAGCCAGATTGGTTTATTTTTAAACATGGTTGAAGGTTCTAGGTTTTTATTGTTGTTGTTGTTTGAGGGAGACTCCTTCATGTTAGCAACTCGTTTCTTTTCTACAGGGGGAGAGCGGAGGGATTCTGAGAACATGTTATGTCTAACTGCGATGGCATTTATGCCTGACTACCACGCTGGCTTTGCCCGGTGGGGACAGCATGGCATCAGCCTTCTTCCTGTGTGTTGCACAGCACGCCAGGGAAGGAACTTCAGAGTCCTTTGTGTGTAGGCACATCAAAGGCCCAGGCGCTTCGGTACCTGTTTGTCTAGAGCCAAACCCAGCAAGAGGAACCAGCATGGCGGTGTGCCTGTGACTCACTGAGTGGAGGGGAGCTGGTGGGCGAACCGGTACTAGGTTTGCTCCACATAGGCAACATTCCCTCCTGCAAAAGCGAAATCATGTCCTTGCCAAAGACCGTCAGGTAATGAAACAATGTTGATTTTTCTCTCCGCCTCCTGATGCCAGAGCAAACCCAAGATGGCTTTGAGAATGTTGATGAATCTTAATCCTTAAGAAGACCATGACTGCCATTCAACAGAGCAGGCAGGCAGTAAATACCTAGGCATGAATTCAAGGGAATACACCGTTCAGATGGACCACAGCTAATTCAATTAAATTAACTCTCACAATTAAGTAAAAATTTAAGGAACTACACCATTCAAACAGGTCATAGCTAATTTTCAATTAAATTAACTCTCACAATTAAGTAAAATACATTAATGAAAAGGATGGCTTTTTCAGAATAGTAGTTCAACATGTACGTGTTTAAACCCTAGACTCCTCTGTTTCTCTAAAATTTCTTTCTTTCTTTTTGTGTTTTTAAAGATTGTATTTTTAAGTGTGTGCGGGAGTTTCCGTGTGGGTATGTGCACATGAGTGCAGTGCCCCCAGAGGCCAGAGGAGGGCGCCAGATCCCCTGGAGCTGGACTTAACAGGCAGTTGCCAGCAGCCTGCTTAGGTCGGAGGAAAACAAACTATTCTTCTACAAGAGCAGTCAGTGCTGGTTATCACGGCCACCTGTCCAGCCCGTGTTTAGTTGTTTTTGACGGGTCACATGCTCTGTAATTTTAGAGGTAAACTGTAAGTTATTTTCACTCGTTCTTTGTAAGCCATCTAGAAATTTTGATCAAGGCAATGAAGGATGTCTATCTATGTAGAATTTTTAAGTATCGCTAGCAAGAGGGGTTGAGCCAAGCTTCGGGTATTTGCAGGCTGCAACCCCTTGGGTTGAAGAAACAGTCCCTGAGCGTTGTTTTGTAATCCATGCTAGTCTTGAGATTGCCACCCTCCTTCCCCAGCTCCAGGCATCCTGGAGTTCCAGGGATGTTCTGCAGTGCCTGACCTGCTTTCTCCTTCAAGTGTGCAGAGTGCTTTAGTGACGTTTTTAATCACACAGAGTTTTGGAAAGCCTACTGCGCTTGGAGAAGAGAGAGCGCAGGGGCTGGAGTTCAGGTGGACATTGCCTATTTCCTAAGTCTCTTCAGACACTGGTGGATGTGTTTTATCTCTACCGCTGATTCTGTGTCTGGAAGGGGGGAAGGGATGAAGAATGCCTTCAACAAGGCCGCTGCTGGAAAGCACATTGCAGGTCCCAGAGGTCCTGTTGTATACAATGGCGATGCGCTAACCTGCCCAGACACACGCATTGAGCATTCTTGGTTCTTAATTATCTCAATGTCCACAGGAGGGGAAGAACACACTGCGGCTTCAGCCAAGCTTTTCAAAAGAAGAACTTAAAATTGTCATCACACAGAGCCCAACTTGCCTTCCCTTCAGAGCCAGAGTTCATTTTCCCGGTTGACGCTGGGGACATGCATTTAACGGGTCCTGCCTACTACAGAGATCTGGTCACTGAAGAGGAACGGCTCTCACACACTCTCAAGCCAGAGTTGCCCCACCCACAGACATCGAGCAGCAAGCACATCCTGGGGTGTCAGATCCGCACACCTGGTTCCTGGGTTTGATCCTCCATGACTAAAACACCCCCTTCGAGTGTGGATAGCTCAACCCCCATCATCAGGGCCAGGCTGCTGGGGGTGGGGAGGGGAGTTAGTTGGCTGTTGTGTGGTTATACTAGATCTTGAGCACTCACTTGGGATGGTGTGTGGAGCAATGTCTAATATAGCAAAGCAATCATACATTGAGTGGAGTTCTCTTCCCACAGGGAAGGCTGCCTGCCCAGGGAGCTAACAGGTCACTGCTGCGGAGTGTGGGAGGGGCCATGACCTGCTGCTGCATGGGGGTCTCGCCTGGACTGGGATCCAGTGCAGGGGTAGGTATGGAGTCCTTTCCACCGTGCGTCCTTACATCCTTCCTTGTTAACAGGCTAACGTGCTCTTCCCTTTCAGAGCTAGGATTGTTTCCCTGACCTGGCTTCCCTCCCAGTGCTGAGTCATGAATGGCTGTTTGAAACCCCGGGAGGTGAAAGGTGTCTTTTTGTTCATCTCTAAATTGCAGCTCTCCCAGGGTGGTCAGTTACAATCCAACCGGCGTTTCCTGTTGTCCGTACTTTGCCTTGCTTGTGTATCCCCAGCTTCTAAAAGTTTCCCTTGCTTTCTATCTGCTTGTTCATGGAGCAGTGATTTATCTGAGGCCATCTTTGGATGTATGGGGAGCCACTGTTGGGAACCTGCTTTCTCCAGACCCTGTTGGGCCACGCCCAACTCCCACCTTTTTAATAACAATAAGAGGTGGGACTGTTGGGAGCCTTCAGTTTCCTGACTCTGCCTCTGACGATGGGTGGGAGGCCCATGGTCATGTCATCACAATGTCAGGCTTTACCTGGCTGTTCAAGCCTTTGCCTGGCTGCACAGGGGACCCAGTTACGCATGCACAAGCCCCCCTTTTAAAGCAAGCGCGCCAAGCGCATCTCTCTCTCTCTCTCTCTCTCTCTCTCTCTCTCTCTCTCTCTCTCTCTCTCTCTCTCAATAAACTCCACGTTGGGCGCTGAGTCTCATGTTTGTGTTTCTTAGGCAATAGCTGCAGCAAAAGAACAACAGCCACTATGTGTGATGTTGGGGTAAGCAACACAAACAACCAGGATAGATTACCCTGGAAGATTCATAATTGCAAACCCCTCAGCTGTCCAGTGCTGTGTGTGGGGCTGATGTAAAGCCTGGAGGCTGTTGTGAGCTTGTTTTCTGGGGTTGTAAGGAAGGTGGGGTTCCCAGGCCAGGTCTATCACTTACTGAAAGGGAAAGTCTCAGCGCAGATGAGATTTATTTGCACCAGAGGGACAGAAGGCCGGAAATAAGAGAAGCAGGGGAGCTAGAGGACAAGGGAGAAGGGAAGGGGGCCAGGGAAAGGGGCGGGGCATTTGTTGCAGAGGAAAGGACTGTCTCTGGATAGAGAGGAGACAGACATGGCACGTAGGCAAATGGCAGTTTATAAAGGAAAAGGGGAAACTCTAAGTTAGGATGAGATGTTTGATTTCAGTTGGGTAGGTGAGCCAAAGGGGGCTTTTGATTGCTGGACTTCAATACTTTGATAGCTGGACCTTAGTAGTCAGCCTCAGGAGGAGGAAGTGGCCAAATAAGGGAATAGACCTTGGTGGCTAGCTCTAGGAATGCCACCTCATTGTTTTTAACGAGGCAGAGGCAAAGAGGGAATAGCTCTGTTTTCCACTCTCAAGTTGGTCAGAGTTCCTTCTTTTATTATCTCTGTAACCTGTGGTACATTCTTCCCTCTGTTAGCATCTGTTTCATCATCTGTAAGAGGGAGAGACCCTACCTGTATTCCACGATAAAGGGGAGATGAGAGAGAGAGAGAGAGAGAGAGAGAGAGAGAGAGAGAGAACAGAAAAGAAACAGAGAGAGAGAAAAGAGAGAGAGAGAGAGAGAGAGAGAGAGAGAGAGAGAGAGAGAGAGAGAGAGCGCATGAGCAGGGGCGAGGGAGATGGCTCAGTGGGTAAGTGTGCCTACCCTGTAGGCATGAAGACCTGAGCTCGAATCCCCAGCAGCCAAGGTTATATAAGGTTATATGTGCCTATAACCTTAGCATTGTGAGGTAGACACAGACAGGTGGCCCTGAGAGCTCACCAGCCAGCCAGCCTTACAAACAGTGAGCTCCATCGAGAGTCCCCCTTTCTTATTTTTTATTTTTTTTTTCTTATTTTACATATCCATCCCAGTTCCTTCTCCCCCAACCCAACTCCAGAGGGAGGGTGGTGCCTTCCAGGAGGGGTCAACAAGATCTGTCAAGTCATTTGGAGTAGGGACTAGGCCCTCCCTCCTGCCTCTAGGTTAAGGGAGTATCCCTCCATGGGGAATGTGCTCCCAAAGTCCTTTTGTGCACCAGGGATACATCCTGGTTCCACTGTCAGAGGTCCCTTAGACTGCCCAGGCTTTCTAACTGAGACCCATGTTCAGGGGGTCTGTGTTGGTTCAATGCTGGTTTCCCAACTGTTAGTCTGGGGATCCATGAGCTCCCACATGTTCAGGTCAGCTGTCTGTGTGGGTTTCTGCAGCCTGGTCTTGTCCTCCCTCTCTGCATCTGGATTCCAGTTCAGCTCAGTGTTTAGCTGTGGGTGTCTGCTTCTGTTTCCATCAGCTACTAGATGAGAGCTCTGTGATGGTGGATACGTTAGTCATCAATCTCATTATCAGGGAAGGGCATTTATGGTAGCCTTTCCACTGTTGCTCAAATTGTTAGTTGGGGTCAGTCTTGTAGGTCTCTGGACATTTCTCTAGAGTCAGTCTTCTCTTCAAACCTATAATGGCTCCCTCTGTTATGGTCTCTCTCATTTTTTCCTCTCATCTATTCCTCCCCTGACTCAATCTTCCTAGACCGACATGCTTTCCTCTCCTCCCCCTTTCTTTCTCCTGGCTCCCTCTCCACTCACTGCCCCCCCCCAATATGCTCAGGAGATCTTGTTCCTTTCCCCTTCTGTGAGGGACCTTGTATGAATCTCTTAGATTGCTCCTCGTATCCTAATTTCTCTGGTGGCGTGAATTGTAGGCTGGCGATCCTTTGCACCTCAACTTTCTGCAAGTTGTCAGAACTTGCTGGAAATTTGAGGGGTACCCATCGGGCCATGTAAAGCTTGCAGTCACAGTGGGCAAGGTCAGGAAAATCTTTTTCTTTTTCCTACAGTAACATTTATATCCTATCAAGCAGATGCTCCTAGTTATTTAACAAGAAATGAGATGTTTTAACTTACTTAAATGTTAACATATTTAACAACTATGTCTCTAAAAGCCACTGCCTGAGCTGAGTCACTAGCTACATCTGGCTTACACATCATTTCTCTCCATCGACTCTGAGTGCTGCTGTAAGTTCCACAGAGATGACTGTTATTGGAAGACAATACTTATTAATTAATAGATCTCCAGAGGAATTAGAGCGTTGGCAGGAAAGACTGTGCATTTCCCGAGCTTAGCCTAATGCACTGGTAAGATTATTTTCTAGACGAGGTAAAGGAAAAGTGTATGTGTGGTCAGGGTAAATTTAATTACCTCGATGGCTCACAATTTGGTTGGCCTAAAGAATTTGGCCAGAAAGCCAATTCATCATTCTACTTGACAAGCCATCCTGAAAATTTTAATTGCCACCAATTTGGTAACTCATTCCCACATATCTTTGGGTTTTCAGCTTCCACTGTGGACATTTTCAGAGTCATGCACATTCGTCTTGGGGAGATAATAAGTGCGTGGGAAGAATCCATATTCATTTTGGCGCTCGCTTCCGTGAATGCAGGCAGTGTCTGATATTGGAATGTTACAGTGTACTTCAAAGGTATTTAATGATGGAAAATGTTAGTCACAGAGCTCTGGTCATACTTCCCAGCTAGGGTACTATCACCACCCAGGAGCAAGTGACACCTTTGGCTGTCATAACTGAGAGAGGGCCCCCTTGGCATCTAGTGTGGTTGAGGCTAAGTGGATATGGAATATTTGATCATGTGTGGGGCAGCTTCCTCAGCAAAGAAAGCCTGGCCCTGAACTCCAGTAGTGCTGAGGTCAAGGCACTCTGGCCTGCAGAGAGTACATGCTGAAGGTAAGTGCTGGCCTGGATAATTTATTAAAAATACATCCCACGGACAGCTGGGGCAGGGACCTAAGCTCAATCCACAGCTACCCGCTGCCCCAACACACACACACACACACACAATGCACGCACACACACACACACACACACACACACATTAAATCTTGATGCAGTGGCTTGCATTTGTAATCCCAGAGCTGGTGATGTGAAGACAAGGACATTCCAGGGGCTCCCTAGCCAGCCCTCCGATTGGAGAGCTCCATTCTCAGTGAGAGATCACCTGATGCTGATCTCTGTCCTCCACACACAAGCACATGCGTGTACACACATAAACACAAGCACAGGAGCCTATGACCCCTAAGTAATAAAATAATAGTGTTCAAGGCCTTGGGTTTACAAGGGGTGCCATCGACTGTCTTGGCCTTTGCCGATGACCACCAGCTGCCATGCACTCACAAGTGCACAGCGGGCCTTGTCACATTCAGAGGACACCGTTTTTAAAGCATTCCTGCCCATCCTCTGTCTCTTTATAACACCTTTTCCATGGTGTTCTCTGAACCTTGGCTGTGGTGGCGGTGGGGCTGGTGATGGAGTGAGTGAGTGTGTGTGTGTGTGTGTGTGTGTGTGAGAGAGTGATAGTTTTTTATAAGCTCAACACACACCTAGACATACCCAGGGAAAGGAAATCTCAGTTGAAGAATTGCCCCGGTCAGGCTAGCCTGTGGCCATATCTTTATGGCATTTTCTTGACTGCTCAGCGACATGGCTGGGGCTAGCCTGTGTGGGCAGTGCCTTCCCTGGGCAGGCAGGCCTGGGCTGTGTGAGAAAGGAGGTTGAACATGAACCTGGAAACGAGTCACTTATCGGTGTTCCTCTATGGTTTCTTCTTGAAGTCCCTTGGTTCCTGCAATGGCTCTCCTCGATGCTGGGCTAGAGCCTGTATGCCGCAATCACCCGCTTCCTTCCCTAAGATGCTTCTGGTCTTTATCACAGCAGCAGAAAAGCAAGCCAGGACAGTCATATATAGTGCCACTCATTTCTCAATAAAGTTTTATTAGGTATTCATTATTCTCAGCTGAAAATCTGCAACTCTCATCAGAATAGCTTAGAAGAGCCATTCTCATTTTGTTGTTGTTGTTGTTAACCTTCTTTGCAGGGGAAATTTAGTGCCTATGTGTGGGCAACTGTGCATTAACGGTATCCATCTTTTAAAGGGCCTAAGCATGAGTTTGGGCTCCACAGCAGGTTTTCTGAGAACAGTTTCAAACAAACAGCTGTGGCCGAGTTTGACCTCATGGTTGCTAACACGTCCTTTTGTATACAGTCCTCTCCTTTGTTCATATAATCTATTTTAAAATGCTGAAACTATGTCTTTTATGTCATCCATTGTTTTGAAGGAAAGGGTTAAATCCTGTCCTCTACTTCCCAGGCTACAGAAATTAGGAGGGAAAGGATAAAATGAACAAACAAACAAGCAAACAAACAAAAACACAGAGCATTGAAACACACGGGAGAGATGGCTCAGAGGCTCAGAGAACCCTGGGGGTCAGCTCTCATCACCCACGTTACACAGGGCGCCTCACAGACACACGGGAGTGCAGCATAGGGGATCTGACGTTTCTGGATGCTGTAGGCGCCTACACTCCTGTGCACATATTCACTTGTGAAAAACATATAATTTTAAAGACCAAAATAAATCTTTGAGAAGGAAATTAAGGCTTTTATCATTGAAATTCATCACAAACACCAAAGATTTGTCCTTTTAAAAACTAAAAACTAGTTTTCTTGAAAGGTAGTGGAGGCATTACAAGCAATGCTAAGAATAAAATCCCTCAGAATTGTACCATGTTTTTAAAACCACAAGGGTATACACCAAGCAGCTCTGAGACATGTTTGTGAGGTCTGGGGCTGACAATTCTGTATAAAATAGAGCAACTTATTTGATCTGACCCCAAAAGGAGAAGGAGATCTGAAGAAACCTGTGGCCATGAGAAAGTAGAAGAGGCGTCAGACACCCACAGGGCTGGACCAGGCTGACTAGGGTGCGAGTCCTCACTGGAGCCCTGTCTTGAGCTCACCGTGTAGTTGCTGCCACATTGAAAGTCCTAATTTCTGAAAATGTGACTCATATTTACTTTGTTCTGGGCACTTTAGATTATGTAAGTCCTATTCATATCTGTGTAGTTTTACGGGTGAGAGTCAAGTTAGGTTTTAAGGTGCAGTTAATTTAAAGCCTTAAGAAAAGAAAAAGAAAGTTATTCAGTTTGCGTTTGACAAGGTAAATGTTCTTAGTGTTCTTTGCAAACCTCCAAGGCCTCTTGGCAAAAGCTGTGTAGTAATCTGTGGGTCAAGTGTGATTTCCTTAGCGTCTCCAGGGCAGGAAGACCCACCGGAGTCACTTGTCAGTTCAGAAGTTTTACTTCAAACTCCACAGCGGACATACTGTCTTTCAGGGATGTTTTCTGGTTCTCTCTTTCCAGTGCCAACAAGGAATATGCTGGACAAGCTTTCTGCGGTTCATTCCAGGGTAGTTGATGAGTTAACTATTTTAAGCTTTTCCGGCACTTGGACACTTTTAAGGTCATAATAGGAATTATTTTTTTTTCTTTTCCGGGTCACTTGCTAGTGAACCTTGGAAAGCTTTGGCAAGTTGGCATGGTGCTTGTCTCAAGGAGGGTTCAGCAAGACTCTTCCGGAAGCACTAAGAAAACAAAATAGGTTGAGTAGTGGTGTTAGGAATCTCACTGAGGGATTTCCCATAGCTGTGGTCTGGCCGGCTCTTCTCTCTACTGCCTGGGTTGATTGCATGCTGTTGAGTTTAAGATTTCAGCTGTTCGTCTGCTTCAGTCACTGAATAACCCCCCCCACACACACACCATCACCACCATGACCTCAGAACATGTGTCTCTCCTCTTAGCTATTTTTGTGTTTCCCTCTTTGCTTTCATTTTTCCATTTTAGTGAAAAACAAGAGGATTTGTAGATGGGGTTTTTTTTGTTGTTGTTGTTGTTGTTTTGTGTTTTTTTGAGACAAGGCCTCACTATGTAGCTCTGGCTGGCCTGGGACCCACTGTGTTTAAAAACCAAGGGTGATTTCAGAGGCTTCTCTGGGCTGTTTCTGGGAGCCATCACCAACCAATTGGTGTTGGCGTATTAGTGACTTTTCGTACTGTTGTGACAGAATAACAGACAAAACAACTTCAGGGAGGTGAGGCTTTTATTTTGGCTCCTGACTTGAGGCTGTAGTGCGTCCTGGTGGGGAGCCTATGACACCATGAGTATGGTGGGGCTGCTCACGGTGTCCACGTTGGGGAAGCAGAGAGATGGATGCTGGTGCCCAGCTTGTCTCTTCATGCAGTCCAGAACCCCCAGCCCATGAGACCATGAGGTGAACCCCCAGCCCATGAGATGAACCCCCAGCCCATGAAATGGACCCCCTGCCCATGAAATGAACCCCCAGCCCATGAGATGAACCCCCAGACCATGAAATGGACCCCCAGCCCATGAGATGGACCCATGAAATAGACCCCAGCCCATAAGATAAACCCCCAGCCCATGAGATGGTACCACACACTTTTCCTGTTTGATCAAACCTAATTAAAACTACACTGAAAGATACATCTAAGGTGTGTTTCCAAGTTTATTCGAAATAACTGAAGAAGCATTAACAATAAATAAACTGAAAAGTAAATTCTGCTTATTGACAGGAACATGAATGCATGATGAATATGCAAGATGAAAATGGTAAAAGAGATAGATCTTTAAAAAGAGAAAAAGAGGGTGATGGGTGTAGAAGAATAAAACAGAACATTTTCCAGGCATGTAGAGACAGATTTGGTTCCATATCAATCCTTGCGTCCTGGCCTCTTAGCTCCCCAGGTCTAGGGCAACTCTGTCACCTCACCGTTTTGTTCTAGGTTTGCTAAGAGCGTCACACGCTGCTTTTACTGGGGGAAAATGAACATGGCAGGGAAAAGATCTGCAGGGCAAATGTAAGCCATTTGACAGCTCCGGTCTTGACACAGATGCCCTCACAAGATCTGAGGCTGAGACATCAGGATGAGTGCGAGGTCCACGAGCGTGCCACCGCCACCGATGAAGAAGACAAAGGGGGCATGGCACCAATAAAGGAGGTTAGCCATCAAAACCAACGTGGGGTGGCAGGAAGTGGCTCTGCCACCCAGGTCAGGGTCCTGTTCAGGAGGCTAGAGACAAGTCAGCACGTTAGCTTCAACCAGAAACTAAGTCTTGGCCCTTAGCCCATCAGCTTTGCCCTGGATACTTGCTGATAGGCTCACGGACCCACTTAGGCAGACAAGTGCCATGGGATAAGGGAAAATGACCGAGCCTGGGTGTGAGCCCAAGGTGTCTGCTCACTGCAGCTCTCTGAGCAAGATGTCTAACTTCTCCACGCCATGGACACAGGAAGCAGGCTCCCAGCTTCGTGGAGAGGCTACACGAGGATTGGTTGAGGCAAGGTGTAGGAAGCTTCTAGAATGTTTTAGTTTCTTTTCCCAATGCTGCAATAAAGTCTTTGACAAAAATAACCTGAGGGGGAAAAGGGTTTGTTCTGGCTCATAGTTCAAGGCACCGGGATCTTGAAGCAGCTGGTCACTGCAGCCCACAGCAGGAGAGGGCAATGGCGCTCGCCATTTTTATAGTTCAGGATCCCACCTAGGGAACAGTGGGTGGGTCAAGGTATCCCCCACAGGTTGACCTGGCGGCCCATCTCTCAGTGGTTCTGGATTCTGTCAAGCTGATAACACCAACCACCACACTGGGTATTAGTTCATTTTAGTTTGCTGCTGAAACATAGAGACAACGGAGACACCAAAGGAAACAGTCATCAGGTGTCTGAAGCCGGGCATGGCAGGTGACCTAACGAGTGAAGGCTGGAGCGAGGCCAGAAGCTCATGCCATGTCTGGGCAGGGAGCTGGCTCTGGTGATTGTTGGTAGCCTGCAGGCTTTTTTGTTTGTTTTTTATTTGAGACAGGGCCACATATATCCAGGCTAGCCTTAAACTCCCTATGTAGTTGAGGATGACCTGAATTCCCAATCCTCCTGCTGCTACCTCCTAAATGTTGGGATTACAGGCATGCGACCCTCTTGTGGTTTACCTCTGGGCTTCGATCTGTTTTCTGCGAATGCCAGAGGCATGCAAAAGTTCATCCTGTCTTCCAGGGGTTACATTTAATGCAGGAATAAGCCAGTCAACTCAACAGACAAGCAAAGAGACAGACAGACCAGAAAACTGTTCCTCAGAAGAGAAAGGTAGCCTTCAAAGGTTTGGACACGGTGTCTATTTATTCTCTCAATAACGCTACCAAGTACATTGTGATGTTTATGAAGGTGGAAAAAAATTCAAACCCAGAGAGATCAAAACCGCCTGCCTTCGAGGCAGTGGTGGCATGTGCCTTTAATCCCAGCACTCAGGAGGCAGAGGTGGGTGCATTTCCCTGAGTTCAAGGCCAGCCTGGTGTACAAAGAGAGGTCCAGGACAGGGAGAGCTACACAAAGAGATCCTATCTAGACCCTCCCCAAAAAGGAAATACCTGCCCAGCATCCCACAGTGGCGAACCTGGGATTAGAGAGAAGCTACCCCCTTCTGTACTCGGGAATCGTAACAGAAATGCTGACTTGTGCCGCATTGTATTTGAGACTGTATTATACTGACGTGATTGCAGAGAAGCTACAAGGACAATCCACACACACCGTTCAGCCAGCTTTTGATTGTCTGCATTTCTCCCCTTTGTCTCTCCCCTCCCCTCCTCTCCAAACACCACTTCCTGAGTCTGAATGCTCAGGGCACCTACACTACTGCACCCAGGACGGGGATCTTGGTGTCGGAAGCCATTCTCTACTGAAACAAACCTGGGTTTTTTGTTTTTTGTTGTGTGTGTGGGGGGGCTTTCCTGGGCTGGGGCAGGCAAAGTAGAAGAGTGGGCTGTGGTATCTTCTTGTTCCCGGAGGTAAAGTGTTCAAATTGCAACACACTGAGCGCTCACCGGGATCTGTGTGAAGAGATTCTATTAATTAAGTAAGGACAATCTGAGCATCAAAGGGAATCACAGTGACAGATTCTAGCCCGTTTAACACCATAGTCCTCCATCAAGTTCACACTGACGGACGGACAGGCCTGGAGAGATGGATGGGCTCAGAAACGTCACTATTGGGCACCCGTAACTGAATCACATACCGTATGTCAAATTTTAATGTTTAGCATGAAATCTCACGTAGGGCATCAGAACTAAAACAGTGTTTGCTAAGTGTCTTGATAATTTTCCAGGAGAGCTGAAGCTGTGATTGCCCCGTCTCTTAGATGTCTTCTGTTTGTCGGGAGAGCTGATAGTACTTGTATCACCACACACCCTCGCCTCCAGGGCCTGGGGCGTTTTGTCTGACAACCCCTCCCTCTGGAAAGGGAAGTGCTTCTTTTCACCCATTTGATCCAGAAATATGAGTTCTGACACCGTTCTTCCTCTGAGTCAAGTCCTGAGCAAAATACATCTCCGTTTCTTCTAAGCCTCACGACAACACAGTGACAAGAAGTATATTTGCCTCCATTTAATAGCGGGCACCTCACATCCTGTAGCCAAGAAATGGCTTCTCTCTGGCAGAGACCCAGGTGCAGCCATCACTTCCAAAAGCTGAGATTTCCCCATTTACACCATCTTGGACCTTGCAGGCCACAGAGCTCAAGGGTGTTTCTCTGGAGCAGAGGGACATTGGGGATTTGGGTTTGGAAATCAGCAGGGAGAGACACGATAGCTCTCACACCCGGAGACTGTAGCCCAGGACTCCACATGAGCAGCCTTAGGAGAGGCATCTGCCTCTATGCTTCGAAAACAACACGATGTGCCCCAGTCAGGTCCAGGGTCCACATGTGTTTTGCAAGCAATGCACTCCTACATCCGGAACCACACAGCCGAGCAAGGCGCTCCCACTTTGAGATTCCTACCAGAAACAAGGCTGGAATGGAGCAGAAGCCATCTCCTGTCTCCCCTCTGCCTTCCCTGGGGATTGCAGGGCCCACATGGGCTTCATTCTCCCAGCCAGCCCTGTGCTCCAAGGAGGAATGACTGATGGACGCTGGTTGAAGCTGGCCTTTGCAGCCTGCCTTTGCTCTGCCACCTGATTGAGAGTTTCCCTACCAAGCGCTCTCTTCTACCCAGAGGAGCAGTTCAGAAATACTCATTGTCACAGTTCTAACCTGTGGGGTCAGAGTCAGTTCTAGCGGACTCACTCATAGACAGACAAGGGGCAGCAGGCACTGTCTTTGCTCCACTTTGTCCCTGTGCTGCCATTTCCCCTTCTATGGGCCTTCTCCTGTCTCTCCATGCTCTGCTCCCACTGGCTGGTACCTGCAATCCCCCTAAAGATGCTCCTTGAGCTCTCCTTACCACTGTACCTGGAGACAGCGAGAGATACATGTGCCTAGGAATGCATCCCCATGACACAGCCTGAATTTCAGGGCTCTGGGAATCTCCCCGCTCCCTGGTCACTGTCTCCAGGGCTCCCCAGGAATCACTCCCATAGAGGGTCCTGGTTGCAGGGTCAGAGTCTGTGGACAGAATCTGCGTAGCCGGAGCTGAATTCTGCATGGTGTGATGGTGTGCGGGAGGGAACAGGCAAAGAGTCGCCAGGAAGAATCAGGAGAAGGGCTGTAGGTGTGTGTGATCTGGAGAGGGCCTTGTTGAAGGACTCAAGGAGAAAGGCTGGAGACTGTGTGGTCAGAGTCCAGAGGCACGGGGACAGCTCATGTAGGCTGAACCATCCAATCGATGGGTCTGGCAGGAAAGGTCAGCTTACACAATTGCATACTTATGTTCAAGGAGTAGAGGGCCAGCCACAAAGAAGGAATGAGACATTGTCAAAATCGATATTTGAAGAGAGTGTGTGATGTGCCAGGTGGATCCCCAAATAAATAAATAAATAAATAAATAAATAAATAAATAAATAAATAAATAAATAAATAGATGTGATATTTTTTTTTAGAAAGATAAATATATAAAAACAAAAATTTTGACGTGTATTTGTTCACTTTATTTTTTATTTTTTGGCAGCCCTGGGGCTTGAACCCGGGGCACCACATAGACCAGGCAAGCACTCTTAACACAGAACTCCATCTTTAGTGTCAGAGTTCATAACTCTGAAAATAATTTTATAAGAGACAGAAGGTATATACCTGTGTTAGCCATACACACATATTCATTCAAATGTACATATGAATGTATATTTCAGAATTATTCTGAAACCATAACCTAGGAGGAAAATCTTTATCAAATATACAGAAATAGTAAACTTCTATAGAAAAAAGTGCTGGTTAGACAATGTGTAAATCATATGTAAACATTGTTAAGTTTTGTGAGTAGTGCATAATTCCACATTTTGCCCTGATGAAACCGTGTTTTCCATGGGAGTTCAAGCCACACTACACATGTTGCATAGGTAGTCTCTAAGTACACTTATGTTACCGTTATCACTTTGAACAGATAGCGAAATTAAGGCACAGAAAGTCATATTCCTAAAGTTGTGAGGGGCACCTTTAGGCTGTGACTACATTTCAGGACACAGTTCCACACTGCAGACCCTAAACTGGGTGCCCTGTGTCTTTTCTGTAAAAGCATGGCTGAAGCAACATACTCCCAGAGTCCACAGCCACACATGCATGCATACTTGCACACATATCAACACATGCACAGCTTAGAAACTGCTGATGACCACAGAGAAAAGAGTTCGCAGTCACACATATGTGCACACTCACACACATGCACAGCTTAGAAACTGCTGATTCGTCCATCTAAGACCACAGAGAAAAGAGCACGCAGTCACACATACTTGCACACATATACCAACACATGCACAGCTTAGAAACTGCTGACCACAGAGAAAAGGAACCAATGAGCTAAAAATTATAGAGGCCGCCTCATTAACAAGGTGTCCTTCAGCAAGGCGCTGGCTTCACTAAAGAACTCCTTTAAATATACAGCCTCTAATCCCCAACAACATTTTCCCTTGTATGCAGGAAAAAACAGCTGTATGAGAGCTTTTATGTAAGGTTTATCTCTGTTGACAGCTGGCATTTCTGCAAATATTGCATGAAATAGAGTTATAATAAATGGCAGCCAGACCCACTCAGATCCCCAGATAATAAAGCCATAGTAGGTGTGTGTTTACGAACTGGAAATGAGAATTAAGGATGCTTATTTGGATCTGGTAGCAGAACCATTGGGCAACCTTTACTAGAATGGCTGACCATTGGGAATGGCCTCCCAGAGATATCACAGAGAGAGAGAAGCGACAGCTCTTGAGCAGGCCCACAGAAGTGAGGAGGGTTCTGATTGGCTGATGTAAACCAGTAGTGACATATAGAGGGGGCTGGCCCCACAGTTCATGTGCCTCCCTGAGTCGTAGCTCTTAGTAAACATCACTGTCTAGACAATAGCTTCTAGACTAGTTCTACCTAAGGAAACGTGTGCCATCCTCTGCAGGCTGTGCCATCCTCTGGTCCTTGGAATTTGCCACCTGGGAGCACCGAAGCCATAAGCACTGTTCTTGCAGAAGGGGAAAGATTGCTGGCCTTGATCTTGGTGAAGAGAAAAGTCTGGAAAATCAAATAGACATCATCATAGGTCACATGAGGTACTTCAATCATCAGAAGACAAAAAGTTAAAATGATCACAGTTATCTGCCAAGAGTGTAGCTCGTTGAGTGAAATGTGCATTCTGGCCTTGCTGATGTCAGGGGGGCTTGCAATGAACAGTTCTTATGCCATCCTTATGCTTTATGTAGCCTCTCAGAACTTGGCATGTTTTCTGTCACTTACGGACTCTATGGAATTATTTCTGTATTTTTGGGATCTCATTCAGAAGTTCCATCCATAACTATGTTACTCTAAATAATCCACCGGCTTCTGTGACTCCTCTTGACCCCGAGTAAACCCTAATCACATTGTTGGAAAGACAGAGTGAGAGAGGCTGGCTTCAAGCCCAAACATAGGACTGCCAAGCCACAGGCTGAAGATTTCACCGTCCGTATCAGACAATAAATGTGTCCATCTCACTTCTGGTCACGTCGCTGGTTTTGAGTTCATTGTAATGTACATTAGAGAGAACAACCAGACTGACAAAGTTCAGGGTTTACTGCAGAGGCGATTTCTTAGCACTGGGCTAGAGTGACATACTTGGGCCCAAGTTAAAAAGAAGGAAAACAGGCCAGTAGTGTTAAAAAAAAGAATAACAGGCATGATGTGGGGCTGGAGAGATGGATGGCTTCATACTCAAGAGCATTTGCTGCTCTTGCAGGGGACCCGAGTTTGGTTCCCAGCGCACATGTCATCTGGGCGGCTCACAATCACCTGTAACTCTAGATCCAGGGGATCTGATGCCCTCTTCTAACTTCTGTGGGTCCCCATACTCCTGCGGCACACAAACACACACATTCAAAATAAAGCCTTTAAAAAAGAAAGAAAGGAAGGAAAGAAAAGAAGAAGATAAAGATAAATCTAGACTCTTTCAAACTTGGCTCACTCCTGGTCAGGTAAGGTACCTGAGGGCATCAGAGACCCAGACACTCACCTCAGCATCCTACCGTCGGCAGAATGCAATGGGTAGCTCCCGGCTGGGCACCAGGATGCCAAGGTGCAGCATCTCAACAGGTTCATCGTCTGTGGCCACGATCTTATATTTTTGGATGATCTGTAACACACATTGAGACAAAAGCAGAATTGGCCCCCTCTTCCCTGCTTTGTGGAGTAGTCCAGAAGGTGGTTGCAGAAACCCAGGGAGGACTTTTACCCAGCAAAGAGCCAAGTGGAGCTGTAGCTCAGCCAGTCGGCGCCCCACGCACATCCTCTTCCCAAGGCCAAACGGGAGATGGGCAAAGGGGTTGATCTTTCTCTCCTTTTGAAGCCAGCGCTCAGGTTTAAACTGATTGGCATCTTCAAAATTGTCTTCACTGGAACCCAACACCTGGGTATTTAGCATTAGCACTGTCTAAATAAACACACAATAAGAGATGATATTTCAAATAACCAGAAGCAAACATAATTCACAGAAACACAATAATGATGGCTGTATCGACTGACACGTGTTAGTGAGAGTGTGGGATATGTGCACACGTGTAACATAGTATAGGTCCCCACGTGCAGATGCAGAGGGATGACACCTGGTGCCTCCTCTATTGTCTCCATCTTGGTCCCTTGAGACAGGGTCTCTCCAGGAACCTGGACTTATGCCGGCAGCCAGCAAGACCCACTGACCTCCTCTGCCTGCCCCGTACACATCCAATTTTCTTCAAGGGTGACAGGGACCCAGGTCCCCGTTCTCGTGTGACAAGAGCTCTGACCCACTAAAAGTCCTCCCCAGCTCCCGAACTCTACACTTTTGTGCTCCGTGCGCATGACCCCCTCCCCTCTCCACAATTTTTCAGATGAAGAGGAGGGCGGACCCTTCTGTGGGCCTCCAGAATGAATGCTCTCCTGGTAGAAAGTTTCCAGGAGATGTGGCGAGCACTTGGGAAGTGCAGTCTTGTCAAGTTTTGCTAAGGAGCAGACATACAGATTCTACTTACTCCTTTGGGTAAAGCATATTCGCCCAGAACCGTTGGTCTGTCAAGAGTCCGGGTTGTAAACGGCACACTTGGGGAAAGCCTGAGAAGTAAAGTCAGAATTGGAAAGGTGGCCACGCTCTGTCTGATGTGGCACTAGGAATGGAGACAGAATGAGGGGCAGAGGTGTTGTCCAGTCAGCGTGAGGAAGGAGCCCCCTCTTACCAGGAGGGGCTATTGGCAACTGACGGCTGCTGGGATGGGAAAACCAGGTTTTCTTTAGGGGTGTAGCCCCTCAGATATTACCACCCTCCCTCCACACTCAAGAATCTATGGCAACACAAATTAGAGTTGATGGGGGAAGGGCAGACACAAAGTTGAGTGACTGAGGGCGGGGGATGGACATGATCGAGGTATAGTGTATGAAACCCTCACAGAACTAAGTTTCTGCTTTTTTAAAAAAGAAATCCCTCCTTCTCAATATGTATGCCTCTTGTTTCTTATCACATTATATAAGGCCGGCTAGCAGCTCATCGTTTATTCTGTTCCCTTCAACCTGTGTGCCTCTCCTGCTTCACCCCAAGCCTGCGTTTCTTCTCTACTGCTGACTGCTCTCCACAGAGGTGGCCCTGTTTCCTTCTGATCCCAGAGTAGAGGCTTACTTCCCAGGAAGAGCTGGAGGCTGAGAGACAAAGATGTCTGCCTCTGCGTCTTCTCGCTCAGCCTGCATGGCCAGCCCTACAACCACAGCTGGTTCCCTCCTACTGAGAGCTTCTGCCAGAGGTGGGCTGTAGGACAGGCCCACACGGCTTAGAGAGTGACTGTCAACACACCCCAAGAGCCTTTTCTTTAGTTAATGGATGTGTGTAACCAGCCAGGGGAGCTAACTTGAGAGGAGCCATCTTGAGGTATCGTTATGGTCCTAGAGAATCCTTTTCTAGTAATGTATTGCCCAAAGTACAAGAGAACGCTCTCATGTATCGGCTCAGAGGTGGGTCCTTACCTCATGGATTCTTTTAGACAGGCCTTTAAATAGGGCATAGTCCTCACATCTTCTGCCCGTGGCATCTGGTTCCTGGGCAACACGCTCTGGATTTCCAGAAGAAGTCTCTGCTGCACTTGGGGATTTCGGGATAGATTATAGAGAACCCACATCAAGCTGTTCGCTGTCTGAAAGGCAAACCACAGATAAGAGCATCTGCCGATAACTGGCCTCAAGCTGCCGTCAGGAGAACAAAAGGTCATACTTAGGATGACAGTTGGATGTAACTGCTTGAGCACAAACGATGCATGTACTACTGTCAAGAGCTGGGTAAATTCGGGGAATACTGGGGCTCATTTCTGGGTCGTGGTATATTTTAACTGCTACGCGAGATGCTACCACTAGGGGGAAACGGGAGCAAGATTCAAAGACGTCCTCTCTGTTTCTCCCCCTCGAACCTAAATGTGACTCTCGTGGCCTCAAAATTGAAATAGACTGTCTCTGGGGGGGGGGAGAAGAACTAGAACGTTTTTAATGGGCAAAACTGAGTAAAGAAAGGCGGAGAAGCTCTAGCGTCGCCAGTGGAAGGGTTTCCAACGATATTTTCCCTGTGCAATTAAATGGATAACACACTGCCTTTCTGGAAACCTAATAAATGCTCTTTCGGCTACACACTAAATCAACCACAAATATGAAAAGGCATTAGCAGGGTTCTAGCCACACGCAAAACGCTTTTACAAGAGGATGCAACGCCCTGCCAAAAAAAAAGGATTGGGGGTGTGTGTGATAAATTCTAACATCAAATTGAGTGTGCCAAGAAGCCAGAGGCTGTTTTTGACAAAGGCTGGTGGCCTTGGAAGGGCATCTTTGGTGTCTTTTCTGAAGCCAATGAGGAGCAGTCACCGTTTGCATCAGCAGGAATGAGATGCATGTGGCTGCTTTGTAGCTGATTTAAACGGAACAGTCTCCGAAACACATCGGTTCTGTCCTCCCTCTGCAGACACCAAGGCGCTGTGACTGAGTGCCACGACCCACTCACACTAATGAGCAGGGTACACGACGGGTCAGAGCCAACTGGCATTTATTATTTTTGGAAGAACATGCCTCCCAGGCAGGCTTCTTCGTGTCAGAGGGCCCGTGGCTTCAGTTGCAAATTACCCGTGGATGGCATTATTACAGAACGGGGAAGAGGGCGTGGCCTCCAAAATAAAGGCAGGCAAGCCGCTCTGATCCGCCCAATGTGACTTTCATAATAAACAGGACGGAAAAGGAAATAAGTCAGGTGTGTAACCATATCAGAGAACGCCTCACCACAAGTGTCAAATAGTGCTCCATGGGGCTGGGTAACTTCAGTTTTCAGCATAACCACAGCACACTGTCTGGGCCCCTCAGGAAAACTGCCGAGAGCTTAATCCCAGGGGAAGTGGGTAAGGAAACCTCAAGGGCTCAGCCTATCCCGGCTCCACCTCGGTGGGGAAGGGCACCCATATCCTTACTGGGCCTTGGATGGATGCTCATTTCTCTCTAGTAGAGTCACTCTCCACCCACCAGCCATAGTTCCCTTATCAAAGCATAAATTGTCTAGCTTACTCCCATGCT
Organism: Cricetiscus sungorus; assembly: GCA_030556225.1. Taxonomy (NCBI): domain Eukaryota; kingdom Metazoa; phylum Chordata; class Mammalia; order Rodentia; family Cricetidae; genus Cricetiscus; species Cricetiscus sungorus. Next base: position 166,932 of record JANBXA010000391.1, on the reverse strand, counting down.
TAAAAAAAATGTTCCTTCATGGTGTATAGCCCTAACTGAAATAGCGGTGTGTGTGTGTGAGTGTGTGTGTGTGTGTGTGTGTGTGTGTGTGTGTGTGTGGAGAGAGAGAGAGAGAGAGAGAGAGAGAGAGAGAGAGAGAGAGAGAGAGAGAGAGAGAGAGAGAGAGAGAGAGAGAGAGCGCACATCTCCTGCGGTCTCTTTTCCCTGCTGGCACTGAAGTTTCTACTAGGAACAAGACTCCGCCTTTCATTTCCAGTGGTCTTTAAGGACCGGGCACATAGTAGATGCACCACGGTTCTCAGCCTCCTTCATTTGCTCAGTAAGCATGACTTGACACTCTTATACCCTTATACATGCCATGTGCTCTTTTGTGTTCTTGGAATGACACTGTAGACAAAGCAAAGCCACAGCGTTCACAGAATTCACACTTCAACAGACCAATCGGCCTCTGTTGCTCTGTGGAAAGGCCTGCCCTCCAATCAGAAAGGGAGGTCAGATCAATCTCCTGGAGTGACAGGGAGAAAGGGGCGTTGCCCCTATGACAGAAACCCCGCCCTTTCTCCTTCAAGAAGCACCAGGAAAGGGAAAGTGCAGGAAAGCAGTTGGCTGGGGAGGACTTGAAGGTGCAGATGTGGGACTGGGAGGAGCCTGGGCATGTGTCACGCCAGTTACAGCATAAGAGACGAAGGGAAGGCGGCTGCATGGCAAATCTACTAATAGAATCAGCTGGCACATTGCACACTATGAGTTGTTGCATTTAAATCAAAACCAAGCCAAGCCAAGCTCATCTTGTTTGTACTTTTAGGCAGTTAATGCATTATTGGTCGGGAGGCATGTATTTTGATTTTTATTTTATCTTATTTTAAATATAATCAGCCACAGGTAGTCACTATGGGGGTAGCCTCAATTATTACTAAAAGACGTGTGTGTGTGTGTGTGTGTGTGTGTGTGTGTGTGTTCCTATGTCAGGGCACATGTATGTACATGCATGTGGAGGCTGGAGGTTGACACCAAGCATCTTCCTTAACTACTCTACCTTATTTTTTGAGGCAGGGTCTCTCACTGGAATAGCTGGTCTTCTTGGCCCCGGGATCCTTCTTTCTCCATATCCCCAGCCCTGTCATTGCACATACGGGACACCTCACCTGGCTGGTTTTTTGTTTTTTGTTTTTTGTTTTTTTTTCAATCAGGTCCTCATGGATGCACAGATGGCACAACTGAGCTCTCTCCAGCCCTGAAGCTGGAGAAACTGAATTATCTTGCCGGAGCATGGGTACCTGACTGTTTCCAGATCCCTGCCTCAGTTCCCGTATCTGCCTGCTCAGTACTTTATCATTGGAGAATATGTTGTCACATGATGTCCTTAAGGACCAAGAGGCCATGCTTTGAGTCCCCACGTTCCCCACTGCACTCATTGTGGGAGTCTTACTACTGGCTTTGGGAGGCTGTTGCTACTCAGGCAATTCTGCTGGAGAGAATGATTCCCATGGCTACTTAAAAATGCATCACTGTTTGGCCAGCTGAGTTCCTGGCCACCCTTACCGTCTCCACTGCAGCAAGCTGGAGCTCAGTGACAGCCGCGTACAGTTCTTTCTTGGAGAGATGATTGTGGTGGTAAATGTCACAAAGGAAATCTGCTCCAGGCTGCTGGGAATATTTCTCCAAGCGGTTGTTGATACAAGACTTCACTGTGACAGAGGAGAGAAAGGAGAGAGAGCCTGAAAATTCGGACAAGGCAAAGAAGCCAAGAGAATCTTGCAGCACTGAGTCATTGATAATTTGCTAGAGGCGTGTCTGGGTCTGGGTCTGGTGTCTGGTGAACATTCTCGCTACACTGGCAAAGACTGGTCAAGACTGACATGGATAGACTTCTCAGGTTCCACTGAGCATCTTCTAAAAGTGTGTGATTCAGAATCAGGGACTGGGGAACCTGAAGTCAGATGCTCAGCCTCTCTCTCTTTCTCTCCTCTTCTCTTTCTTAAGACTGGGATTCACCATGTAGTCCTAGCTGGTCTAGAACTTGCTATGTAGACCAGGCTGTCCTCAAACTCACACATAATTGCCTATCTCTGCCTCTGGAATGCTGGTAAGCCACTGTGTCTGTATTTCTATCAAGCTCTGGGGCAGGTCTGCAGTCATTTTGATGAGCAGAAGCCCAGAGCTCAGAAGGAACCAGCATGAGAGGGAGTGATTGATAACTGGCCTTGCATGCATATTCCAAAATTGGATGCATATATACCACTAAACATATATACAAGTACAGCACCTGGAAATACTGATAACACTCAAAACATTTAGCATTTATGAAACACATTCAGACAACTGTCTCATTTCAATTCATTATGCAGGCAGACACCAAACTAAGGCCACCACGGAGCTTTGGGGCAGCTGGCATCCTAGTCTGAAGCATGGCCTGGTCTGGCGTCTTGGGAAAGCTACTTGGGTGTGTCTCAGGACCATTGCTTGGGGACTCTTGGAAGAGTTGACTGTGTGGGTTTGTGTAAGAGTTAAACAGACACAGGACTCGTAACATCCCATGTCATGGAGTAGAAATAACCCTATCCACCAAAATATCATAATACACCCGATGTTTACGTTCCACCAGGACACTAGAAGTTGGAACGAAGTGGGAATTACTATCATTCATTATTTTAGAGATGGGGCATTAAAGATCCAGAAGCTGGTGACGCATAGGGCTAAACCACCCCACGTGAGTGCAAATCTGCCTCTGAAGCTCTTCCTTAACCCCCCCTTTGGCTTGCAGAGTGGATGACTGCCGAGAGTTGCCTCCTGCCCACCCCTCATGGGTTTGGAAAGCTGTAGGGTAGGAGCCACACCTCAGGGAGATCATGACTGTGCAGACAGACAGGAAGATCACAGAGGCTCTCCTAGGCGGAGGGACAGTAGTGGGCAGTGGGGAGGGAGGCATTTTCACCTGATTTGAAAATGGTGTCCCAGGCCAGAGTGTGTGCCTGCCACACTTTGGTGTTGAGGCTCTTGTGCAGTTCCACGGGGGTCACCATCATCTTCCCAAATGTGCTCATCATCTGGAAGAGACCCGAGAACTTGGACCCTGGATTCTCCTCTGTAAGCCAGTGTTCTCTTGGAGGGGGTGGGATCCTAAATCGGACCACTCCTGCATCTCCAAAGGGTGGGATTCAAAGACCCACTAGCTGGCTCATCTCAGAGATGGCTTTGTGCTCAGTGTTTAATCAAAAGTGTCAGTCTCATGACCCTTCTGACACACACACACACACACACACACACACACACACACACACACACACGTATACATATATATCTGTATCACACACACAGGGCCTTGCTTGTATGAGATATCCACCATGGCCACTCTGCCCCCACCTGTTGCACTGACCACGCCCACAGGGGCTTGGGCCCAGGTGCAGACAGGGTGTATCTCTCACTACATTTGCTGTTGCTAAAAAGGCATCCACTATGGAGCTACAATGTATCCCTTTTATTTTATTTTATTTTATTTTATTTTATTTTATTTTGAGACAAAGTATTATTACTTGCCTAGCCTGCCCTTGCACTCACTCTGTAGCCCAAACCACCTTAAAACTTGGAGTTATCTTACTTGGCACCTCAACCAAGTGGCCGGAATGACAGACCTGTGCCACCAGCCCCAGTTTTTTAATGGTCTAATTGCAAAGGAAAAAGAAAGAACTGGAAAACTATAATTTGCCTATTGACTCCAGTTTCTGGATACCACATAACATTGGTTAATCCCAAATCAATTTCACTGTGTCTATGATATCTCACATTACTTAAACCATTCAAAACTGTAAAATCCGAAACAGTCAGAAACTTTAAAAATACCTCTGAACCAACTGACCATTAATCAAGAATACCTTAAGTACATTTAAGATAATTTTTGGAGTAAAATAACTTTGCCTAAACCGGTAAATAATGGGCATTTTTTTGTGTGCTCATGTATATATTAAAATATAGATATCAACATGAATGAACTAACTAAAATAAATAAGTGTGCACACTCCTCCTTGGGGACAACCTCTGTTAAGCTGTCCAGAGGGACTGCTTACCGTCTTGATGGCAGCAATGAAGGTCAGAGCTTCTTCTCCAGCATCCTTCTGAAGGAGCCCAAATCTCTTCTCATATAACACAAGGCAGATGCCTGGCATTGGAAATAATCACTACTGTTATTTGATCGTAGCTGTGCTGTAGTCTATAATCAGCAGGCTATTAAAGGCTGAGTTCTGTGTCACATGACATTGTAGTCTCTTCTAGAAGGAAAACAAAATTTCTAAAAGTGAGAGAGGAGGGCAGAGGCTCTCTCTTCTCTCTGTAGACATCATTTCTAGGAGCACCGGGATTACAGAGTTGTGCTCCTGTGTCTAACTTTGTGTGAGTTCTGGAGATTTGAACTCAGGTCCTCATGCTTGCATGCAAACCTTTTCCCACTGAGTTAGGTGCACCCCCCTCCCCTTTGCTTTCTTGATGAAAAGGCAGCAGGGAAGGCCATTTTTATCTCCAGTTTTCCCTGTTGTCTCTGTGTAGAGTGCAGAGGCAAGGGGAGGGCCAGCTGCCATTGTTTGCCTTAAGCCACTCACACTTGTGCCCGGGTGGGGGCTTTGCACGCCTGGCTCCACTGTCTGGGACAGTTGTCCAAAGAAGCCTTTCTAACTTCCCCTTTCCTGGCCTTCATCTCTTTAGCGGAGAGGACTCCTCTCTCCTCTCAGCAAGGCACGTGCTCCTGCTCCTTCTTGTCCTTTAAAAGTCAGTACCTATATTTGTCACTCTAGCAATATAGCTTTGTGAAGCCAAAGATACGGTTCACTTCGTTCCTCGCCATGTCCCTAGTACCTAACAAGTGCCTGGCAGACAGGATTTGTTTAATACATGTTTGTTGGATGACTTCATGAAAAACATATATTACAAGTCATAACTAAAATGGGTTTCTACAGCCTTGTCCTAGTTGGTGATACCTGTCCGTTATGGAAGTGTAAGCAGAGCTGACTTTTGTCCCCCGGATCTCTTACAAAGTTAAGTGAACTGTAAAGTCAACTTACTCTCGAATGACCATTTGTTCAGTTCACTGTACAAGTCTCTGATGCGGCCTTCGTCATCACAGAGTTCATCTATTCTTCCCATAAAATCAGCCAAGACCTTAAAAGAAAGCAACATGGAAAGGCACATCTTTATGCACCGGAGGGACAGAAAGTTCAAGCTCGCCGGTTCATTGGAGGGTATCTCCACTGCTGGTGGCGACTGGCACTAATTACACACTGTCCCCTCCATGTCTGTCCCCGGCTCTTTTCTAAGCTCTTCCTGTAGCCACTGAAACTCAAGTTTCAGGCTTGTTTTAAGGGTACTTCCAGCAAACGTCTTGTGTTCCCCTGTTCCCCACCCCTCTGTGTGTGTGTGTGTGTGTGTGTGTGTGTGTGTGTGTGTGTGTGTGTGTGTGTTTTTTGTGTGTGTGTAGTATGTGTGTATGTGTGTGTGATGTGTGTATGTGTGTGTGTTTGTGTGTGTGATGTGTGTATGTGTGTGTGTATGTGTGGGTGTTTATGTGTATGTGTGTGTGTTTGTGTGTGTGGGGGGGTGGCATGCATCAATGTGCTCTATCTTAATTTTTTAGATGGGGTCTCTCATTGAACCCAGAGTTCTGGAATTTGGCTGACCTGGGTGATCAGTGATCCCTCCCAGCTATCCTCCTGTTTCTACTCCCCCCCCACACACACACCAGTGCTGGGATTTGAACTCAGATCTCCATGACCAGAGTGCAAGCTCTTTATGGCTGAGCCATCTCCTCAGCTCTGGTTCTGATGCTCTAAGAAGAAGAGCATCCTTTCTGGGCAGACTGGATGGTAAACCCCAGGGTAAATCAGGGTGGAACAGCAGCTCAGGTGGGTATGTATGAGTTTGAGGCAAGCCTGTTCTACATAGTAAATTCCAGGCCAGCAGGGGCTACATGGGGAGACCCTGTCTTAAAGAAAAAAGAAAAAAAAAATAACAGGAGACTTCACATATATGTGTGGATTTCCACAGCCTGTTTTATTAATAGTGTCCCTGTTACTACCACAAGATGATGCTAGGTGTATACCCCCACATGACAGCAGCTAACTGGATCTGGAGCAGCTGTCCTTTCTAAAAAAAAAAAAAAAAAAAAAACCGCTTTTCTATGCTGCTTGCTAAACATCCTACTTGGGACTTGCATTACTATGTTATATTATTATCTGACTTCTAGTAGCTTCTAAGCTTGCAACGCCTATGCTGTAGGAGCCCATCCGGGTCCAGTTCTAACTCAAAATAACCTCCAATGTGAACAAGAATAATAATAATAAAAAAAGACATTACTATATGCCTAAGCCTCCTGCATGGCCCCCCGTTGGTTAAATGCTGTTGTTAAAGTCCTTTAGCATGCTAGAAAGTCATTTGCTAGGGTAAGGTCTGCCCACTGTCCAGAATCTTTTCTGAATCATTCATCGCATGGAGTGTGAAATCTCTGGACACTTACGCCATTTTATTCTTTTACATTTTCACAAGACTAGTGTACAGGAGTGCCCTGCACCTCAATTCTTTGCCTCTGTGCTCCTACACCAAAGGTCCCCTCAAATGATGCCACTTAGGACTTTTACAAGGATTATCTCCTTTAGCTCCCATGGCAATATTGTGAGCTAAGAGCTCTAAAACCTGCTTAGGAAAGTTAAATAACACAGCTGGATCTCACCAGCAGTTGGTGGAAAGCAGCGGAACAGCAAAGTCTGCTTGTAATTGTTCGTTCCTTGGGGGCTTAGAAGGCTTTGGAGTAGAGAAAGGAAGATGAGTTGGGGGTTGAGGATGGGGAAGAGGATGGAGCGAAGGCTCCTGAACTGCCCGCGATGACCCAAAGCCTAATTAGCAGTTCTCAGTCCCGGGGAGCCCAAGAAAAGCTGGTCCCCGTGCGCAAACCTCATTGATTTTACTGTCCAGCTTCATGATCTCCACAGGCTTCATTAGTCTCTTTTGGAAGGCGCTGCGGACCCTCTGCCACTCTCTTCCTTCCCTGCACAGAAGGATTGTGTTTAGGACGCCAGGAAGCTTCGAGGATTCGCGGAGCACTGGAGTAAATTAACCCTGAAGGCATCTTAGCACCCCATGATAGTCGCTGCTGTCCATTATGGACCGGAGAGGAGCTCACAGGTCCCTCTGCTCCCTAGGGGAGCTGGTGACTGCTAATGGTTGCCGGGGAAGGGGTAGTCATGTTTTTTCCGTGGTGTGGGCTCCAACAAGTCGGCAAAGCTCTAAATAACCCATGCTCGCGCAAGCAACCTCAGGTAATCATGAACACAAACAAAACCGTCATGAAAATAGGGAGTGGGAGCGGAATCAAAGGGAAGACACGGGTGAGAGCGTGTATACGTTATCTACACGTACGGAATTGTCAAATAACTGTTAAGACACTTGGTTTGACATTAGGGTTAAACCTTGCCCGACACCAGGAAGCCGAAGCCCAAATAAAAGGGGACTTTAGGTGTGTCCTGGTGGGGAGGCAGGCACGTGCGCATCCTCTCACACTGTGTGGCTCCCTGGGGGACCCACGCCTACACTACAGTTTGAGGATTGACCGCTGATCTGTAGAGCAAGATTCTCCTGTATCCTTTCCCTAGCAAACTCTAACTACCCATCTGTTTACTGCCCCTGCCTCCCACTGCCTCCACCCTGCAGAGGGCACTCACAGGATCAGCAGCCCGTAGCCCTCGTTGCGGTGGTCGCGGTAGGCTTTCCAGGGTTTGATCTCCAGCCTCTGGGGATACGCGCTCTCCGTTCGGTATAGAGCTTCCAGCAGGCTCGGCGAGCCCAGGTGCACCGAGTCGAAGGAGCCCAGTTTCATCCGGAAAATCTGGCCGTACTTCTTGTGGTACTCAGCCTGCAGAGGGGCGGGCCTAATGCCATCAGCACGCGTCCTCTGGTGCCTGGGGCACTTCCTTGAGCTGCTGCCCGATCACCTGAGCTCCCCCTCCAGCCCCAGGTCCCCGGGCCACCCCGATCGCAAGGAATAGAGAAGAGGGGCGTGACAAATCATTTACCAGAGTGTCGTGCTGTTTCTTCAGGCCACCTTTCCAAAGAATCTCTAGTAGACTGCCTAGCAGTGGCCAGTTGGTTGGTCCAGGCAGGGAAGTGGCATCCCGACTCTCACCCCCTGTTACCAGCGGGCATAGAGGCACCTCTTTTGGCGCGCGGAAAGGGCACGCTTTGGATGCCACGGGTCTGGGCGGCTGCCCGAGATCTCGCAGCCGGCTCAGGAAGGCGATCAGGGAACGCCTTTTGTCAACGGGGCAGCTCATAGTAGATGGAGACACGTGGGGCGCGGGGATGCGCAGGGACTGGAAGGGGTAAAGTGTTTCGGAGGTGCCCTTGGGTTCTGAAGTCTTGGCGATTTGGGAACGAGAGGCAAACAGAACCCGCGAGTATGGTGGAACGGTGTAGAGCAGGAGGGACTTGGAAGAGGCAGATGCCTAAGGATGCTGCAAGGTTCGGCGGCTTGAGGTGCAGTGCCTGCCCCTGAGCCGGCCACAGGGGCTGGAGAAAAGCAGCCGCGTTTTGGCAGCTCTGAGAGTCCTCTGTAGCTCTGCAAATTCGACTTCTAAGGTCTGAAGCCACGGGATGTCAAGGAGGGTGGGAGCGATGCCGCCGGGTCTGATGCACCTCGGGGAGCCTCCTCAAGCTCCCGGGTGCAGAGACCTCGTATTTATGAAGACAGGGCCTGCCAGGATGGCCAATGAGCACGCCAAGTAGGGCGGAAGGGGACCTGTTGGCAAAGTTGGGAGGGACGCGGCGGGGCGGGAGTGGGAAGAGGATGGAGTCAGCAAGGTGAGTGAGGGCGCCCAGGCCTGGGTGACCCACGCTCTGAGCACCGTGGACTCCACCCCGGAGATAACCCAGGAGAGGCGCTTCGAGCCCAGGGTTCAGCGGGTGCGCAGCGAGCACTCCTCCCTGCCCTCCCGCAGGCTTGCTGCTCGCAGCTGCGCTTGCACAATCACACGCAGGGCGGGCAAGGTCTCAGAGGACAGCCGGGAAGGCTGCCCATGCCTGCCAAGCGAGTGGAGAGCGCGCGTCTTCCAACATCCTGGGAGACAAGTTTATGCAACCTAAGCCGGACTACCTTTGGACGAAAGTTGCCTTTTTTGAGCTTCTGTAGGAGAGAACTTGAGACTAGTATAGGACGCATCGAAAGAAGGGCTTCTTACTGTGGGTCTTCAGTTAGGCAATGCTGTTTGCAGAATTTCCTTGCCAGATTCCTAGATGCTTCAGGTTGAGTTGTTAGGGAACGGAATAAATCAATGTATGATACATACATGTGTCCCCAGCTGATTATCAGTAAAGGCTGCTCGTGGCTTTAGTTCTTGCGGAGATTGCAGAATGCGCTGGAGGGCATTCCCTCAAACTTTTCCTTCTAGCGAACTGTCCACCCTGTACAGAGCAGGGGTACCCACAGATTCTCAAGAGCCCCGCTCCTTCCCTAAAGCCCATCTAAACGCAATACTGTTTTTGTGGCTGGCTAGAATAGAACTCACTTTCCTAATTCTGCCAAGGAAATTGGTCTTTGCTGATTCAAAGTGACTCATATTGTTTCCTGCTTATCCAAAGCAAAGCCACCAGCCCCCAGGCAGGGGGCAAACTTCCTCCTCCTGCTTTCCAGTCACCTGACTTAAGGTTATTGTGACCCAAGCACTAGCAAAATTTTCCCTATGAAGTTTTCTGTAAACATCTGCTCTTTCTGAAAAATCTTTTGCAATCCCATTTATGATTTGGGTTCCAACACTATCATTTCAAATTTGTCCTAAGAGGCCAATATATATATATATATATATATATATATATATATATATATATATACATATATATATGTGTGTGTGTGTGTGTGTGTGTGTGTATTGGTTTAGATATAATGTAACATACTAGACTGATTTGAATATGCACTGCCTCGTACACACAGCACATGCTAAAGATTTATATAGTCTTTTGCATGTTCATGAAACATATACCTTATACTATATGTAATCTAGTGTAGGCCATATACTGCATGAAGGTACCATATGTTATATTTTTGAGAGCCTGTGGCAAAATAAGAATTTTGCATCAACATTTCTATTTAAATTTCACCTCAGCCCAATGTCAAAAACACAGAAGGTGAAAGCAAATACAACCTTGCCCCGTGCTTAAGGAATTAAACACCCTGCCCTTTGTCACAGACATTAGTGGCCCCAATGGCATTCACACTCAACAGTTTCTGACCCAACCTGACTTTTCAGCACAGACATCTACACTCATCATTATTTTGATCACCTTCTTGAGATCCCCTCATAGTCCAGGCTGGCTCAGACTCTTGATTCTCCTGCTTCCACCCCTAGCATGCTGGAAGGACAGGGTTATTCCAGCATGCATAGCACCACCTAGTTACCAGCAGTTTTCCCACCAGCCTGGTCCCACAGCCGCAGCCCCAAATAACACACAGAGACATTGTATTAGATATAAAGCTGTTGGCCTGCTACTAGTGTTTCATATTGGCTAGCTCTGTCTTAAATATTAACTCATTTCTACTAATCTAAGTGTTTTCACGGGGTCTTATCTTACCGGAGAGAGGGTCTGGACCTCTTCCTCTAAAGTCTCTACATCTTGAATCTCCTCTACTACATCTCCCAGAATCCTCCTTGTCTCCCAGTCCCGCCTATCTTGCTTTCCTATTGGCTAACAGGGCTTTATTCATTAACCAATAAGAGAAACATAGTTACAGAATGACATCTCCCATGGCAGTTAATTATACCACATTTTCTTGAACATGAATATATGGGAATATTGGAAATAGTCCTTCAATGACAATGTCTGCCCCAAGGAGGGTGGGATCAGAATGTATACATCATAGAGGGTGTTGCAAGTGACTTTTGTGCTGTTGGTGATAAAAAGTACATCCCTAGAGGGAGGGTTTGTTTTATCCACCTCTTCTGACTGTGTCTGGATGCTGTAAAGACTGATGTGGGACTACTATCTTGTTATCTCAGCTAGCAAGTTGTTTTTCTTTATTATTATTATCTTTTAATTGTGTATGCTCAAGAAGGAGACAGGTTTCAGATGAGGTATATTTTCCTGGGAGTTGTAGCAGGACATTCTCCTTGGGACCACCAGCTCACAAATAATGACATGGAGACTTATTATTAACTGTGAAAGCTCAGCCTTAGCTTAGGCTTCCCACTAGCTCCTATGACTATATTTTTTTTTTTTGCACATTTAAAATATTTTGCTGCTGTACTTGTTTATTAGTGGTTTCTTACTTTATTTTTACATGGAAAATCTAATTGCCATGTAATGGACACTTAAGATACATGAAGTATATGTTTGAGATATAAGAGAGACAGTAGCTCCTATAATGTAACTCATGTACTTCAACCTATGTTCTGTTTTGTGGCTTGTGGCCTCATCTCTCCATACTGCCCATGCTGCCTCTTCCACATCTGGCTGGTGATTCCACCCTTCTACCCAGAGTCCTCTCTGTCTCTGGAAGTGCTGCCTACACCTCCTTGCTAGTTGCTGGCCATTCAGCTTTTTATTACAGCAACCACAGGAATACATTCTCACAGTGTACAAATATCCCACAGCATTTCCCCTTTGTCTAAATAAAAAGGAAAGACTTTAACTCCAGAACAGGAAAATTATATACAGAAACAATAATTATCAAGTAAGAATTACATTCACAATATCCAGTCTATTTGTATTTGTAAAAATTGGAGAAATTACCCTGTTATCTATCTTATCTTGATGAGTTCAAAGTTTTGTACTTAATATATTTCTATCATAACTAAGTAAAATTGTAATTACAATTATCTAATCTTCAACAGCATCAGAGAAATATTATCTGAGTAAGCAGGACGTTCAGAGCAAGCAACTTCCAAAACTAAGCAATGGTAGAGACATCTGGCTGCCTGGACAGTCACCCAAGCTTCCTCTGTAATGTTGGGGCATCCATCTTCTGCCTTCAGGCCTAAAATATCTGACAGATTGTGTGTGTGTGTGTGTGTGAGAGAGAGAGAGGGGGGGGACTTTGAAGGACTGTCCTACCTTGTTTTGGCAAAGTTTGACAGCTGTCTTTTGTGTCCTGCTTCTCCAGTTTGGACAGCATACTGTCAGCAGTCAAGGTAAGGGCAGTTTCTTACCCAGTGGCTAGCTCTAGCTTTGCCACCAGTGAAAGCAGACTACACAAGGAGATTCTTCAATGCCCATCATCCTCTTCTGAAGTAAATTGATCCTGCCAGAAACAGACGGCTCTTACTGTCATGAAAAGCGTTATGTTATAAAAACATTAAAATGCCATATTCTGTAGGTCTCTGAAGTGTTTGAAGACCATCTGTCTATCTAGAATATGTCTCTGGTTGACCTTGAAAACACACCTAATATGACTGCAAGTTTGATTGTTCTAGATGATTAACTACTAACCTATATTTTCTTATTATCCTAAATAGCTTTCAAGGACTAGAATATTTAAATGAGCGGCATAGGTACAATGCCTTAAGCAAGAAATAGAAACATATAGTAGAATAAAAAATAACCTTAAAATTTTGCCAGTATGCAAAAATATCTTAAACAAGAGTAGAAACATACATACAATATAACAAAAGCCTTAGACTTGTATATCGCTATATAAAAGTACATATCAATGTAAAATATCTGAGCCTAGTATTTGCTTGTTTACTTTGAAAATAGATTCAGTAATCTGTCCTTTTATCCTATCATTGGTATATCTCCCCCCTCTTCTTTTCAGAATGAAGTCTCCTGAATCTAAGTTTCTTTGCTTCAATTCCTCCCTGACCATGACAAATAACAGAAACTTTAGTGTTAGATTTCTTATTTGTTTTGTTTTTGAGACAGAGTCTCACTATGTCATCCATGTTTTGGAACTTGCTATGTTGATCAGGCTGGCCTTGAACTCACAGAGATCTTCTTGTCTCTGCCTCCTAAGTGCTGAGATTAAACTCACATGCCAGACTCCTGGCTAGTACTGGACTTCTTCATGTATTCCATATAGATACTTAGAAGTACAGGAGATTATTAAGTGTATACACAGTAGTAAATAAGAAAACTCCTGTTTCATGGAAGCTTGTGTACAGTGTAGAGAGCCCTCAGTTACTGCTGTCCTGGATGATAGTGGAGTTCATTTTAAGTCCATTGAGTGGAACATTCATCAGTCCTTGAAGAAGTTCGTAATGTCAAAACAATTGTGTTGAGCCCAGTCTCAGGGACTCATCCTTCCCCCCTTGGCTTCATGCCTCCTTAATTTCACACCCTTAGTGAGTCATGTAGCCCGAGATCCTCTCAGGAATTCCTAAGTGCCAAGTGCATTCCCAAGACTAGCCCAAGCCACCCCTATTGTTCTGGAAAGTCCTAACCAAGTCTTGAAAAGATTAATTAGACCCTCACCTTTCTACTATGCAACCACACGTGTGTGTGTGTGTGTGTGTGTGCAGTATGCAGTGCCCATGTGTGCTTGTATGTATGCATGTATGCATGCATGTATGTGTGTGTGTGTGTGTGTGTGTGTGTGTGTGTGTGTGTGTGGTGGAGCCTGTTGGAGGGCAAAGGCTTGATCCTCTGTATCGGAAATACATAACCCTTTCAAACACACGGATTGGTAATATAGCTTCAAGCTTCAAACTAACCTAGGAGAAGAGTTTCAGATGCACTTTTTGACTGTGGAACCCAAAGGGCTGACTTTTCACTTGTGAGCAGAGAGTGTTGGCGCCAAGCCCACAGCCAAACTCAAGCATCTCAGAAATGGGGACAGTATCAACAGAGGCTCCTGTGGGTTTGCTGCAGATAAAATCCTTAGCAAAGTGAGGCTTGCAGGAACTTCCCTTGTAGTGTGCACATATCACATGCCTGGTTCTTTGAAGCTACACAGAAGGCAGGTGTTTCGATCATGATTTCTGTGCTCGATTAATCTGTGCCTGTGCCTGTGCCTGTGCCTGTGGTGCTGGGGATTGGAAGCATGGCCTCCTGCATGCCAGAGAAGCACTGTACCACTGAACAATGTCTCCAGATCTTTAGCTGTTTGAGACAGGGTCTCGAGAACTGAGTTGTTTAGGCTGGACTTATTTTGATTCAGCAAACGGTACATTTGAATTAAACAAAAGAAGATGCGTAACAAAAAATCCCAGCTGTCTTTGTGGGGCTGCAATCAGAACCAGCCGAGAGGCCCCAAGTCTATACCTGAGTGGGGGCGGGGGTGTCGATGAGGGAAAGGCTAGCTATAGATGATAAAGAAAAGACAGACACAGAATAAAGGTCAGGAGGGCAGATCAGTCAATACTGAAATGCCACCAGTTTATTTTTCACCACTCTTGTATACCTTATCCAAAACCAGGAACGCAGTATCATGTGCACGGAACAAACAGACTTTTCTTCCTCACTTATTCTAAGTGTTCAGTGACCACATCTTAGCTCCAACTTCCCCTTCCCTAGCCTTGAGGTCAGGAGTAGCACACCTCAGATTCAGGTCTGTTGTTATTTAGACTACGAGTCACCTGATCTTGAAGCCAGGGTGATGCTTACTAGAATTGCAGTTATTCCCTGGGGATTTTCTGAAAGTGACAGGGGCAGGCCCTTGGCATGAATCTGACTGCCCATGGTATTCATAACTATAGGAAATGGGCTCTCAGATCGTTAAAGCCATTCTCTTTATGGCTTTTCTCCTTTTAAGATTACTTAAATCTCGACATTGTAATCATTCTGTTGATTCGCCCTCCCGTAACACACGACACAGTGCTGTTTATGCTGAATAGCACCCAATAAGCAAATAATGGGCGATTGATTACTGATTATTTCCCCATTCCCCAGCAAAACCCAGAGAGTTTAGTAACAATACAGCCTTTGTTTTCCAAGGAAGTTATTGGTAAACCCTGAGGATGCTCATCTGGGCACCTCAGTTTTACACAACAAAAACAATATTTCAGGCCTCATCAGATTGGGTGGAAACCATGTCTCCGCCCCTCACTGCTGTGTGGGCTTGGGAAGGTGTGTGGCTTCTCGGAGTCCAGTTTCCTCATTGGCAACATTGGAAGTTATTACATGCTCATCCCTAGTAGGCCAAGAATTAACACAGCCTTTGTCTTCATGGAGCCCAATTGGCATGAGCACTTGCTTAATGGTTTCTGAGCAGAAGTAGGTCATGTTGGTCAGTCAATATTTTTATTCCAAGTGTGGATAAAGGTACCGGAAAACCTCCAATACAGTCACATGGGGGTGGGGATGGATGCTTTTGAATGGATTCATTGTCAAGAGAGTTACCTTGTTTTAAAAGAGACCCAGGTTAACACGGCAGTGTTTTAAAGATTTATTTTATTTTGTGTGTATATGTATATGTGTGCATGCGTCACGTGTGTGGGTATCCACAGAGGTTGGAAGAGGGTGTGCAATCTAGATTTACTATTGACTGTGAACCACCTAACATGGGTACTGGAGCCTGAGCTCTGCTAGGGAGGCACACGCCCATAACCACTTAGTACTTACTGGTAATATTAATCTTTAAAAAAAATTAATAATATAGGGTCTCATTCTGTAGCTTAGGCTGGCTTGGTAATTCCTAAATAGCCTAGACTGGCCCAGAACAGTGGCAATTCCCCTGCCTCAGCCTCTCCAGTGATGATATTATGAAGCCACCATGCCCATGAGCTGTCATTAGGAATGGTGACTTTGGGAGGGTCTGTTTTAACTGTCTGATCCACAGGCAAGTTAAACCAGGCAATGAAAAAGTCCACAGAGTTTCGTTTGTTTGCTTCTTGTTTGCTTGTTTAGTTTTGCGTTGTGAGACAGAGCCTCATGCAGCTCAGGCTGGCCTTGATTTCACTGTGCAGCTGAAAGTGATCTTAAACCTCGTCTGATTTTGAATTGCTTTCCCAGCCTACACCCATGGACTCTTTCCATTTCTTTTTTCTTTTCTTTTCCCCCTTTTTGACATTCCATTGCTACCATATATGCTTCATAAATAAAATTAAAACTACATCATCACACAGACACCTATTCTATGCCTTTTCCTGCTTGGTATGACGTGTCTAATCTCATCCATGTGTAATCTGGGGAGAATTTCATGATGGGATTCTTACTGGAAGTACTTTGGACCTGAAGCACAGTTGGGTTTGCTGTTGTATGCCAGGAGCCTGCCTTGACACATCAGACATCCGTTGACTTAGATGGGCATGCCTGAGGATTGCAGAGCTTTCCAGTGGCCCAGCAGGCATTGGTCCTACTGGGAGACTGGCGTGTGAAGGACCTCTGTCCTGAGGGAAAGCAGCTCCTGATGCAGTGACTGTGGATACTCCACAGCTTTGTTAATCTTCATTCAGGGGACCAAGGGAACAATTCCAGATCAATCCTGGAGGGGTCCCTTTCTCTTACAAAGCTAAAAAAAAGTCCCGTCAGCTGAGTATGTTTGCAAGCTTCCTGAGGCAGCAATGGCCCGGTTGTTCTTACAACAGACATTTTACTACTGACTTTCCCACCCAGGGAGAGCCGCTACAGACCCTCTGTCCTCACGCTTTGCAGTGTGCAGCAGCAAGGGGCTGGCTCCAGCTTCAAGGCTACTGCAACTTGGGTAGGATAACAGGAACCCTGCGTGTTTACACAGGGGCATCCGTGGAGCCCTCCACCGTGGTGCTATTTTCCATCGAAGATTGACTTAATTGACATCTCCAGAGATTGCTTGATTTGTTTTCACTCTCTCCAGTCGGGATGGAATTCTTTGGAGGAGTCATCAGCCATCCTGGCCGAGTGCCTCCTCATGCCAGCATGGTGTGTCAGTGATGAGCAAGCCAGGGAGGACTGTTTGGTCAGAGCGCCACACTCTCTGCGAGCTAACGAAAGTCAAACCACACGCACTCGGGAAGACACAGGAAAGAGCAAGCCCCACCCTCCCGGCTTCGGCAGTCAGAAGTGGGTCTGAGTGACGATAAGGCGCCCCTGCTCTGCCACACCATCAGTGGGAAGCAGCAGTCTCTTGCTCTGGCGGTCTCCTGGACCAGCCACAGCTGTGCTCACAGAGGGTCCTACAGCTAGCTGTTGGAGCCCGATTCCTCTTGAAGGCTGCCCGCTCCTGTCTGTCAGTACCTGACAGTTGAGAGCTGGGGTCTCAGGAGTCTCGCTGTCTAAAACTCATCGTTTAAGGTAGTTCAAGTTTGTTTCAATTCGTGAAGATAAAGAAACCCAACTGAAGTGTGACATTTGAACTCCTGGTAGGAGAGGGTTGAGAGAATGCTCAACACAAGCGTCCACATTCATACACATAACCCACCCTATACCATACACATTCACACTACACACACACACACACACACACAAATTCCCCCACCCCCATACTATACATACCACACACATACACCACAGGCACACATACAAACCCCCACCTCCCCACACCCTCCAACACACACACACACACACAGCCAATACCCCCACCCCCATACACCCCCACACACACACACTCCCTACACATACCACACACATACACCACAGGCACACATACACACAATACCCCCACCTCCCCACACACACCACATCCCCACTCCTCCCCAACCCCATACCACACACACACACACACACACACACACACACAGACACAATACCCCCACCCCCAAACCACACACACACACACACACACACACACACACCCACATACTATACACACATATCATACACACCATACACATACCACACACACACACATATACATCCCCCCACAGACAGAGAAAGAGGGGACTCCTGACCTAGTGTAGGTTTTTGAAATCTCAAAGCCCACTCCCAATGACACCCCTCCTCCAAGGCAACACCTCCTAATCCTTCCTAAACAGTTCCACCAGCTGAGAACTAAACGCTCAAATATATGAGACTATCGGGCTCATTCTCATTAAGACCACCACACCCATCAATGAAGACTCTGAACAAAACTTAGAATAAGCAATATGAATCACCAGTTAGAGGAATTGTTGCAAAGCTTTTATTGAAATCGAATATACATTGAAATGGGATCATTTCTGAAAGAAAAATGCTAATAATGGACTCCATTTAATGTCATAAAATTAGACATAAAGGTTATATTTTGGGGTATGAATTAGGGATTTATCAGATTTCAACAAACGTCAAACACTTTCTCTTTCCCTCTGTTTTAAGTGGGATTAGTAGAGAGGATGACTTCACTTCTGGATAAAAATCTCCAGACAGAGCCATGCAATTTATTCTTGTCAGAAAAGCAATCGGATCTCTTCAGGTAAATGGATTCCTTGACTCCCGACTTTAACAGATTCTGAGGAGCTACCCAGCTCCCAGCCACGAGGCAGACACATATCAGGCCCTACTTTCTTTTTCTCTAGTCTTTAAGTTCCCTCTTGCGTTGGCTCCATTCTCAAGCGGGTTTACTCCGGTAGCAAGTCCAGCCCCAAATCGAAATAAAGGATATTGACAGACGGAGATGAAGCAGAGGCTAGAAGGAAACATTCTGCTCTGATACACACTTTTGTGTCCAAGCCCGTTCTATCTGCAGAGACTTAACAAAGCGGTGTAGGCGCCTGACCCTCGCCAGCAAGGAAGACGCGATTCTGGGCAGATCTTCTTCATGCAGTTTTAATCAGGATCCTTGAAACATGTTCTTCTGACCCACGAGAGCCCGGGGGCGGGGGAACCCCTGCACAGGCTTAAATACCCTTGCGCTAACCAACCCCAGTGAGCTACCTGGACCCTGCAGATAGGCTACTCTAATGCGGAAGCAGACAGGCTGAACAGACTTAACCAAATAAGGGCTTGTTTACGCCAGAGAGCGCTCACCCACGGGGAGATGGAAGGCGGAAGCCAGCTCCATCTTTAAGGCGTGGCACTTCGCGGCTCTCTACAAAGCGGTAGGATAATACATCCACCAATGCATGCATTAATTAAATTGTTTAATAAGTAAGAAAATCACTTGAGTAAGTCTCCTTATGCTTGCACATGGAGCCAGTAGCAACCCACGCTAACACTGGTATCGTTGGAGGGGAAAGCTCTGCGTGTATTTGGATTTAATCTGTTAAAGTCAAACTTGATTTGATTGAAAAAGAGCCTGTATGCCTTTATATATCCACATCTTAATATATTTGCATTAACTATCAAAAGCATTCGGTAATGCAAGATAATTCCCAAGTAACACAATGTAAAGATTCAGTGAATAAATATGATCTCTTGTAGCAATCATGGTTTAGGGGATCTGAGCCTGTTACACAGATGATTACACCCGTGTCCAGGAACTATAGCTAACTGGTATCTTCATAGAAACCCCAGACAGACACGCAGGGGTCTGCTTAGATTTATCCTTTGTCTTTGATAATTGGGCTCCAGAATTGGTCAGGTGTGAGCATTAGCTGACTTTCTCTGCTGATTTTAGAAGAATAAGTCATCCTGTAGAGATGCCTGAACTGGAAGCTTTCCAGGTTCTATGGAAATAATGTATCACCATTAAAAGAAAGTTGAGAAAGGTCAAATAAGAAAAAAATAAAAATGCCACCCCACTTAGCAACTATTAAGAGTTCTGTACATTTCTTCCTATATATCCTACTAATTGGTAGACTTTAAATTGTTAGTTGGGGGTCACAATATGCAAATTTGCAACAACAACAACAACAACAACAACAACAACAAAAAACCACCCCAAAACAAAACCAAAATAAAAGCCAGGTGGTGGTGGGGCATGCCTTTAATCCCAGCACTTGGGAGGCAGAAGCTGGTGGATCTCTGTGAATTCAAGAGCTAGTTCCAGGGCAGCCTCTAAAACCACAGAGAAACCCTGTCTTGAAAAACAAAACAAAACAAAACAAACAAACAAACAAAAAAAGCAGATTTGATGGCTTGCATTGTGTATGCCATATTATACACTGATTAACATATTAACATAAGGTTTAAAAATTCATAGCCACCATGTTCCACACCTGTTTGGAGCACAAATTTGACTAGATGGGTGAGAAAGAGGAAAAAGGAGAGAGGACACACACACACACACACAGAGAAAGAGAGAGAGAGAGAGAGAGAAGAGGAGAGAGAGAGAGAGAGAGAGAGAGAGAGAGAGAGAGAGAGAGAGTTGTGCACCACCATGCTGGGTTTATGTGGTCCTGGGGATTCAAACCCAGAGTTTTGCACATGCTAGGCAAGCCCTCTACCCTCTTCACCACATTGCCAGGCTGGTTTATTTAGTGCGCTCAGGGAAAGCCCAGATCTCACCTACCCTTCTTTTCTCTGGCTCTCCGCCTGGCCTGAGCACTGCCTACTCATCCCTACTCATCGCCATTGGTGGAACGCCTTTCATGAAGGTGGTTGCTATTCGGGCGCCAGAGCTCAGAGTGACTTTCATGTCCTCTCAGCCCATCACTCATCGTGACCTGAGCCCACTTTACCTGTACAAACCGCTCCCGTTCCCCAAGCAGGAAGAATGAACATTAGCACAACACACACATGCTCCACAGCAACTGACAAAGCATGGCTGTTCCCCTTTGGACAGAATTCCACCCCAGAGCCGCCTGTTTATCCACCCCTCACCCCAACCTCAAGAATATTGCCACGTTCCCCTGGCCTTCCTGATGTTCGTGGCTGACGTTTTAATGAATAACATTTTACCACATGTAAACGAACCTCTTCATGGTGCTTCGTGCAAACATCGTGATACCTCTAGCAGGACCCATCAGAAGAATTAGGAAAACAATGCCCGACTGTATGTAGACTCTGGGGTTGGCAGAGGCCAGTAACAGCAAACCTCAGGGAATGACACTGAAGTCACCTTGCTTGCTAGCTGGCTCCTACAATCCCTCCAACTCTGGGCCCGAGTCACCAAAGTCCAGGTGTTTTCACTATGGCTT
This sequence comes from Cricetiscus sungorus, assembly GCA_030556225.1. Taxonomy (NCBI): domain Eukaryota; kingdom Metazoa; phylum Chordata; class Mammalia; order Rodentia; family Cricetidae; genus Cricetiscus; species Cricetiscus sungorus. The sequence goes on along the minus strand of JANBXA010000391.1, from coordinate 146,059 downwards.
CAGAGAGTCCCTGGTCCCTCTGCCTGGGCGCCGTGGCCTCTGGGAACCCATTCTCCGCGGCCCTCCCCACCCCAACTGTATTTTCCTGAATGATTTAATTGCACTGCCGATTCTGATTGGCTTGCGCTGTATTGGTGAATCTGACTGGCTTTCTCTGGACTGGTATTCTTTAAGGATGCTAGGTAGCTGAAGTTTGACTTCTAGAATGGAGAGTTCAGAGTGGAACCTAGAAAAATATCTAAAGTGCTTTGGATGAGCGTGAATATTGAAGATGTCCACACCAGTGCAAATCAGACCCATTTGTGAGCAGCAGCCCTGTGAGGCGCGGGGGGGGGGGGGTGGGGTGGCGGCTGGGGAGGGGGTGCGGAGCCCAGCTGACTGCAGAGTACACACTAGTTCTGAAAGAATCCGCACGGGATGGACCACACCAGGGAATTGGTATCGGGTGATAGCTGCTGATCCTAATTGATGATTGCTTTCTCAGTTACAGCTGCTCACCAGGTGCCACTGATGTAAATGGATTAATTAGACAATGGTTTCCTTCCTTCCTCCCTCCTCCCTCCCTCCCTCCCTCCCTCCCTCCCTCCCTCCCTCCCTCCCTTCCTTCCTTCCTTCCTTCCTTCCTTCCTTCCTTCCTTTCTTCCCACAAATATTTTTTGTGGTTCTGGAGACTGAACTCAAGGCATTATTAGGAGTGGTAGTCAAGCCCTCTGCCCCTGAGCCGTACACTAAGCCAGAGAGTGGTCTATTCCACAAAGGTCTAAAAATTCGGTATATTCGGAGTATCTTTGAAAAAAAGATGAACCTTTCCTAGTAAGAAGAAATTACAAATTGAAATTGGCCTTGAGTGTGGCCTACTTGATTCTGTGTCCTGTTTTGTAATACTTATGGTTCCTAAGGCTTTGAACAGAAGAAAAATTAAAGTTGAAGCTATGGCGCCACCTGGTGACAAAAGGAGGTTATTCAGGCTACCAGCCCACAGAGCCACAATTTGGGTACTACACCTAAGGGGGGGGAGAAAGAGAAAGAAAGAAAGAAAGAAAGAAACATGAATTTGGACTCTTGGACACTGTAACTGAACGAAAGCTCCAGCAGCCATCTTGTATCTCACATTGCGCTCTCATCCTTAAACACAGGAGGCGTATTCTTTCATGAATTTATTTACTCTTTAATGAACAGGTGCGGTCTGCTTCCCTCGGTGCTCTGGTCTAGTGGAAGAGAAGGAGGCTCCCAAGGAAACAGCCAGAGAGCTACAGAGCTGCTTGCAGGGATGGGGGTGTTTAAGAAAGAGTCTGTCTTCGTGGATCTGTGCTGCTATAACAAAGGAGCCCCAAGGCTGGGTAATCGGTAATTCATAAGCAATAGAAATGTACTTCTCAAAGTTGTGGAGAAGAAGAAGTCCAGTATCAAGGTGCTGGAAGGTTCTGTGTCTGGAGAGGGATGTGGCCTCTCCATCCAAGATGGTGCCCTGCACCTGGGTCCTGTGTCCTCTTAGCAGCGGGAGAAAAGAAGCCATAGTTCCCCTCAAACCCCAGTCCTGGAAGCTGAAACCCTAGGGCCAGACTCACGTGGGGGAGCTGGTGCCTGGCTGCAGGGTCAATGGGGACTTTGAAACTATCATGCCGACTGGACCGAGGGACTTTGAGTCCTCTGTGTCCCTCCCACACAGTCCTCGGTAACCCCGGAAAAGCCATTGGTTCACTTGGACTCTTGTGGTGTCCTTACTTTCTTCTGTCATTGGTTTCCTGCCTGGGATGAGTAGATGTTTGTCCACGACTCTGGGAAAAATGTTACACAATGATCAGAGAGCAAGTGTGTTCTTGATTCCGAATTTGAGTTAGACCCTGCATACAGTGGGAAGACGCGGGCATTTCAAACCTCGTCAGGACTAAATAACTTACAAAAACATTTGAGCCAAATACAAATTCCCAGGATGTGGACTTGAATGCCTGGGGAACGCAGTCATGATCCTTGGGCGCCCCCTGCAGGGACAGGATAAAATTACTTTCTGCTAGCGAGATTTGCCCATTCCTGCCACTTAGACGTAAAGGTCTCCCCTAAGGATGCTTCAGGGTTTTTTTTTTTTTTTTTGAGGGGGGACCCACATGCATACTACCACAAAATGACAAATACACTCATTATCCCCGTGTTATACAGTCTAAAGCTGGGAAATGTTGGGACACATTGTAGCATACGTTTGTTTCCAGTTGGCTTTGTGTTTTCTGTTTCTTCTTTCTTGGCTGCCCAGGGGAGTTCCCCTGACTGAGCTGCCTATGTCCCTTACCTTTTTGTGCGTCCTTGTTGTGGCAGTCAGTCCCATTTACACAGATCGCCCTTTCTGACACATGGTCCTTATGTAAGTATTTGGCTGTGGTCTGTCTCCTATCACTGGATGGTAAGCTGCAAGAGGATGTGGTGTTTTATCCTTTTTGACATGCAGCATCCAACCTGGCATCCTTTCATCCTTTTGGTCCGGTCAACACGTCATCAACTACAGTCTCCACTGACCACTGTAGCCAGACACTAGATCCCCCCTCTGAGCGGCTCCAAGGGTTATAGAGCCAAGGACCCTTTCACCGGGGTCACATGTCAGTTATCCTGCATAGCAGATATTTACACCACAATTGATAACACTAGCAAAATTACAGTTACGAAGTAGCAATGAAATAACTTTATGGTCGGGGGGTCACTACAGCATCACAGCACCAGGACTGTATTAAAGGGTTGAGGCATCAGGAAGGTTGAGAACCCTGCACTATAAGCAGACAGGTGAGATCCGCGCCTCTCTCCCCTCATGTATGCCCTCGTGTGAGGACAGAGGCTTGAAGAAGCCACAGGAGGGACTGCCAAAAATGCACAGAGTGCCCAGCCCAGTGCCATGCTTTTATTGTGTTGCTGTGCAAGCCCATCCCGGTCCCACGTCACTTGCTTGGCAGATGAGATAACGACCCCTGCGCCAATGTTCTCAGCTCTTTTGCCCCTCAGAGCCGAGTTTCCCAGCACAACGTCTTGGCTCTGGGAAGTTAACCATGGTCCTGGTTGCCCAGGAAGCCTCGTGCTCACCAGGTCTAACCCTTCTCAGGCTAACATGTTTGAGCGAGTGGCAGACATACTGCTGCCTCTCTCCCCCCCCCCCTCCGATCCTTTGGGGGTCACCTGCCTTTGGCTTCATCCATTCCTGGCTGCCCATTCCATTTTAGTGTCCTCTGCAGTGGTCAGTGGACACAAGCTAAGGTCAACTTCAAGTGTGGCCCGCCTGCCAGTGCCAGCGGCCCCCTCCCCCCGCCCCCGCACTGTTTAGTTTGTTTTAATGTGGGCGCTGGGGATCGAACTCAGATCCTCATGCTTGAGTGTAAATACTTTACTGAAGGAGCCAGAGCCACGCCCGCCGCTCCTTTTTCAGATTGCACTGCTATTCAATTTAGCTGTTGAATACCTGGGAAAGGAATTTCTCACTCCTTGGGTTCGCCCTGCAGGGTGGTGCCCAGCGCTCCCCCTGCTGCCCGCGGCTGGAATCTCGGGCCGGACAATTGGCCGCACTTGGTGTTTATGCCCTCCGAGAGCGAAGCTGCCTGTCCCTTTAATTGGAAGGTACCAAGTCTCTCCCGGTTAGAGTTTCTTCCCGAGTCCTCGTCTTCGTAATTCACGGTCAGAGTCCTCGCTGGCAGCGGTGTGGAGACACACTGCTGTGTGCTAGCGGGGGTTTGGGTCAGCAGGGCCCGGGAGGGACCGCGGGGGTGGCGCGCACCAGGATGGTCCTCCCCTGCGCCCGTGGTGCAGTCCAAGATGGCGGCCACCATGAAGAAGGCGGTGAGTGCGGCCGGGCCGGGGTCCGAGGCGGCGCGGGCGCGGCGGCCGGGGTCGGGGGGTGCGGGGCGGGGTTGGAGGAGGCCCGGGGGCTGGCGGCCGGGGGCTGGGGAGATGAGGTGTACGAGGCGCCGGGGCCGCGGGGTGCGCGGTGCTGGGCCCGCGCTGGGTGCACGGTGCCGTCCCTGCCGCTCGCCTGCTCGGGCTCGCGCATCCCCTCGGGGACCGGGTTGGTCTCTGCATCCCCGCATGCTGGCCGCAGCCTCTGCTCGCTCGATGCACCCGTACCCTTCGGGCTAGAACCTGTGCTTACTGAGCCGGGGTCGGCCCGGGGAGCCTGTGCCTTTCCCCAGCGACCCGGGAAGGACGCGGGTCCCCACTCCTCCCCGCACTTGACAGCTATCCTTCCCCTGGCGGCCCATCTGGAGGGTCAGGTAATCTGGTCTGTTCCGTCTCAGCACCTTATTATTTTATCTTAGGACGACACCTGGTAACCTGTGCACCGGGCGGTGTGGTGTTCCATCGCACTTTTAAAAGACACGTGTGTGTGTGTGTGTCGTGTGTGTGTGTGTGTGCGCGTGTGTGTGTGTGTGTGTGTGTGTGTGTGTGTGTGTGTGTGTGTGTGTGTGTGTGTGTGTGGTGTGTGTGGTGTGTGTGTGTCGTGTGTGTGTGTGCGTGTGTGTGTGTGTGTGTGTGTGTGTCTGTGTGTGTGTGATGTGTGTGTGTGTGATGTGTGTGTGTGTGATGGGTGTGTGTGGTGTGTGTGTGTGTCTGTGTGTGTGTGATGTGTGTGTGGTGTGTGTGTGTGTGGTGTGTGTGTGGTGTGTGTGTGTGTGTGTGTGTGTGTGTGTGGGTGTGGGTGTGTGTGTGTGTGTGTGTGTGTGTGTGTGTGTGTGTGTGGTGTGTGTGTGTGGTGTGTGTGGTGTGTGTGTGTGGTGTGTGTGGTGTGTGTGTGTGTGTGTGTGGTGTGTGTGTGTGTGTGATTCTGAATGTCTGATCCTCCTTTGCCTGCACCAGGAGCTGCAATCACAGGTGTTTGCCACCACATTGGACTTTTGGTGTGCCGGTGGGGGTGAATCCAGGTGAACCCAGGGCCTCATTCATGATACACAGCTAGTCTCTCCATGGATATCCAACCCTCTTGGTCTCACTTTGAGCCAGTAAATGGAGCTAAACTTCCATCTGGGCATCATAACCCAAAAGTGTTTTCAGATGTACAGTGTAAGTAGAAAAAAAGAAAATTGCAGGAGGGGAAAATAAACAGCTGAAAGCTATTGGGTTTTTACAGTGTGTTTGGTTCAGTTCTTAGTGTTTTTGTGTTATTTATTTTTATCTACTGTTTATGGGTGATTCTCTTTTTATTCTTATTTAGCCGATGAGGAAACTGAAGCCCAAAAGAAAAGCTGGGATTTAAATAGCATTCTCACTCCAGGGTCTTTGTTTTTAACTCTCTCTCTCCCTCTCTCCCTCCCTCCCTCCCTCCCTCCTCCCTCCCTCTCTCTCTCTCTGTCTCCCTCCCTCCCTCCCTCCCTCCCTCCCTCCCTCCCTCTCTCCCTCCCTCTCTCCCTCCCTCTCTCCCTCTCTCTCTCTCTCTGTCTCTCAGTGTGTGTGTGTGTGTGTGTGTGTGTGTGGTGTGTGTGTGTGGTGTGTGTGTGTGTGGTGTGTGTGTGGTGTGTGTGAGTGTGTGTGTGTGTGTGTGGTGTGTGTGTGTGTGGTGTGTGTGTGGTGTGTGGTGTGTGTGTGTGGTGTGTGTATGTGTGTGTATGTGTGTGTGTGTGTGTGTGTGTGTGTGTGTGTGTGTGTGTGTGTGTGGTGTGTGTGTGTGGTGTGTGTGTGTGTGTGTGTGGTGTGTGTGTGTGGGTGTGTGGTGTGTGTGTGTGTGTGTGTGTGTGGTGTGTGTGTGGTGTGTGTGTGTGTGGTGTGTGTGTGTGGTGTGTGTGGTGTGTGTGGTGGTGTGTGCGTGCGTGCTTGCGTGTGTGCGTGCGTGCGCGCGTGCGTGTGTGCATGCATGTGCATGTGGGCAGACGAGGGCCTCAGATTCCCCAGGAGCTGGCTGGCTTTACAGGCAGTTATGAGAACATAGCTTGGTCCTTTGGAAGAGCAGCAAGCCTCCTGACCATGGGCCATCTCTCCAGCATCACTAGCTTTTTGAGGCAAGGGTTCTTTATGTATCCAAAGCTAGCTTCAAACTTGTTATCCTCCTGCCTCAGTCTTTCGTGGTGACATGGGCAGCATGTCCAGTTAGTAGGACCTGTCTTTACATATACATAGCTTTACTCCTTTTAGACTGTTGTCAAGTACACTTGTTCTTATTTTTATAAATAAAGGAAGGGTTGGTATTTAATTCCTTTTCTAATATATTAAAACCCCTTTATGATTCTGAAGCAATCTAAGAACTTCCACATCTTTTAACTGAATAGGAGCTCATGTACCTGTACACACATGGGCATGCATGTACACATTTGTACACTGGACTCTGGGGACAGCTTGCTTGCGTTAAAATCAAGGTCTGTCCATTTACTGGCCGTGTGGTTGGCCCAAGTTATCTGAACTGAGGTCCCTGGTCATCTATGAAATGGTGATATCTGTAATGCTCTTTTGAGATGGGAGGTTAGCAGAGTTCTCTGCATACAGTAGGAGCTCAGGTAGCCTTATCTGTTGTTATTTTATAGATACTGTGTCATCTAAACACTCAGCTTGGTCTGCAGATCTGTTACATTAGGTGTTAAATAGGAAACCAATCCCCATCACCTTGTAGTGGGTTCTCTAACTACATTAGAATAAATACCAAGTTTGAATGTATGAATTAGGGCCATTGGAATGCATGATGACTCTTTCGAAGTGAATCAGATTGAAAGCTAGGGAAATGGGTGTGTTCCTGCTCAGCACGCCACGCCCACACTTGTTGGTGCCTCAGAAACAGTCTGTGAGAGCCACTCAGGGTGTTTGCTTCCTGGTGAAACAGTGTCCCAGTTGGGGAAATTCTGCCTATTGGGCAAGTTGGCTTTTCTTTTTATTGTCAATATTAGGATTTTTATTAATTACTTTTTTCTATTTCAAACTTGTTTACAAATGGTCCTATAGAATAATGGGAACAGTGGTAGAGTCACAAACAACTCGTAAGCATGACACATTGTAATGTCTTACAGCCTTGTGCCCCTCTGCTGTCTTAGGACAAGGCTGTTTCCTTGCTGTGTAAGATGCCTACTTATAGCTTCCTGATTGAAATTCTATAGCAAACTAAACATCTTTTTCAGGCTGCAGAAGATGTCAATGTTACTTTCGAAGACCAACAAAAAATAAACAAGTTTGCTCGAAACACGAGTCGGATCACGGAGTTGAAGGAGGAGATAGAAGTGAAGAAGGTACGGAATACACCTCTGTTCTAGAAGTTTGTACTGTATCCCTTAAAATGGAACCGTGTTCAGCAACTGTTAGCTTCCTCGTGGCTGCTTGTCCCTGGCGACACTGCCTGTCTGGTCAGTTAACACAAAGTCTGATTTTATTTTGAGGTGGGGTCCTGACTTGTAAAACTGCCCTACAAAATTACCATGTAGCCAAGGCTGTCCTCCAACTCATCATCCTGCCTCAGCCTCCTTACTTGTCTGGTTATAGGTGCCTGCAAGCCCAGCTCACGAGGCCCTTTGTGCCCCTGAGTGGTGGGGTAACAGAGTGAGTGAGGCTTTTGATCTGCCGCGGTTTCCCCAGTGCAGTCTGTGCCATGCCTAAGGATTTTCCTGGGGACAAAACCACACTGTGTTTACCCCACAGACATAGGGACAGGAGCTGCTGCTGCGTGGCCTTTCTCTCGAGGCCTGTGCTTGGCTTTTCGTGTAGTCTCTCGGTACCCCAGTTCAAGTGCACGCATCAGATTTAACTGTTCATGCTATCTACCCTCCTGGGCAAGCGATGCTGAGAGCGAAGGTGTGTCTTCCGGGGCTTTGGTCTTTGTTTCTGTGGGATGACAGGATTTGCAGCATGGGGGATTGTTAAGTAGGAGTGAGTGGCCAGGGACCCCTGCTGACCACCACAGAGAAAGGAATGTCTTGGTACTTCCAGAGCTACCCAGAGGATGCTGAGCTAGAGTTACCCAGAGGATGCTGAACTAGAGCTCCCCAGAGGATGCTGAGCTAGAGCTCCCCAGAGGATGCTGAGCTAGAGCTACCCAGAGGATGCTGAGCTAGAGCTACCCAGAGGATGCTGAGCTAGAGCTACCCAGAGGATGCTGAGCTAGAGCTACCCAGAGGATGCTGAGCTAGAGCTACCCAGAGGATGCTGAGCTAGAGCTACCCAGAGGATGCTGAGCTAGAGCTACCCAGAGGATGCTGAGCTAGAGCTACCCAGAGGATGCTGAGCTGGCTCCTAGTGAGCCCATAGTCACATGTCCATGTCTGATAGCAATGCTGTACACTGGTCCCCCAGAGAGCCCATGTCCCTGCATAGAGTCACTCTTGGTTCTGTCAGGAAATCCTGGCTGTGTTTTCATGGCTGCTCTCTTCCTGACAGAAACACCTCCAGAATTTAGAAGATGCTTGTGATGACATTATGCTGGCAGATGACGACTCCTTCATGATCCCATACCAGATCGGAGATGTTTTCATTAGCCACTCTCAAGAAGAAACCCAGGAAATGTTAGAAGAAGCAAAGGTGTGTGGGGGTCTTCCCTGGGGAAATCTGTTCCTCAGATTGGGAAGCAGGTCCTTATACAAATGCAAAATTGCAGGTGGGGGGCGATCCCGGTGCCAGCTAACATTTAAGGGATTGGCGCAGTGTCCCAGGCTCTGAGCTTTGCCAGTGTGCTTTTAATCCACACAGCACAATTTAGAGTGAGGGGACAGAGGCCCAGAGAGGTTCCTGGACTTACATAGTGGCACTTGGCTGTGGGTTTCTGGCCCCCAGAACTTTGTTTCTGGCTGCAAACACTGAGTATGCACTAACGAATTATAAAGTACAAAGGAATTCTTGGGAGCCCCACCATCAGTGGTGAACCCGCTTTTCTGTTATCCCCCCCCCAACCCTCTGCTCCACATGTGGGGCAGTTAACATTTGAGGGAACATTTTCTCTATCGGATGCTGGTTTATCCAGCACGCTGATCTGGGACCACACAGGCCTCCAACATCACTGTCTTCTGACCTGTTTGAGGCCATCTTAATACTGTGTTGATGAGCATTTGCTCACTCTGTGCCTTTAGTAGGATTAATTTGTGTCTGATATTTTGCTGTAGTAATGTTCCCGTGGGTGATCTTATGCATACGTAAGTGGTTGTTCACATTTGGAAGCTTGTTTTGAGGAGATAAGGAGAAGTGTGATTCGGGGCTTGAAGCTGGCTGCTTTGGCAGTGCCTGGTGAGAGGGCGTGTGAAATTGACTCCACAAGGCTTCCAGCCACCTGGTGTGTGAGAAGCTGCTGGCAGCTGCCTCTGATATTGTTGCCTTATTAGCTTGAATGTTACCTAAAATGATAGCCCCTGCTTCAGATGTCTAAGACAAAACTCCTCATGGATGGAGTCTGCATCCAGTAAACCCTGAGAGGGGGTTGGAGAGATGTTGGGTGGGCATGAGCTGGCTGCTCATCCAGAGACCGGGGTTCAAGTCTTAGCAGAGACTGAGCCTGTAGCCAGGGCACCACGATGGGCTGGGATGGACTGGAGTTAAGTGTTTGCAATGCAGGCTTTGGTCTTTGATCTAAGTATTGCAGTCAGTGTGCCCCTGACCCGTTTAAAATCCCTGCTGAATATAATCCCAGACCACGTGGTCAGAAGTCATCCAGCTGCAGCCAATTAATGTAAACCACTTTTTTTTTTTTTTCCAGAAAAATTTGCAAGAAGAGATTGACGCCCTAGAGTCCAGAGTGGCATCCATACAGCGGGTTTTAGCCGACCTGAAAGTGCAGTTATATGCAAAATTTGGCAGCAACATAAACCTTGAGGCGGATGAGAGCTGAACATTTTATATTACTTTTTTTTAATCTTGTTTAATAAACTTGAATATTGTCTTAAATGATAATTTTCCTTCTTCAAATGAAACAAAAGGAAAACTTTCTTTTTAAAAACTTTTCATTTAATTAATGGAAACTTGCCTATTTTCACATGTCTTGCTTATTTATTTTATATTTTTAAAAGAAGACAGTATTCATGTATGTATTTTGCATAATGATTATATCAACTTTAGGGGCTTTATGTCATGTTATTAAAATCAGTTAAACAGTCTTTGTTTCTACATTATCATTTTAAAGTTCTTCTTGTAATTTCCATTCTTAAGAAAGCTGAGGAAGCTAAGCTAAAGAGAGTGGTGACCTCAGGGCCAGATCCCACCCAGCTAGGTTTCCACCTTGTGGAAAGGAATTAAAGAACGCCTTTAATCCCAGCACTCGGGAGAAGAGGCAGGTGGATCACTGTGAGTTCAAGGCCAGCCTGGTCTATAAGCAAGGCTACACAAGAAACCCTGTCTCAAAAAAAAAAAAAAAAAAGGAAAGAGAGACAGACCCTTAGGGCTGGATCAGTCCGTGGGTAAGCCTGTGCCCGTCAAGTCTGATGAGCTGAGTTCAATCTCTGGGGCCCACAAGGTGGAAGGAAAGAGCCAGCTCCCCTGAGTTTTCCTCTGACCCCACATGCTCCCCCTCCCCTGCAACGTAGGGAAGGAGCTGCTGATGTTTCAGGCAAGGAGGGTCTTTTTGATTTTTTTTTAAGGATTTATTATTTTTATTCATGCATGTGTGAGTCTGTGTGTACAGTCCCCATGGAGCCAAGGGTTTAAGATCCCTTGGATCTAGAGGCATGGGCAATTGTGGTCAGCCACAGGACGTAGATGCTGGAAACTGAACCCAGGAGGCAAGAGCCTCCTTCCAAGAAGATTTTATGTATTTTGAGATAGGATCTCACCATGTAGTCCTGGGTAGCCTGGAACTCCACCTGAGCCTAGGCTGGCCTTGCTCTCACAGAGACCCACCTGCCTGTGCCTCCTGAGGCAGATTAAGCGTGTGTGACGCCACACCTGGGCTTTTCTCTTCCTCACCAGTTGTGGCCTGTTGCTATGTCCACCTGACTTCAATGGCTGATGCTGGGCCCAACAGTGACGCTCGGCCTACACCTGCCCGCATTGCTTCCTTCCCAGCTAACGCACGCTAACTCATGTAGGTATATACCATACATGTTGTAGGCCTGTGTAACATATGTATCTCTGTGTTACAGATATTGTTAATATCCAGACGGATGATCATGTCAATTTTCATACAAACAGAAAAATAAGATGTCTTGGAGACTGAGCTCTGTAGAAAGAAATGTTCACTTGTTTTTAAGCATTTGTGTGTGGAAGTCAGAGACAACTTTTGGGATTATCCCGTTCCACTTGTAGGTTCAGAGGATTGAACTCAGGTTATCTGGCTTGGCCACAAGTACCTTTACCCACTGAGCCATCTGCTGCTCCCAAAATGTTTACGCTTTTAATTAAAGTTAGCTTTAGATTTGTAGTCTTTGTGAGTAAACGCTCCTGTTGACAAAGATGTAGACATTAGGCCACTGCCTTTAAAAGCATGAGTTATTTTTTGAGATGAGTTCATGCTCTCATCCCTTCCCCTTAGAGACATGTGCATGTGTTACTCTTCTGTTGCTGTGATGAAATGGTATCAAGACCAAGGCAACTTACAGAAGGGACAGTTTACGGTCTGTCATGGCAGGGGGAGATGGAAACAGGAACTGAGATGCCAGCAGAGAGCCCACAGCAGAGAATGAACTGGAAGTGGAGGAGGCTGTAAATCCTCAAAGCCCCCCCCCCCCCCCGCCCCCCAAGCGATAGACTTCTCCAGCAAGGCCCAAGCTCCTAACCTCACCCAACAGCCAACAGTGGAAGGCCTGTGCACCGACTCCCCAGCAGATGGCACTAATGTTCCAGAATACCCGGAGAAGAGAAGGAACCTAGCTACCCTCAGGATTAATAGAAGCATAGAAGGGTCAGCATTGCAGTGTGATAATTCTGATAAATTATTGTAGATAAGCTTAAAGATGGATATATAACTGTTTCTAAAATTCTTAACAAAGACACTTGTTTTAAGATTTTATTTGGGCTCCCCTACTGACAAATTGCAGGTGCCTATTGAGGCCAGAAGAGGGCGTTCATACCCTCTGGAGCTGGAGTTACAGGCAGTTATGAGCCACTTGCCGTGGATGCTGAGAGCCAAATGTGGGTCTTCAGGAAGGAGCAAGCAGCCACCTTCTAACCTCAAGGCAAACCTTTATTTACTTATTTATTTTACATGGGGTCTTTAAGATGTAGCTCTGCCTGTCCTGGAACTCACTATGTAGATCAGGCTGGCCCTGAATGCATGGAGAGCTGTTATGGGATTCTTGTCTATGCCGTGGTCCACTGTCCAATTAGAGTCAGGCATTTGTTCAAAAGGCAGGGTTTACATTCATCAGTTCAGAATGGATCATAGTCTTCTGGGATTTTAGTAAGAGTGCCCTACCCCACCCCAGGGGAGGCAGGCTGGAAGGGGGCAGAGGCTCGGGCCCCTTTCCAGCCCGCAGCAGATGGAGACGGTGTGTTGTTGTGTGTGTCTCAGGTTCTTGTCTTTATTTTTTTTTGTCTCCGAGTTTTATAATAAACATTAAAAGAAACCACTGTAGAGATTCACATGCCTCTGCCTCCTAAACGCTTGGATTAATGATGTACACCACCAGGCCTGGCTTCCAAGTCAAACTTAAATTGTTGCAAAAAGAGTCTAGCAAATGAGTCGCAAGGATTTCTCTCCTTCAAGCATTGGGTTAATGCGCTGTTAGAGGCATGAGGTTGAGGTCATTCAGTCAGGAAATAGGCAACAGAAAGATCCAAACTAGCCCGGGCAGCGTAGTGAGGCTGCCTCAAAAGCCCACACCAGGGTTTTGGAAAGAGCCCGGAGGTTAAAAGACAGGGTCAGCACTGCCCTTGCAGAGGAACCAGGTACCCATGCTGGGAGGTTCACAGCTACCTGCAACTCCAGTTCCAGGATCTGACATCTGGGGTATGGGTACCCACACACATCATTAGAAACAGTACAAAACCACAAAACCCAAATCAAGGAGAGTCAGGCATGAGGGCTCTGCCCCAGAAACCGACCAGTATTACCATCGGGATTTACTCCAGAGTGAGTCTGGTCCCTCCTGATTGCCCTTCTACCTTCCTTGGGATGACACAGCTGGAAGGCCTGGCTAGATGCTGCCTGTGTGCCCTGGAGCTTCCCAACCTCCAGAGTTGTAAGAAGGAAAACTGTTCTTTAAAAACCACCTGCCCCAGGCAGTCTGTTTTAACTACACAGCCAACACATGCCTGGGGTGATTCTGTAACACAGAGAACACTGGCTTCGGTGAGATAAGTTTATTCTTTGGGGGTCAGCACGGGTGCTGGAGCTGCCCAGACCAGCCATGGACCAGGTTGCAGGGGCATCTTGTTGCCTGAGCCAAGGGCTTAGGGGTGGAGGGTGGCTGGAGGCATCCAGCTGCTGGGAGTGAACGGATCATAAAAAATTAAACTGTAGGTGATATGAAAGTTTTCTTACAAGGAGAGAAGGAGACAGGCCACAGCTTAGTGCTGATGCTGGGTGGAAGGCAACGCCTTAAAGGAAAGGGTCAGGGAAAACGGTGTGCCTGTTACCCTGTCTCTAGGGTTGGATCCCCGGCCCCTGCAGCCCCGACAAGCTGGGCTTGGCCACTTGGAACAGGCCAATGAAACAGTCATGTAATAGGGAGGGCAGAGAGTGGAGGGAGGGAGGGAGGGAGGTTCACTCGATGGCTGCAGTGGGAAGAGGGACAAATACATAGGTTCAGTGGCCTCACCCAACCTAAGTCTGCCGTTGAGAGTGCCAACATGAGATTCAGGTTTAAACAGAGAGCAAGAGACACGCGTGGCTCAGTGGTTCTGGTCAAAGTGTGTTTCTGCCTCTCGCTGAGCATCTTTGCCTCTGCTCCAGTCTCCCCTGCAGTATGGTCAGGCAGGCTGTCGTAGCTCTGTGAAACGGTCCAGGAAACAAGCACTCTGTTTGGGGGCACCAGGCTGCAGCCCCCTTCCCTCTCCCAGCATGCTACTCCTGGGGAAATGCCAATTCCGTGGGGGGACATTTGTCTCCACTCCGATACCAAAGTGAGGGGCATGAGAGCCTCCTTAGAATACCTTCATTCCTGCCAGGACAGTTGCAAAAGGCTTGATCATGGCGGCCCTAAGTAGCTAGGTTCACGGATGCCAACAGACAAATACTCAGAAGCAGGGAAAGGAGGTGCATTCGGGGTGATCCCCACTAGAGGGGAGGAGCAGTGAGGTGTCTCTTCTGAGGCCCGGCATGGGAAATGGGGTTAAAAGAGGGCGAGAGGCACACACAACTGAGTCCTACCCTTCACGGCTCCATCTATCCTCGTCTTCCTTGCAATGCGGTATAACAAGTTTGTCAGAAAACGTGAAATCTCCTCAAAGAGGCAGCATAGAGACAAGCCTTCTCTCCTGACTGCCACCAGCTCCTCAGCTTCTCCTTCCCCTAGCATGAGATGCCTGGGAAATTATAATTTCTTTTAAAAAATGTAATTTGTGCATGCGTGTGCACGTGTGTGTGTGTGTGTGTGTGTGTGTGTGTGTGTGTGTGAGAGAGAGAGAGAGAGAGAGAGAGAGAGAGAATGAGAGAGAGAGACAGACAGAGAGAAAGACAGAGAGAGACAGAGGAGACAGACACAGAGAGAGACACACACAGAGAGAGACACACACAGAGAAAGACAGAGACAGAGGAGACAGAGAAGAGGAGGAGGAGAAGGAGGAGGAGGAGGAGGAGGAGGAGGAGGAGGAGGAGGAGGAGGAGGACAGAACCAGGGAGAGAAGGACGGCCTTGGGGCTAGAAGCCAGGCAGCCACAAGACAGCAGACAGAGACAACAGGAAAGTTTAAGATATTCAGAAAGAAAAAAAGGCAATAAGCACCTAGGCAAAACATAGACGAAGAGAAACAGGTTAAGTTATGAGCGCTGGCAAGAAACGAACTAAGCTGAGGTCGAGCCCTCACGACGAAGAGCAGGTCTCTGTGTCATGATTTGGGAGCTGGTTGGCGTCACCAAGGAAAAAGCCTGCAACACTGGGTTCTGTAAGGAAGCAGGCTGAGCAAGTCACGGGGAGCGAGCCAGTGAGCAGCACCCACCCCTCACGGCCTCTGCATCAGCTCCTGCCTCCGGGTTCCTGCCCAGCTTGAGTTCCTGTCCTGACTTCCTTCAATGATGGATTATGATGTGGAAGTATAAGCCAGATAAACCCTTTCCTCCACAACATGCTTTTTGGTCACGGTGTTTCATCGCAGCTGTAGAAATTCTGAGACAAGCTTTCTCTTGAGGATTAAGTACTGGAAAAGACAGGAAAAGTGACTGAGGGAGAGGAAGGCATAGTTGGAGAGACAACAGGAATCTTCAATAATCTTCGTGATCTATTTCTTGAGTTGGAACAGGGGCCCAACACTGTTGTTATTTCATGTGTTTATCGTGGGGTATATGTGTGTTAGCCTTCTTTTTCAGACGAGGACACTCTGACCCTGAGTTGAAAAGCCACTGTGGAAGGCCACACTGCGGGTAGGTGCAGAGCTGGGCTTCGAGAGGCTCTGTGTGACCTTACGGTGTCCTTCCTGGCATGAGGTCTCATCCTTGGCTGCATCGTAACTTGGCTCAAGGATGCTATTTGTTTCCCACCAGATTTGGGATGGAGTGAGGACTCTGTAAACACTGTTCACTGTGATTAGCGCCGTGAAAGCCCAGAGGCTCTTTGGGGCCACTCAAAGCCACGCAGCTAGGTGATGTCACATTTGTACAGGTCTCACCAGGAATAACACTGGCTGAACCAACTCTAAGTAGCTTTCATAGTATTGACACAAAACCACAACTCTCACCCCAAAAGCGATGAGACAGTTTTATTCTGGAGCCAAGTAGAAGTGCCCACAGCCAAGGAACACACATTTGCTCACCCTAAATGCCATGTTCCGACAGGAAGTAGTTCAGTGACGTTTTTTTTATAGAAACAGAACAAAGGAAGGCATGAATCAAAACATTGGCAGAGACATCAGAGAGACGGGCATAGCCAAATAGACAAGCCTCAGCTACGGGCCTCGGATGCTGCCCGGGAGTATTCTTAGCCCTCGGATGGGTGGAAAATGGGGTTTTTGTTAAGTTAATACATTCCGAAGGCTTTTTTAAATCTGTTAGTCACAGATGTCAGGACAGGCACAGAAGTGGGCAGGGCAGGGCTATTCAGGGGCAAAGCACGGCCCAAGAGAAGTTATAAGTGGCCCCGAATCCGCAACATTCCAACCTCTCCACCCTCTGTAGTTTCACTCACTCAATCAGCTGTTGCTGACAGAGCTTCTTCCAGGAATTCTTGTTTATGTAGGTGTTGGGATTCTGACAGGACACGCCTTCAGCTGCAGCCGCTAAGAGCACCACCTGTGCATATCCACTATATTCCCTTTCAAAAAGGCCCTGCCTACTTCCCATCTCTCTCTCTCTCTCTCTCTCTCTCTCTCTCTCTCTCTCTCTCTCTCTCTCTCTCTCTCTCCCTCCCTCCCTCTTTCTCTCTTTCTCTCTCCCTCCCTCCCTCTCTCCCTCCCTCTTTCTCTCTCTCTCCCTCTCTCTCTCTTCCTCTCCCCTCCCTCTCTCTCCCTCTCTTTCTCTCTTCCTCTCCCCTCCCCTCCCTCCCTCTCTCCCTCTCCCCCTCCCTCCCTCCCTCTTTCTCTCCTTCTTCCTCTCTCTCCTCCCCTCTTTCTCTCTCTCTCTCTCTCTCTCTCTCTCTCTCTCTCTCTCTCTCTCTCTCTCCTCTTCTTTTCTCTCTCTACCCCTTTCTTTTCTCCTCTCTCTGCTGCTTCTGTCTCCAGAGGTCAGTGTCCCCCTTCTTTTCCCCCTCCTTTCTCCTAACAAGAAAAACCCCTCTGCTTGAACCCTGCCACACGGTGCCTTTCTCTCACATGCTAATCTTCTTAAATTACAAAAGTAGGTAACCTGGACACTTGCCTCCATTAGGATTTCCATTAATGCTAAGAAAATTTCCCAGCCTGAACCTCTTCCTCCCGAACAAGAGAAAGAAGAAAAAAAGGAAAAAGGAGGAGGAGGAAGGAGGAGGAGGAAGAGAAGGAAGGAGGAGGAAAGAGGAGGAAGAAAGGAAGGAGGAAGAAAGGAGGAAGAAAGAGGAGGAAGAAGAGAGGAGGAGGAGGAGAAAAAGGAGGAAGGAGAGGGAGAGGAGGAGTCTTGGCATAAAGAGAAATATAACAGAGACTGTTCCATTAACTCTCACCCTCCCCCCGACCAATTTTAAAAGAAAAGAAATACTTCCATGGGGCTGTGAGAGGCCGTGGCCTTACACGTTCTACCTGCTGTAGCTGGAGGATGGGTGGGACCTGCCCTGATGCGGACGGACTGTCAGGTGATAGGTGAGAATGTCAGGTGATAGGTGAGAAGTGGTGTTCTTTGCGGTGTGGGAATATCTGATCGAAAAATATGACGTAAGGCAGAACTCTTTGACACAAAGGGACCCAGTTTTCTAGTTCTAGTTTATTGGTGTCAACCTAAGTAGGCAGAGTCTGTGACAAGAATACATGCTTTCTTAAAATAACTGTCTGTTTGCTTACGGTCTTGACAATTAGAGGAGGCCTTTGAAAAGCATGGGAGGAAGGGAACCCTCACCCTGCTTAGATGGTATTTGTGTATCGGATTAAAATAGCTCTTCACTAGTAACTGGCATTTGGCACTTTTTATGGTGGGGTCTTTAAAAGCAAACTAACGTGCAGGAGCTGGATTGAAATGGAGTGTTGAGAAATTATAAATGTTATATTCGTGCTGCATGGGATCCACAGTGCTACCTGGGGTCCACCACTGCTACGTCACTAGTGATCAGAGTCTTCATCCCATGTGCTTAATGACAGCTGTGTGCCCCATGCAGGACAGTGAGCAAGCATAAAATATGGGTTAGTTTTGACATTACAGCCGTTGGTCACAAAACCAAGGCAGCCGAAGGACAATAATACATCGCCCTGTGCAGTTGACAATGGAAAGTCACAACACTGCTCTACAGAACAAGGAACGTGAGAACAGATGACTATGACACCCATGAAAGTCACTACCCTGCAAAGAACATGAGTTATGCCACATATAACTATTGGATGCCTGTGGTGCTCACCACGATGAATGGAATAAATCATGTCTTGGACTGAGGTATGTTTAAACCAGAATTGCTTTGCTCAGTCTGACTCAGATGCCTCTGGTAGCCATGGAGCTCATTTAAATGAATAGAACATTGTATAAGGAATAGCTGTGTGGCTTGGAGGTGACAGAAATTTCTAGTGCACTATAATTTATATCTACCCTACGGTCTTGGCCACCAAGTTGCTTGTTCCTGTAAAAGGAGGGTTTCTGTTTCATACTAAAAGCATCCTTGCTTAGACCCTTGGGACCTGGGGAAATGGTGGCTGTAGCCAGGTAACCCAGCCCATCAGTAGGAAGAAACAACCCCTTGGCTTTGGTCAACCATGTTGGAGTGTATGCAAGAACTGGCAAACCTTCTGATTGGCCAAGAGAAGCTGGCTACCTCAGTTTACTTCTGTCTTAGTTTCTTTTCTGTTGCTGGGCTAGACTACTTGAACCAACCAACCAACCAAACAAACAACTTAAGTGAAAGGAACATTTAGTCTGGTTGAGGGCTCCAGGGTACCATCCGTTCTGATAGAGACATCATAGTGGCAGGGACTTAAGGGAGCGGTTACATGCATCCCTGGTCAAGATGCAGAGAGTAATGAGTTCATGCTACTCAACTCCCTTCCTGCATTTATATAGCCTGGGATCCTAGCCTAGGAATGGAGCTACCCACTGCGGTTTTCCACCTCACTTCACTCAATTAAGGTAATCCCCTGCCTGCATGTCCAGAGGCCATCTCCCATCTGACTGAAGAGTCTGTATGGACACCAGCCATCATGCTGCCATGTGCAACCTCCCAGCTCTCAAACTTTACCAAGCAAGAAATAGATGACAAGCATCAGAGAACCCTAGTGCACACAGCAATTCAAAAGGAAATGTCAACAGCTGTAGGAACCCGGTGCGTGCTCACAAAAACTCTTTCAATTAATTTGAAAATAAAATCTTGCCTATCTGAGGCTTTTAATCAAACAGCATTATTCAACAATGTTTCCTAACTTCCCCCTAAAGGAGGTTCCCTTTAAATAAATAAACATTTCAAGGGTTAAAAAAAAAAAGCATCAAGGAATTGATAACTCTGGCTTTTCCTTCGCTTTGTTTAGTTGCAATGCTGTGATGAGTTCAAAGAGATTACAAAGGCCACTCAAAAGAGAAGCAGTTAAAAAAAAAATTGCAGCGAATAGAATCTTTGAAACTATGGTCAGGAAAACATCTAAACAAACTTCACCACCACCAGAGGGCGCCGGTCAGTCCATAAAGCTGGGGGAGGGGTTTATTAACCTCAAGGTGCCTCAAGATGTGCAGCTGCTTCTCCCTCTCCCTCTCCCTCTCCCTCTCCCTCTCCCTCTCCCTCTCCCTCTCCCTCTCTCTCTCTCTCTCTCTCTCCCTCCCTCCCTCTCTCTCTCTCTCTCCCTCTCTCCTTCCCTCCCTCCCCCTCCCTCCCTTTCTTTCTTGTTCTTTCACTGACACTTTCTGGTAAACTAATAAAACTCTCCTCCCATTTCCATTAAATTTGAAAGCTCATGGTTCCCTTTGCAAATGCTGCACACGGGCATCTAATCACAGCAGCATCTCTTGGTCTCATGGTCCCTTGCGGCCCAGCAGGTGAACTAACGGGATGTTCTAGTGCTTTCCTCACTATGGCAGTCTTAGCCCTGAAGGCTGCTCTGACACTAACGAACCGGGGTGGAGAGGCACCAGCAGAGCCCGTTTGGGGTCCAGAGTGGCCCCAGGTGTGTGCTGTCTGTAATGTTTGGGGCCTCCTAGAGTCACTCTGGGGCTGACAGGGACCTTGGAGCTTTTATGGAATTCAAAATTTTGAGAAAGGAGAACTGAGGTTCACAGTGGCTGACTCTATGAGTCAAGAGTGAAACAGCACCAACTTTAATTCCACGCCAGTGGTAGACGAGCACTTGACCCCATAACACCACCCTTTGTGTGCGAGCCTTACTGTCTTTTCCTCTTGTGTGCTTACTCTGATGAAGCTAGTTAGCTGGTGTGTGTGTGTGTGTGTGTGTGTGTGTGAGAGAGAGAGAGAGAAGAGAGAGACAGAGACAGAGAGAGACAGAGACAGAGAGAGACAGAAAGAGACAGAGACAGAAAGAGACAGATAGACAGAGAGACAGACAGAGAGACAGAGAGAGACAGAGACAGAGACAGAGAGAGAGACAGACAGACACACACACACACACACACACACACACACACAGAGAGAGAGAGAGAGAGAGAGAGAGAGAGAGAGAGAGAGAGAGTGCTGAGAGAGGCCACCCACCTCTCCTGGAGAAATTGAGAACCAGTCCATCTAGTGGCCCTGCTAATAATGAGATGAGCCTAGAATCAGACCCTTCAGGGAGACGATGGCTCTGGTCTATGCCTTGGTTGTATTTTTGTGGGGAATTTTAGGGCAGAGGTATCCAGCTACACTGGCAGAGCAGTGAACCCCAGGAATTCTGTCTCCTCCGTCCCAGTGTTGGATGGCAGGCTCCTTGCCCAGCTTTTTATGTGGGTGCTTGGGATCCAAACTCAGGTCCTCATATATGTGAGCACTTTACTACCTCCCGAGCCACAGCCCCTTCTTGGGGGGGGCAGTAGGGTCTTACAGCTCAGGCTAGCTTTTAAACTTCCCAAGTAACAAGGATGACCTCAAACTCTCACTCCTCCTACACTGCTGCCAAATTCTGGGATTTGGGGCATGTGCCCCACACCTGCCTCTTATCTCCACGATTTTATGAGGGGAGTAGCATCTGCTCATTTAACAGGGAAGTTGAAGCATGGAGAGTTTAAGATCTAAGTAAGGTCGCATGGGTAGGGGGCTAAGGATGGCTCAGTGGTTAAGAACGCTTGTTGCTCTTACAGAGGACCTGGGTATGGTTCCCAGCATCCACATAGCAGCCCCTAATCATCTGTAACTCCAGTTCCAGAGGACCCAGTGCAATCTTCTGACCTCTGCAGGCACCAAGCAGAGGTCAGGCAAAATATTCACAGCCATAAGATGAAAATAAATCCTTAAACATAAACAAAAGATGCCCTTAGAAAGATCTCATTGGTGTAAAGAAGCAGAATCATGGCTCTAACGACAGACTAGAGTTTGGCTTGCTATGCCGTGTCCCAGCACTCACTGCTAGATGCCTGGCCGTTGCTGTTGCCACTGTTATTTTTTTTATGATAGTGTTCCACCTTTTCAGCTTCCATCATTACAGCTCCTGCTATAATCACGATGTTATGAGGCTCGGATGGAACTCTTCAGGGTGTCTGTGCAGGGATGTGGCATGCATTGTACAGGATTATCCTTGGAACTAAACTGCCCCCCCTTCTCATCAGATCAGCTTCGTCCACTTAAAAAACATGACAGTGGGGTCTGTGGACTGTCACATTCCCTCAGAGAAGAAGGGGTGGGGATCCTCAGCCACGTGTACAGCCATTCCTTCCAATTCTGCCCTAATTGCACATGGTAGTTAGGTCTTGGGAGGGGCTAGGTCATATAGACAGACCCAGGAGGGCTAGAGTAAAGGGGCCCATCTATGCAGCCATGGGGAAGCCGTCATCCATGATAGGTGTAGGCTTTTCAGTGTGGCTGCTTTGGGGTCACCCACACTCCCAGCTGTAACCCCTCACCACACTCTGTAAAGGAAACCCCAGGAACTTACTGCTTCTCCAAGGGAGCGTCTTTACAGAATAGGACGTTGATTTCTCACTGGGACTGAGGGAGGGAGGGGAGAAGCATTGCCTACATCCCCACCCCCATCGAATCCCAGCCTAGGGATGAAATTCTCATGGGCAGCTTGTTACATAAGTGGCCTTTGAGAAGTCCCTCTACTGTTTCCCACTCCAGCATTTTGTGTGGGATTAGTGCTATTTTATTATTGATTCTATTCAAAGTCAGCCTTTTCTAGGAAAGGGTAAGAGTGGTCAGAAAGTGACTCACTCCTCCTTATGCTAGAGAGTGAAAGAAAGTGTGTCCCACTTTCTGGAGGAGTGTGTGCGCGTGTGTGCATGCGTGTGCCTGTGTGCATGTGTGTGTCTGTGTGTGTGTGTGTGTGTGCCTGTGCATGTGTGTGCCTGTGTGTGTGTGTGACTGTGTGTGTGTGCTTGTGTGTGTATGTGCATGTGTGTGCCTGTGTGTGTGTGCATGTGT
This sequence comes from Cricetiscus sungorus, assembly GCA_030556225.1. Lineage (NCBI taxonomy): Eukaryota > Metazoa > Chordata > Mammalia > Rodentia > Cricetidae > Cricetiscus > Cricetiscus sungorus. The sequence continues at coordinate 123,951 of JANBXA010000391.1, read as the reverse complement.
GCATGTGTGCCGACCACCAATCTTTCTTTTAGGCTTGGTTACCTATCGGGCACAGGGGAATAATAGAATTAAATCTCCTCTTTTTCTTGTGGGGTAAGTCTCCCGAGGGGTGGCTATAAATGCCATACCTACTTTGTTTCCTGAAAACAATTTTCCCATCAGTCTGATGGGCTCCTTTGACGTAGCATATTATTAGTCTGTGATGAACTCTTTAAAGTGCATCAAAGTATATTCTTGGGCATATTTTTATCGCCTCACCACCTTATAGTCAATTTCCCACCAACTCTGAGGTTCATTTTCTGAGTCACTAATTTTTCATAAAAGCTGGCAAGACTGCTTTATTTTATCCTGATGAAATGCATTAACGTTTAAGGAAAACCCTTAGCTGAGCTTAAAATGCCAAAGAGATGTTAGGAAATGAAAAAAGTCATTTCTAGTTAAAACGTGAATTTAAAGAAAGGAATAGGATATCCTAGAAGGCAGGTGGTGCTTAGAAGTGATTATAGGACAGGGCTGCGAGAGGGAGATGGGAAGGACCGTCTGGGGTGGGCTGGGTGTTCATGGCTGTCCTAACATCACTATACAAGGTGTCATGAAAACCATCCTGGAAATGGGAGGGAAGTCTGAAACAGGGCAGCAAAGGTAGGACTCCTACAGTGATCCATTTAAACGTCCCCTTTCTCTCTAATGTCTATAATATCAGGGAGATACTGAGAGAGAGAGAGAGAGAGAGAGAGAGAGAGAGAGAGGAGTTAAAAAAACCTCAGCTGTTTTAGCAGTATACATTAAGGAGTCGTTGGCTCAATTTCACTAAACACAGTAGTTATGTTTTCCTGTGTGCTCAGGTGCACGTGGGTCTGTGGGTGGCGTTCTTTCTCAGATGCCCTCAACATTGTTTTATGAGACAATGCTGTAGCTTGCCAAGGAGGCTGGGCTGGTGGGCCAGGGAGCACCAGGGGTCTGCTGTCTCTGCCTCCCCAGGACACCACTCCAACTTTCTCTTTTGATGAACTCTGGTGGTTGCTCTGTGATATCTCAGAAGGTGGCATTCATCTCTTTAACAGCAAGCCAGTCACCCATGCACCAACACCACGCATTTGTTCCTTAACCAATGCTGTGTCCTTGGCTGTGACCTCTCCCTGGACTGTGCACGGCTGCCTTCTCAAGGCTACACTTTCTCTTGCCTGGGATGTACCCGATCTCTGCACCAGCTGTTTCCCCATTCCCGTGACACTTGAGGAAGGGAGGGCTTACTCATGCTCGTGGTGATGTTGCCATGTGCATGGCTCACTTTCCCCTTACTCATGGGGCGAGGGACCCCGGTTCACAGGATAGTGTCACCCATCGAGGGTGGGCTTTCCCTCTTCAGCTAAATGTTTCTGGAGACTCAAATGAACTCACCTCTGGAGTGACTCTAAGTTCCATGAAGTGGCCCATCAAAATTAACCACCAGTTTCCTGTGTGCTCTATCTGTCTTCTGGCATCCAAGCTTGTCTTTCTATAGTGCATAAAGAACACCATTAAACAGTAAATTAAATTACATTGTTCTTCTGTTTAATTATCGGGTCTTATAAAACCCTGGATCTCAGGGATGAAGAAGACTGAGCCAAGTCTCACCTGCCACCATAGTGGGTTTCCTGCAGTGTAACTGTGCCCATTCACTTACGCATCATCTATGGTGAGGTTTCCCTCCAGGGTGGCAGAACTGAGGAATTTCACGAAGACCAAAGGACTCAGATCTAACTACCACTGCCTGGCTCTGCGAGAAGGGGCTTGTGAGCCCACTCCAGACGGCATCCCCTGTCTTTTCCTGTGAGTTCCCATCCCCCACATCTTGTACTCTCTGCTGCCTCCAGAGCCCCCCTTTCCTTGACCTCCCACCCTTTCCCCCACCGTAGCGTTTCAACAAGCAATAGTTATGTTCCGCCTGGAATGTCCTCTGAGCCACTCGCTGGCTTCATCCAAGCTCTGTTCCGCTGTCACCCTGTCCAGCCACTCCCCCTGATTGTGTCAGTGTCTGGCATACAGCTAGTAGACTGTTTTCTCTGTGTTGCCATCAATATCCAAGTTATGTAGACTCCAGGATTTTTGTGTGTATGCATGATGGGCTATATGTGTGTGTGCATGCTTGTGCGTGTACATGCTTGTGTATGTGTGTGTGTGAATGATGGGCTGTATGTGTGTGTGTGCATGCTTGTGCGTGTACATGTTTGTGTGTATGCATGCTTGTGTATGTGTGTATGCATGTTGGGTTATATTGTGTGCATGCTTATGCGTGTGTATGCTTGTGTGTGTGTGTGTGTGCATAATGTGTGTGTGCATGCTTGTGTGTGTGTATGCTTGTGCATGTGTATGCTTGTGTATGTGTGTATGCATGATGGAGTGTATGTGTGTGTGCATGCTTGTGTGTGTACATGCTTGTGTATGTGTGTGTGTGCATGATGGGTTGTATGTGTGTGCATGCTTGTGTGTGTGCATGCTTGTTTATGTATGTGTATGCATGTTGGGGTGTATGTGTGTGTGCATGCTTGTGCATCTGTATGCTTGTGTATGTGTGTGTGTGCATGCTTGTGCATCTATATGCTTGTGTATGTGTGTGTGTGCATGCTTGTGCATCTATATGCTTGTGTATGTGTGTGTGTGCATGATGTGTGTGTGCATGCTTGTGTGTGTGCTTGTGTATTTCATGTTTGGTTTTGTTGTGTGACACTTGTGCGTGTGTCTTCCTCAGTTGATCTTTATTTTATGTTTTCTGACAGGGTCTGTCACTGAGCCTGGAGCTCACTTATGGTTTAGTCTAGGGCCAGTGAGTCTCTGTTTCCACACTGAGAATATAGTCAGGCACTGACATATCTGGCTTTTTACATCGGTGCTGGGACTTGAACTCATGCCGTCATACTTGTGTACTTGTGCTGCAAGCACTTTCCTCACTGAGCTGTACCAGGCTACCACAGGTGCTCAGTGGATGGACACTTTTTGGGTAAGTTAACTTAGGGACCGGCTTCCCTAAGTGGCAGTGCTGTGCTCTACGCCAGCCACACAGGATGCACTCATGTGTTTGGCTCCCCAGGTTCTACCTGAGACCTGAGCTGGAAAGCAGGCATTTGTAGCCACAGTCACTTACTCCCAAAGGCCCCGAGACACGTGCACCCGTGAGCTGACACTGTAGGTTCTGGGGACCAGCATCTGTGATTCTGGATTTCAAAATGTAAGAGGTTATCCTTTTCTCCATGTTCTTTCCGCTCTGTGAGAATGACACGAGGCTGTCAGCTCCCACTTATTATATCAAATAGGATATCAGGGCAACAAGATTGTTGGGTGCAAAAGATAGCTGAGAAAGGGGTGTGAGATGCCTCAGAAGGTAAAGGCACTTGTCACCAAGCCTGAAGACCCGAGTTCAATCCCTGGAAACACATGGAAAAGAGGTGACTCCAGGAAGTTGTCTTCAAGTACAGCACACACACACACACACACACACACACACACACACACACACACACACACAGCACCCATGCAGGCTCATATGCTCACATACACACATACACTTCGAGTATGAAGTTGAGAAGATTTAGAGATGGGCTTGACATGATATGGTATCGTGGATTCAGTAATTCTTGGTGATGACGATGTGGTCACACAAGTCTCCATTTTTCTTGGAGAAGTGTATTGAAAGAGAAAGGGTGGTCAAAATTTGTGTTAAAGTGACTTAGATGCAATGATGGCAGAGGAAGGACCACACGACTCCCATTTTGCAGAAAGGAAGAGGGAGGTTCGATACTTCTGTACCCATCACGGTAGGGCACCCCGTGCCAGACACCACAAAGACGGTCTCCTGCTGTTCGCAGAGCTCACCCGTGCATTCAGGGGGTGAAGAAACTCACATTCGTGCCCTCCTCATTTCCTTGACCACTCACGGAGAATAGAATCTAATGTGTTTAAGTCATGTAGCTCTAAAACATGTGGCTAAGGATGAATAGGGGAAGGGCACCCTCAACACTCTACCAAAGAACCGCAGGGGACTCTGGGGTGCACGTGGAGAAGCCAGAACGTCCCCAAACACCTCGATCTTCCTCTGTGGTAGCTGTTCCCATCTCACCCTTCCTGTTTCTATCTCTGCCCTCCAGTCAGGAAGTCCAGGGACTGGGACGTGTCACAGGTGGGCGGGGACTGAGAGCCAGCGCTCTGCACAGAGCCCCAGACCTGAGGACTTGACGTCAGGTTTTCGGTCTTGTTTCTCAGTCCCTTCTTCACCGTATCCAATGCCGCTAAGAACGTAAACACGCAGATGGTCGAGTGGGCGAGCGTCTGAGAGCCCATGTCGTTCTTCTCCTTCTCAGCTTGTGCTAGCAACATCCCAGCTTCCTGGCAAGCCTGGAGGCACCTTTCTGGCACCAGTGTGGCGAGTGACAGAGCGTGTGAAGATCTCAGGATCCGCAACCCTTTGCTGAGCTGCCTTCTGTTAAGAATCTTGGACAGGAAAGATCTTGGTGACTGGCAGCCACGAATCACTCGTGACAACTGAAGGGTGGGAGTGCCCTGAGTACCGGCACCACCAGGAGCCCTCGTGAGCCATCCTGAGGGATGGAGGATGGATCAGGTGACAGACTCCCCCCATCCTCTGTAAAGTACACTGCGAATAACTTGTCACAGAGTGAACTTGTGAAGACTTCTAAGATCCTTCCTGCCTCCCCTAGGAATTACTAGCTGGCTTATGCTGCTGACCATATGTTGCAGGCCATACTTGTCAAGCTTTGATTGTTTAATGCTTTCAATAATTGGCTTTTTTTTTTTTTTTTCAAGACAGGGCCTCATAACATAGCCCTGGCTGGCCTGGAACTCATTATATAGACCCGGCTGGTCTTGAACTCACACAAATTAGCCTTCCTCTGCCTCTTGAGTGCTGGGATTAAAGGTGTGCACCACCACACCCAGAAGCAATCCTTTTTAAAGTGTGGGGCATGTTGGCGAGGGATGCCATAGAATATTAGCTAAAGATGTGTTACATTTGTTTATGCTGTGGAATATTTGTTTTAGTGATGTAAAGATGTGTTGCACTCTTTTTGTGTGTGTGTGTCGCGGTCTCTGTCACATATTTTATTCTTAGTAACAGTTTAAAAATGTAGAAACCAATGTCAGTGAGAAGTCTTGGAAGGTAAAGGTGCCTGCTGCTAGACTTGAGAATCTGAGTTCCGTCCCTGGGAACCACGTGAAGTCAAGAAATGGCACCTGCAAGTTGCACTTGGATTCTGACCTCCATAAGTATACACCACAAGCATGCACACGGCACACTTTTTCTCTGTGTCTCTGTGTGTGTCTCATATGTGTGTATTTGTATATGCGTTTCTGTATATCTGTGTGTGTCTTCGTGTGTGTCTCTGTGTGTGTACATGCGTGTCTGCATGTGTATCTTACATGTGTGTGTGCATGTGTGTCTATGTGTGTATCTGTACATGTGTGTCTGTATGTGTGCATGTGTATGCCTGTGTGTGCATCTACATGTGTGTGTGTGTGCATGTCTGTGTGTTTCTGTGTGTGTGCATGTGTGTGTGTCTGTGTACATCTCTGTGTGTGCCTTTTCCTCCTGAGCCATCTCTCTGGGCTATTATGACATGCCATAAACTACACACTAAGTGATCGGTACTAAATTCAAACTTGGTCTCTAGTTTTGTGTAGAGCTAACCACTGTGCAAAGCAGGTTCCTATATAACGTGCACATCGATAAATAATCAATGACATGAACAATTCAGATTAATTATATATATATTACAGTGACACATATGGTTATTTTTTTTTCTCCTTCCAACAAGATGGCAGCCTTTTTAGGCAGAGGAGAGAGAGGGGAAGAGAGAGACTGTGATCTTTTCATCCCTGTCATCTTTGGGTGGCGAGTGATTCACTGGACAGTGGAATTCATTCTCATCTCCCTACTCCCTCACGAGGAGATTTGGTGATGTTTGGAGACAGTTGTGCCTAAGCAGCCTGATGTGAGTACTGCAGGCATCTCAAGGGGGAGGAGCTAAAGATGCCACTAAGCTTCTTGTCCCAAGGGACAGCAGCCTGCACAGCAGGGATTTACCCAGCTCCAAATGTCAACAAAGGCCAGCTGTGTCGCCCTGCCTGGTAAATGGCAGCACAGTATGGTTGTTCGCTGTGTATTTTGTTCCCTCTACCCTACAGCCCTTCCTCAGAGATGAGCATTGAGTCTGCACTTTCTGGAAGCCTCTCTGATATACACAGACCTTTAAAACAAACTCTGGTTTGTCCATCTGGTTTATTCTGCTTTCTCTTCTCCTACTTTCCTAGTCAGCCCTTCCCAGGAAATGCTAATGTCTGCCTGCGGATGACAGATTTAGGCTAAAAACATGTCTCATAAAAAGCTATGAGAAACACTTGAAGGTTTTTTTTTTTTTTAAAGTGTGAATTTTACATGTCTTTCTAGATGGGATTTAAAGATTACATTTTGGACCCGTTTAATGATGTGCAAACCTTCTATCCAGCTTCTAAACCTTTCGAAGTGGATTCTGTTTAGGCTTTTAGTTTATTAAGTTTTTGAACCTGATCTCATGTAGCCCAGGCTAGCCTCAAACTCAGTATGTACTGGAGGCTGCCTTTGAATTCCTGATCTTCCTGCCTCCCCTTCCAGAGTGCTGGACTGTAGGCAAGGGTCGCCACGCCCATGGCCCAGTGGGTTCCTATTTTCTTTAGCTCTCTGAAGAGCAGCCTTTTACTTAGTTTGTATTTTCTTTGTTATTACATTTATTTACACACAGAGAAGGAGAAGGAAAGTTGTGCTTATGTACCATAGTGTACATATGGAAGTAAAGGACAACTTTTAGGAGAGGATTGTATTTCTCTCCTTCTACTGTGTAGGTCCTGGAGAATCAAACTCAGGTTGCCAGGCTTGGTGGCAAATGCCTTTACCCACCGAGCCTTCTTACCAGCTCTTCTTCTACAGTGTTTAAAAGAAGTTTATTAGATTTAGTGACATTATTTTATGTCTGTGTGCCGTGTACACGCAGTGCTCCCTGAAGTCAGGACTTCAGGTCCCCTGGAACTGGAGTTACAGATGGTTGTGAGCCACTATGTGGGTGCTGGGATTGAACCCTGGTCCATCGGAAGAGGAGCCAGTGCTCTTAACCACTGAGCAGTCCCTCTAGCACGCTTATATTTTCTAATGGCTTATTGTCTTGACAAGAAACCCGAGGTGCGGTGAGTCCGCGCCATCAGGGATGTGTTCTCTCACTATGAAATCTCATTTTGTAAACTGATGGTTGGCTGAGTTACTTTAATTCCTCTCCAGTTACCAAGCTGTTCAAGGATGGAGCTTGAGCTGGAGCACTTGAGGATGCCAGACCTGGGGACATGGAAATGCCCACGGAGGCGCATGGACTGGCCTGGACTAAACACCGGCTTTGGAAATCATGCCCTTTGAGATTTGTCATTGACACCCTGCCCTGAGAACGTGCCATCAACCTGCACACCCAGGCTGTATCTGTCACAGTCAGAAAATACTGCTCTGGGGAATGCAGAGGTCCTAACTTCAGTTTAGCTTTTGCTCTGGGTTTAGCTGCCCACAGTCCACCTCAGACCAAAACACTTACGTGGAAAAAGTAATCAGTTTCATTTAGGCTCTAAGTTGCACGTTGCTTTGAGTGACGCGATGACATCGCAAGGTCCCTGCCTTATCCTGCCCGGGTGTGAGTCATCCCTTTGTTTATGTCCTCACTGACTGTGCTCCCAGCTCATTAGTCAGCAGCCATCCTGCTTATCAGACCAACGCTCATGACACGGCTGTGCTTACGTTCCGGTGACCCCTGCCGAAGCGCTGTGCTGTGCCGTGGGCTTGTGCCCTTCACTGCACACCACTTGGTGATGTAGGCACCATGCCAGCTCGTACCGTCATGATGGGAACGTACAGCAATACCATGTTTAGGAAGAAGAGGCCTCATCCACCAGACCTGAGCACAGTGCATGGCTACCGTTGTTCTGCCTAGTTCTTGTTTGTGGTAGCACATCTCTGTCTGTTAATGTCAGCACCAAAAACACAGCTTACTCCTCAAAGTGAAAGGGAAATGGATTATTCTGGAGCCAGATTTGGATGACTGTGGCCACTGGTCACCCCTGGCTCCACATTTATGATGTGGAAGCATTTTCAGGGAGTTTTAGAGCGGTAAAATAAAGCCATGAATACACTGTTACCCACCCATCAGGGAGATGGTTACAGAAAAATGGGAAATCCCTCTTACAGCCTCAGATGCTATCTGATGACTTAACTTTTGGTTAATAGGTCCTCAAAGGTTTTTGTGTATTACGATGTTAGTTGTTCCACAGAGGTGGGCAAGGGATGGCTATTCAGGGGGCTAAAACTAGCCCCACCAAAAGGACTGCAACGTTCTAACCTTTCCACATCTCTAGTTCTAACTCGTCCTTGCAGACCCGGCTTCTTTCCAGGAGTTATCACTAACCGTAAGAAAAAAGAGAAAAGACACAGCCCGGTTCGTGTAAAGGACACGCACATGTAATTGGCCTTCAAGAACGAGGCTTGTTGTGAGGCTTGTTGACCCAGCGTCCCTGGACGCGACAAAACTTCTGTACTCATCATCTCACAGCAGCTGTCGATGCCTGTACAAGCGCTGTACCACGGGATCAAGCCAGTCAGCGTTCCAGCGTGGAGGAGCTCGTGATCCTCCACCCCTAACGGAAGAGCTGTAGACACTTGATGGCTTCGAGGAGAGGGACACTCAGTTCCCTTTGAGGGTGTGACCCTGGTGGGTCAACTGCACTCCTGCGGATGGCCCCATGAGCATTTGGGCAGCACAAATCAGACTTGATAGGATCTGCAAAAAGAATATATAATGTTGGGTTGGGTGGGGGGCGGTGAGGGTGGGTCTGGGAGGATTGGAAAGAGGGAGTAGGCGGTGGATATGGTGAAAACATGTTGTATGTATGTATGGTGTTCAAAGAATAAAGACATTATTTTTTTAAAGTGTTTTATTAGGAGAAAGGACCTCAATGGCATGATTGTGCTTTGGGCTGAGACTGTGTTAGCAATAGATAACAACATTAAAAACAACACAGCGAGGCCATAAAGGGAAGGACAGACTTACCTTAAAACCTGGAAAAGAACTTCATTAAGAGAGAGACAGAGAGAGAGACAGAGAGGCAGAGAGAGACAGAGAGAGGGAGACAGACAGACAGACAGACACACACACACTCAGAGAGAGAGAGAGACAGAGACAGAGAGACAGACAGAGACAGACAGAGACAGACATACACACAGAGAGAGAGAGAGAGAAAGAGAGAGAGACAGAGAGACAGAGAGACAGAGAGAGACAGACAGACATACACATACACACAGAGAGAGAGAGACAGAGAGAGAGAGAGAGAGAGAGAGAGAGAGAGAGAGAGAGAGAGAGAGAGAGAGAGAGAGAGAGAGAGAATACAGAATGAGCTGTACGGTATGTGACTTGATTTCTTATGGCTGTGTCTTCTGGCTTCCGAAGACTGACTTAAAGAGGCTGGCCTATGTCCTAACATGTATGTGCCTAGATAATAAATTGCTATCTATGGTATACATAGAAACAACCCTCCTAGCAATACATATGGTTGGCTACTATAGGCAGCTTCAAATATCCACGGGGTGGGGGAGGCGGTGAGGGGTGCCTCTGAATATACCCACCATGAGCCTGCAGACATTGCTGCCTTTGTCCCTCAAGTCCTTATATCAGTTTTGATAGCTGGAACTATTTGCAGAAAGACCTCAGCGGGAGCCTTTTGGAGGTCTGAACCTGAGAAGCACTAATTGCCAACATCTGCCCTGAGGGAAGTAAGAAAGGGGGGTGTGGGGTTAATGACCAGATGCTTAGGAGGCGGGAGAGTTATGAGCGTAACTCTCTGTTGGACGGGTCAAGGCTCAGGGGTTGCAAAGATTAACCTGAAGGTGACAGAGTTGTGGGAGGGAAACCACGACACCACAATGGACCAAGGTGACCTTTCTTTTCTGAGTGAAGCATAACCAGGCTGTGGTTAAAAACAGTCAACAGAAAGGATGGATGAGAAATAAAAAGTCCTCCAGATTTCTGTGGATCCCCAGGACTACTAAGAGCTTTTCACGACCCCAGTGATTGCCCTGAGTGGAGAGGGCTGTCAGAGAGTGAGTTTATTTCTGATCCCCCTCCTTCCAAAGGCATCGGGAGAGTCTGTGTAAAGTTTTGTATTTCAGACATCTCACTTCGTGTATTGTGTATTATTTTGTGTAAGAGAGCTCTTTCCTGTTCACTTTTGATGTATTTTTGTTGTGTTTTGCTTTTGATTCTGTTGCGATAGGCTCCCAAGTCTCAGGCTGGCCTCCAACTTGCTGTGCAGATGGGGATAACCAGCTCCTTTGGGCCTCCCATCCTGAGAGCTGGATGACAAGGGTGTGGCACCATACCTCGCTTATGGAATGTTGGGTGTCCAAGGCTTCCTGTACACCAGGCAGGGACTCTACTAAGTGGTCCTCACTCCCAGACCAGCTCTGTTTGGTTTTTGAGTGATGACTACTCAGCCCCGCCTCCCATGATCATGAATTTGTCATGATGCTGCTGAGACCCTCATGTGTCTCCCATGTGAGTCTATTGTGCAGACAGAGTGAACTGAGCTGGTTAAGTCAGTTTGTCTCACATCCCTCTATGTCCCCTGTATAGGTAGTTACCCAGCTGATCCTTGGAGGTTGGATCTCATGGAAGGTCAGTGTTCCTTAGGCTCAGTCAGGGTGAGACTCACTGCAATCTGAGAGCTGTGTTGTGTGTGTGTGTGTGTGTGTGTGCGCGCGCGTGTGTGTGCGTGCGCATATGTATGTGTATATGTATGTATATACATGTGTATGTATTGTGTATATGTGTATGTGTGTATGTATATCTGTATATATATGTGCATGTGTGTATGTGCATGTGTATGTATATATACATATCTGTATATATATGTATGTTTGTGTGTATGTGTGTATATATATGTCTATCTGTGTGTGTGTATATATGTGTGTCTGTGTGTATGTACATGTGTGTGGATGGGCATGCGTATGCATATATGTCTGTATGTTTGTATATGTGTGTATGTATATATATGTGTGTGTATGTATATATGTATGTATGTGTGTATGTGCATGTATATATATATATTATGCACCTGTATGTTTGTGTATGTATACATGATGCATGCGTGTATATATGTATATGTGTGTGTATGTGTATATGTATGTGTGTATGTGCATGTGCCTATATGTTTGTGTATGTGTGTATGTACATATGGGTGTGTATTGCATGCATGTGTATTTGTAGGTATGTGTGTGCTTTTGTGTATATGTGTGTGTATTGCACAAAATCATTGCCTGGCATAATAGCAAAGGGGAAAACACATTAAACCTGGCCTTCTCATTCTTGGCAGCGGAATACGCAGTCAATCAGGAATGCTCCTAATGAGCCAGGCTGGTGAGATGGCTCATGTGTTAGAAGCACTCCCTGCCAACCCTGAGGACCTACCTGAGTTCAGTCTCCCGGATCCACATGGTGGAGAAAGAACTGAGTCCTGCATATTGTCCCGATCTGTGCCACCTCCCAAACAAATGCAAACTAACTAAATAAAACAGAGTATTAATTTCAAAGGTGGAAGAGAGCTGGCTTCTGGTTAAGATTGAACTCAGGTCATTGGTTTGGTGGTAGACATCTTTACCCACGGAGCCATCTTGCCAGCCCCTAACGTGTTTTTGAAAACTCTCATATTTTCTAGCTTCTGTCTCTGAAAGTCTTACTTGGTCCTTTCAGTGCAGTGGTTATTTAATAGCTGTTCTGATGTCTCTCTGTTCACTTGCTCCAACATTTGTTAGCTATACTATTGATTTCTTCTTCATTGATGTGTAGCGCGCACACACACACACACACACACACACACACACACACACACACACACACGCATGCATGCCCCAGAAACCCAATTAAGGCTCTTGGCTTCTCTGTTCAATCATGGAGGAGTTAGGAATATTGCCCATTTCCCTCTGAAGTGAGGTGACTCTAAGAAAGCTGGGAGCCTGACAACTTCCCAATTTTACAGCATCCAAAATGCAGCTCCCTCCTGCCCCAAGTGGAGCTCAGAACTCTGGGCTCAAGGTCACCGTTTGGAATGGCAGTGGTGAGCTCTGCCCCAGCCCCCTCAATCCCAGCTGCATGTTTTGCTTCTCAGCGTGCACACAGGGACACGGAGGAATGCACAACACATCTCTTGAGCAGTCTAAGAAATACCCTTCCTAACGATTTCATTAATTACACTGTTGGAAACACGTCTTTCCTTCTCTTAAAACAGTTGAGCACGGGACAGTTTGTGTAAATAACCTCCCCAGCTCTACTAATGCCTGGACAGAAATGGTAAATCTTCCTCCATAGCTATCACCATAGCTGTGGGCAGGTTTGCCCAGAGCGGGATTCAGTGGGAAAATTTGGTGATTATAGTCAACAAACAGCCCTTTGCCAACAGAACATCTTTCTTAAAAACTCAACAAAAATAATTCTAGTGAAAATACAAAGACGTGATCTGCGAAGTGCTGGAGACCATGTGGCCTAATTAGGCAGACCTTCATGGAGGCGTTTGTCTAAAGTATTCCGTAAAATGAACCTCACTGTGGCACCAGGGGGAAGGGAGCCTGCTAGTCCCAGGTGCAGGCAGAGGTAATACAGTAAATGTTAAAAGCACTGAGATGGAGAAGCCAGTGAGGTCATGGAGAAGAACAGAAGAAGGGGGTGACAATGAGACAATCGCAACCTGATACAATCTAAAAAGAAAAGTTACTGTATCGCTAAATATGAGCTAAAAGCTTTAAAAAGCAAGGAAGGAAGGTGGTTCGTTCACACCTGGCTTACCCAGACTATGTAGGGAGCCCGGGGCTAGCCTGGGCAATTTACACAGACTTGGAAAAAGAGGGCTGGAGTTACGGCTCAGTTGTAGATTGCTTATATAGCATGTATGATCACCCTAAGGCTCAGTCCCCAGAATCACACACACACACACACACACACACACACACACACACACACACACACACGACACAGAGAGAGAGTGAGATACACACATAGACAAATACATAACATGCACACACCAAAATACGCACACACACACACACAGACACACACACACACACAGACACACACACACACACACACACACACACACACACAGATACACACACAGACAAATACATACCACACACACACCAAAATACACACACATACACACACAGAGATATACACACACAGACACATATATACCATGCACACACCACAATACACATCACACACATAGATACACACAAACACACACACCTACCTGTGTTATCACCCATGTAGGTATAATCTCAAGTGTTATAGACTATTCATTTAAATACCTCCATCCAAATATTGTTACCTTCTCGAGTGTTGATTTTCTAAATAAATAGTTTAGTTTCTATCCTTCTGCATTTTTATACTCAGAAACCATCCGGGTCTTCTCCCTGAGATGCCTTTGCAATCTGTCTTTGCACCTTGAGGGTGGGCATTTGGGAGCCACAACCTAGCTAGCTGCCTGTCACAGCCTACCCACTTTTACCTGTTCCCCCTTTCAGGGGAGTTGACATCCCCTAGTGGAACACACCAGCTTTCATCTCAGACCTATGCTGTAATTAGTGGATTTCTTAATTAGGACTGCATGAGTTGCTTCGTGCAGGGGAGGATGGTGAGGAGCCGATGCTGCTGGTGAAGGCAGGGACCACCGTCTCCCAGCTGGTTTGAACTCTGGAAGTCTGCAGCAGCTCTGGCAGTTTGAGAAGTAAGGGCTACGCAATGGTAACTCTTTACATCGTGCTGAAAACACAACTTACACATGCTCATGATGGCTTCATGACAAAGCAGGGTTATGATGTGTTATTTTGTGGGAGTCTGAGGACTCTGCATATCTGATTAAGCCATGTGTGGTACTGCTTGTTAGGTGTGTGTATGTGACAGAGAGGCGTGTGTGTGTGTGTGTGTGTGTGTGTGTGTGTGTGTGTGTGGTCTTTAATTTGCTTTTTGAGTCACGGGTCTCTTACTGGCCTGGAGCTTGCCGAAGAGGCTAGGCTGGCTGCCCAATGAATTCTAGGGATCCTCTTGGCTCCATTCCCCGGCACTGGAGCAGATAAGCTCCACTGTGCCTGGAATTTTTATTTATTTATTTATTTATTTATTTTTAAAGTTTGTTCTGGAGAAAGCATGGGTTTTAAGATTTGGGTGTAGAACATGGGTCTCACGCTTGTGCTGCAAGCCCTTTACTTATTGACTATCTCTTTAAGAGTCTGATGCTGGGGCTGGAGAGCTGGCTCAGAGGTTAAGAGCACCGGCTGCTCTTCCAGAGGTCCCGAGTCCAATTCCCAGCACCCACATGGTGGCCCGCAACCATCTATAATGAGATCTGGTGCCTCTTCTGGCAGGCAGGCAGGCATGCAGATAGAACACTGTATACTTAATAAATAAATAAATCTTTACAAAAAGAGTCTGATGCCGCTTTGAACAACTTTGGGTGTGGATCCTTTCAGCCTACTAAGTATCCAAGTCTAGTCTTCCTTCACAAGGCAAGGGGGTGAAGTTTGGAATAATCTGTTGCTTGGTAGTGACATCAGGGCCGAGCCTGGCAGCAGCTGGAGAGTCACCCTGCTCAATGACAACGCTGGCCAGTCAGTCCACTGTTTGTACCAGACCGTTGCGCTGGTGGTGTGTATTTGACAGCCAAGGTTGGCAGAGCCGACCACAAGGTCAAGTTTGGGTCATTTTTCCAGATTGGTGCAAGGACAAATTGGCCAGCTGCAGGATGGGACAAGGCTGTGCCTTGGGGAGAATGGGGACATTCTACCAAGTTCTGGGATAAATGCTGGGCTGTGTGACACCCCTCCCTCACCACTCTGTGACATCTGTGATACAATTCTGGCTGGCAACCACTGTGTGCTGGGTCCCTTTGCTAATGTCATTACCTTCTCCTTGCAGTGACAACGCTTGGCCAAAGCAACTTAAATCCCAGCATGCGGGCACAGCATCCTGGCAACTAGAAAAACCGGCAGCTCTCTTGTGAGTGTGAGACCAGCCTGGTCTACACAGCCTGTAACAGGCAAGCCGGGCCGGATAAGAAACAAAGGGTTTACCTTGGTTCAGTTTGGGGGTACAGTCCATCTTGGAGGGGAAGGGTGGTGGTGAGATCACCTTAGGCATGCTCATATGGGCATCCACGGTCAGAGAGAGATGGATGCTGGCGTTAGGCTCCCTCTTTCCTTTTTATCCAGCCCAAACCCCGCCCACACTCAGGGCACACCTTCCTCCCCCAGTAAGAGCCCCTTGGGATCACTTTCAAACATACGGTGCCTCCTCTGCTGGCTTCTGGTAACTCAGCGGAGAAAAATGTTGACCCTCACTTCCAGTGGGCTTTGGGCTGAGAGGAAAAGTCCCCAGAGGGTGCCCTGTGACACCTGCATATTCTCTTCCGGTGCAAGAGCCTGGGAGTAAAGGGATCTGGGCTCCTTTACTAGGTTAGGGACAGGTCGGGGCCTGGGCCTTATAACCAAGAGGAATCCTTGAGTGCTGGACTTAGGGCCAGTGTCAAAAGCGGGGTCGTTTCTGTAACTTGACGAAGTTTGTGAGGTGAAACATCCGCCTCTCCCTGAGTGGATTTGTGGTGATGACCCACGGGCTTCAGGGCCCTCTGCAGGAAGGACAGCGTCTTGTAGTGGGAGGACACTCGTCAGTGGACTCACTCCTGCACTTAGGACCTCATGACCCCGAGGGACGACAGAGACAGCACACCGAGAACCAGGATTGTAACCCACAGGTGCCAGACTAAGGCGAGCATCCCCCCTTCATTCCAGACCTGCATGTGGCCCAGAACCCCAGGGTCACAGTTTTCCCTTCATCATTTCTCTCACCGTCTTTCCCCCTGCTCGCACACCCCTTGCGGGAGGGGGTGAGAAGTCACAGCACGGACAACTGACTCAGGCACTGGGTAGCAGAGTGTGTTGCAGACTCGTTTATTAAGGACGTTAGACCCGCCTTTATACCCCCTCCCAAGGCCCCGCTGACTCGGGCGGCTGACTGGCTGGCTCTGCGCATGCCCTTTTGCCATTGGTGTCTCTGGTCAGGTGTCTCCTTGTCAGCTGTCTCTGGGCATGGAGGCAGGGCTAGCTCAGGAAGGAAGCGCCTGCCACGAATGCTCATGCAGGCTGGCCTGGGCACCCGAGGCTTGGGCAGGCTGGTCTCACTCAGTTTCTCTTACATGGGGGCACCCTGGTCATGGCCTGAGTGTTCTAAGTAGGAGACAATGTCCACTCATTTGGGACGCTCACCTCTCAGGAATGGGCGCCTTTGTTCTGTACAGCCCTCTCTTGGCTGGGAGCATTGCATTAGAATGCTGTTCCGTTTAAGCTGGGGACTCATCAAGCCGCATTTCTCTGGAGCCACACACTTCCTGGCCAGCACCCACAGAGAGCATGTGACTCAGTGTCAGGCTTTCTTGTACCGGGACTCCAGGGAAGAAATGATTGCATTCCAGGCCACGGCTGTGCAAGTTCACCCTCTGCACCCCTCTCCAGCCTCGTCATTGATTCTGGGTCCTGATGCTATACGGAGAGACAGACATCCTGAGAGTCCACCAGATTCCCTGACATTAAAAAGTCGCTTGAGGTGACCACCTCTCCCACCCATAAAATGGGTACACCTCTTCTAGATGTTCCCTTCCTCCCCCTGAATTCTCACCTCTCCTCTCACAGCCTTGGAGTCAGGGAGAGCCTGGCTGCATCCTCACTGGGATAACCTCCCCCACTGTTAGTCCTTTGGACAGCATTTCTAACTCTTCTAATCAACTGGTAACCCACGGGGACAATCCCACGGTGTCAGCCTTGGAACCCCCATCCCACTGGGGACCTGGGGACCTTTCAGACACAGATATTGGGGTATGGAGGGTGTGAAGGCCCTGCAGCACCCCCAGACACGGTTTCTCTGTAGCTTTAGAGCTTGTCCTGGAACTCACAGAGCTCAGTCTGCATCTGCCTCCTGAGTGCTGGATTAGAGGCATGTATGCGCCACCACTGCCTGGCTGTCCCTGCAGCTTTTTGCCTGCCTTGATGAGACTTTTATGGGGGCACTCCAAGATCTGATATTGGATACCACAATGCATTGAGGGTAATCAACCATGATTTCCTTTTTGGTGTCACACTCTGTCTCCTGCAAAGATGTCCCTCCTTTCTGACAAGAACAATAAAAGGATCTTTGTTCTGCTTTCTGTCAGGGACTCTGCTCTGCCATCACTCTCCAGATGCTGGTGGGAACCACAGGATGCTGGATACAAAAGGTGTCTGCTACTCAGAGCACCCCAGGCAGCAGGAGCCTCCAGAGCTTCCTGGGTGTGTAACCCTCTTCTTCTCAGGGTCCCTGGCAAGACTGGGAGGCAACAGCAAACTTAGTTGTTTCTCAGGGTGTGTGTGTGTGCGTGAGCGTGAGCGTGAGCGTGTGCATGTGCGTGCGTGCGTGCGTGCGTGTGTGTGTGTGTGTGTATGTGTGTGTGCATCTGTATGCATTTGTGTGTGTTTGTGTCTCATGTGAGCACATATGTACATGTGTGTGCACTCATACATTTGTGTGTGTGTGTGTGTGTATTTTTGTGTGCGCGCACAGGCCATAGCTGAAGAAGTCTGAGCTGAGGAATCTGGGTTTCTAGAGAGGTCAGTAGCAAATCTGTTCAAACATTGCCACAAAATAAACATTACCCTTCTTCTACTGGTCAAGAAACCCATTTACCCCCTGCCCCTGAGTAAGCAACTCTATGTCCCTAGGCCTCTGACTCATAATCTTTGAAAAGGCAGTCTGGAACAAAATCTGACCAAAGGATTGGGGTTTTACAAAAATCCTCATGGCCCTGCAGAGACAGCTCAGTTGGTACTGTGACTGTCCCGCAGGCAAGGACCTGAGTTTGATCCCCAACACAAACATAAAAAACTGGGCATGATGCTGCAGGACTGTAGCCCCAGAGCTGGGGTGGTGGGGTGAACACAGGCTCTCCTCTGTGGACAGACGTGCCGCTGAATGGATGAGCTCGGGGTTCAGTGAGAGAGAGACCCTGCCTCAGACAACAAGGAAGAGAGAGAGGCAGCTGGAGACACCGGTGCTGACCTCTGACCTCCGCGTGCATTCCCAACACATATGCAATCACCCGAAAGCATGGTGCACACAAAAGTACACAAAAGTGTTCATGCCATCCACACACACCCCTGTGTGTGATCCAGCAAAGATGCAGGAGTCCCTCAGGTGTCCCTTTGAAAGACCCCAGAAGAGGACTTCCCTCCAGGAAGGGACCCCTGGACCCAAAGACCGAGCCGAGACCACGGATGCGGATGCAAACTGCAAGAGGTTTATTTGAGATACACAGGTACCTGTGGGCGACAAAGTCTCTCGGAGGACTTGCGCGCCCACAGGCTGGGGAGAGGGACTTTTATAGGGCTGGGTAGCAAAAGCATGGGTACAGAAGCGAGATGCATAGTTACATTGGTCAGCTCAAATAAGGCATTGGGTCATCCGAGGACAAGCCTCTTACGTGTTTGGGGATCTGATAATAGCTGACTTAACTCATGTTTGGGTTTTTCTCCGAACTCTCTGCTCCCTTCCCAAGGCCAGATGTGGCAGCCTGTGAGTACTGACCTTATCCTGTACTTTTACTTGTTTATGTGGAAGCCTTGCATAATGGCGTTACCATTGCTAAGCCAGGCCTTAAGCTATTAGCCTTGAGTGGGGGTCTTTCACCTTGAGCAGCTGGGAAGGCCCCACCGACCCTTGTGAGGGGCCCCAAAGAGTAGAAGCAGGGACACTCGTGGGGACATGTCACCTGAGTACCGCAGGAAGAAAGCTGGGAGAAGTTAGCTCACTGCTATTACAATACGTACTTTTCAAGTGTGAGATACTGATGGCTATTGTCAAATAAAAGCCTCTTTGCCGGCTCAAATGTATCAACAAACAACCAAGGGTAGCAGGAGACTTCGCCCGGAGAGCACAGCTGCCTGCCCCCACACAGTCACTGTGCTGAACACATCTTCACTTAAAATGCCAATTAAAGTATGATTTATCTCAAATAAATGTCCCCTTCATTTTTAATTGCAGTGTGCCGTGTCCGTCACTGCGGCTGTGTGAGAAACAAGACCATTAAGGGATTATTTGTCTTCTGTGCTGTGAAACAAGGCCCCACAGGAGCCAACTCCCAGCTGCCTCTAATTGGACAGGAAGCAGGAGAGAGGGAAATGGTGGGTTAGCTTAGTCTGGAAGTGGTGACGGTTCATCTGAGTCGTGGCTCTGAGCATTGTTCTCGCTTTGGTGAGCTGGTGTCGCCTCACTTTTTAAAGAGAAAGAAGGGAAGGTTTCTCCCCATGCCTTTCTCCATATTGGATACTGTAATTACAGGGATCCATCCTCAGGCTGGCCACAAGGAGCACAGGAAGTAATGGCTCCCGAGGACTTAGGTGATTCCTTCTCATGTTTGACTTTCTTTTTAGTGTCTGTTAATTAAGCTCTGTGATGTCTTTATTTTGCAGATTCCGTTGTCCATGCAGACTCCCAGCTCTCTCCTCAAAGGGACCAAGAGACAGATGGTTTGTCCTGGAGCAAATAGGAGTGGCCATGGCCCTGGAACATCCAATTCTGTTCTTCCCAAATACCACGTTCCACCGTGAAGCAGTTTCATGAAGGGGTGTGTGTGTGTGTGTGTGTGTGTGTGTGTGTGTGTGTGTGTGTGTGTGTGTAGTTACAGAACTAAGAAGAGCTGTAAATCAAGAGGCTTTTCAAACACAATGGTGGAAACATTACATTACTGCAGAGTGTAGATACCTCCGCTATGGGCCTTGATGCTGTCTGACGTGCTCTTAGAGTGTAGATACCTCCGCTATGGGCCTTGATGCTGTCTGACGTGCTCTTAGAGTGTAGATGCCTCCGCTATGGGCCTTGATGCTGTCTGACGTGCTCTTAGAGTGTAGATGCCTCCGCTATGGGCCTTGATGCGGTCTGACGTGCTCTTAGCCCCTTGATTGGCAGAGAATGGGGGTTTTTAAAGCTAGTATGTTCCAAGGTTTTTATCTGTTTACCAGAGTGTTAGGTCCCGCACAGAGGTGGGCACGGAACAGCTATTTTGGAGGCTGAAGTTAGCCCAAAAGAAGCTGTAATTGGGCGCTGGACCTGCGATGTTCCAACCTCTCCACAGTCTGTCACTCAGCCTTAATAAACAGAGGTTCTTTCCAGTTCTCTTTTGTACTACCAACTGATTCTGGAGATTTTCCCAAAGATTTAATTTCCAAATTTCATGTAGCTTAAAAGACGATTGAGCTTATTTTGGTGCCATTTTGCTAGCTTCTCGTGTTCCTCTGAAACACTAGCCAGAGTTATTTTTTCCCCATTTTAAAGAAAAAAAATCACAGTCAAATATTCTCTCTCTCTTCCTCCCCCTCCCCCTCTTCTGTGTTCTTATTTCATCTATCTCTACAGGAATCTTGGAGGAAAGAGGAGCAAAGGAGTCTTGAGAAGAATATGTTGTGAGTTACTTTAAATTGTCTGTTCAATTTAAGATGTTGGTGTTGGGCCTGGTGAGGTTGCTCAGTGGTTGGAAAATTTGAGTTGGATGCCGGGAACCCACATAAAGATAAGGAGTTTGCAGAGTTGTCCCCTGACTCCCACGTGTACACCCTGGAAGGAGTTTTACGGAGCAATGGTTTTGGATCCCTTAAAAGTTGTCACTTGTTACTTTTCTTTCATCCTTCAGCTATTAGCAGGGAACTCTGAAATGTCCCCAAGCAGGGTGACAGGGGCCAGACAAGTTGCTTCTCTTCAACAACAGTTAAATCTTCTTGAGACTGAGGGTGTGGAGACATGTCCACGCCTGTTCATCTTGTCTCCCTGTTGGGCGGGCAACTTTCCAGGAGAAGCAGACGCAGAGGAAATAAGGTACTTCCCACAACTTCAGATGTCCACCATTAATGGTGGCCGACACAGTCAAATGCGTTGCCTGGCACTCTTGGCACATGAATTGGATGTGAAAACCTCAAAAAAGGTAATCCGGGGCTTGTGAGTCATTTTCCTTATTGATCTAATTTACCTTGAAGGGTAATGTATTCTAAACTAATTCTGAGATGAATAACCACTTGAAATATATGAAAGACAGACACCTCGCTGATTTGAGCAGTGTGTCATAACCCCTCTCATAGGCTCTTCAGTGACTTGGGGGGCATTTGATGAGATTTAAAGGGAATGGTGGCTGGGATGCATATGGGGCTCAGACACTTAACCTCGTTAGTAATAAAAGCAAGGACGCGATTTGATTGGCTCTACTGTGATCTTCGGCAGCACATGGGTAATTTTTTTTTTTTTTTTTTTTGTCTATCGGGTGAGATAATTGAATTTTCCATTTCACTACCAAGGTAAGATTACCTTTGGGGTGTCTGGTAATGATGCACCAGTCTCTGCCTCACTTTATTTCCGTTATTTTACTTCATTCTGTTGATTTCATCCACACGCATAGCCAGATGCTGAGCAATTCCCACTCACCACAGACCCACGTGAGGCCCACAGAGCGCTACTGTTGTTTGTTCTCAATGGCAGGAAACCAATGTGGCTTTGGGTTAAGGTGAGGTATACCAACCCCAAAGTGGCAGGTTCGTACCACAAACGTCTTTTCTGTTCTCGTTCTACTATTTTCCTCTCAGTTTTTATTTACCTTTGTTTTTTGCTTCTTCTCCCTTTCTTTTTATTGCTTTCTGGAAACGACACGGAGCTTTTTGAGTTCTTTTTAAATTGCATTTATTAATTTACTTGTGTGGGGGTGTGTGGGGGGAGGGCACACCCACCATGGTGCCTGTGTGGTGCTCAGATGACAATAGTTGGTTCTGTCCTTCCACTATGTGGGTTCTGGGGATCGAACTCAGGTCGCCAGGCTTGGCAGCAAGCACCTCTACCCACTGAGCTGTCTCACGGCCCCTCTTTTTCTATTTATCTAATTCTACCCCAAAACGAAATTCAAAGACAACACAGAGGTGTGACAAATGTGACCACACAGAGGCGGTAGAAATCAAAGGTGTTAGAGATTAGTAAGTAGTGCAGTGCTGTGGATTAAAAAATAGTAACATTCTCTCCTCCACTTAGAGCCATTGTTTGCAAACAATGAAAGGCAATGTAATTAGATACAGGATTTCGACAGATCATCATGATCACAGCCATGTCTCCTTATCTTCCATGATAAGGGCAACGCTACTATCCCCCATTATATAGAAGGGGAGGCTATTTTTTTTCTGCTTGCATGCAAACTTTCTCAAGAAACAGAGTGAAAATAAGAGAAGCAGAGAGAGGCAACCATGTTTTTCCTCTTCAGTTAGAGCCTTTGTCCACAAGTCCAGCAGGCACCAGGGTGGGGGACTTCTAGGCGGGTTCTGTAGATGCTGGGGACAGCACAGTGATAGACACAGATGTGCAGGGCTCTCTGAGACATGCTGACTCAGGGTCCTTCAGTTAGGTACCCAGCAGGGAGCCTGCCTCTCTCTAAAAGACAAGCTTCACCCTGTTGGCGGGTTTGGTCCATGCTGTTAACTCCCATCCCTTCAAGACCTGGCAAAGGACTCGTAAAGGGCTGTTGGCTGAGCATCAACTCAGAAAAATGAAATGGTCCCAGTTTAACTTGGGCTTAGAGGAACGTTTCATATTTGCTTATGTTATTATTCTCTCTCTCTCTCTCTCTCTCTCTCTCTCTCTCTCTCTCTCTCTCTCTCTCTCTCTCTCTCTCTCTCTCTCTCTCTCTTTTGGAGCCAGATCAGGTCTACTCCAGACCTCAGACATTTTGATTGACTAGTTCAGAGAGCTGAGAGATTGTATTCCTGCAATGAAAGGGAGCGTCCTCTCATCCTTTTCTAATACCGTTAGAAACCTGATTCTTCTAGATGGTTATAAACTTGAGTAAACTTGCCCGTTGAGAAAAGATGGAGGAAACAAATGGCCTTCTGCTCAAGTGCCTGGATTTAATTTCATCAGTGCACAGCCTTGGTGCAGAATAACAGGAAAAGTAATGACCACAGAGGGGTGCATAGCTCTGGCTTTTCCCTTTCCCTCCCTTCCTCCCTACCTTCTTTCCTTCCTCCCTCCTTCTTTTATTTCTCCTTCCTTCCCTCCCTCCTTCCATTCCTCCCCCCTCTTCTTATTTGGTTCCAAGTTGTCTGCTCATTTGCATTTCCAAAGAGGTGCTACATTACAGAAAGATTTATTTCATTTTTACTCACGTGTATGCGTGTGTGTCTGTGTGACACTATGTGTATGCATGTGTGGGGACCTACAGAGGCTGGAAGAGAGCATCTGATTCCCTGGAGCTGAAGTTACAGGCAGTTGTCAATGGCCCAATTCACTGGGCTACCTCTCCGACACCAAGGGGTCACACTCTCGTTTGCCTTTCTTGGAGATACTGAATGTATTCCATTTTTTTTTTTTTCTGTCTGCTTTCCCACGAGCACTTCTTATGATTAAATATGCAACTGGGACTCAAAACACAAGGAATTCTGCCATCAGGATGAGGCTGCCCTGCTGGCGACAGATTTAAATGTCAACGCTGCTGCATGGAGGCAGAGGTGGGACTCTGAGCTGAGCCTGGAGAGCCATCCACTCGCCATCCCTAACTGAATCTGAGGAGATCAGAGCTCAGCACACAGATGGCAGTTCCGTGTGGGCTCATGATGGATTTATGCTGGCTGATTTCTGGGATGATCTATGTGCTGCCAGTATACAAATACCATGCAAACGGTATTATTTTAGCTTGTTTATCAGCATGCCATAGCATCTCTCCCGCTTGGCACATCTCGTTGTAAATCCGACATTCTCGGGCCATCTGACAAGTCTTTGCCTTGGATTGCGGTAATGCTGTTACGAAAAATACATTCATTTGTCTATAAGGAGAGGATTTAAAAGTCCCAGTGTCTGTTTGTCACCACTGTCTGGGGTCTTAATCATGTAGGCATTGGTCAGCCAGAAAATTAACTCTTCCCTACCCATTGGCAACCTTCTCCGGAAGTCTAAATTGTAGATGGATTTTTCTTTGGGCTGTCAGCTCACAAAAAAAAAAAAAAAAAAAAAAAAAAACTACAAGGAGACTTATTATTAATTATGAAAGCTCAGCCCTGGCTTAGGCTTGTCCTATTAGTTCTTGTTACTTAAATTAACCCATTTATATCAATCTACACTCTGTCACGTGGCTCAGGGTTCACACGGCTTGTTATTCTTTTCCTGCACATCCTGCTTGCTCTGCATCCCTGGCGTCTCTGGCTTGCCGTTTTTCATTCCAGTGTTAGTGCCCTGAGGTCCCCCATACCTCCTGTCTCACTGTTGGCCCATCCAGTGTAGTGAGATAGTCACTTTGTCAGCACCCGTGGCAAGACCACGCCCACTGGGGTGGGGACAGGGCCGGATGTTACCTGGGGGTAACTAAGTCTGAGGAAGGGGCTCCAGAAGCTCTCTGGTTTGCAGCACGGGGACAGGAGAGCATCTGGAGGCATCCTTGGGAGCAGGAACCTGCTGGTGTTCATCTGTCTATGTTGTAAGTAATTTCTCCCTGAATAAACATCTATTCGGCCTATCTGTTTCTCCTGATCCTTATTAGACCACAATAATCCAACCTTTTATTATACAAATCACAGCAACACATTGTCAAACAGTGTAAAAATATCCCACAATACTAAATATTAAAACCTGTTAGTGAAAATGACATCCCCACAGCTATCATATTAGACCTCAAAAGTGATTTGGGATGCTATTAATTTAACTCTTTTTTTTTTTTTTTTTTTTTTTAGCAGAATAGCTGTAAATGTAGGCTTATGCTTTAGAACTCTTTACAGTTCCAGGAAGAGGTTCGTGGACTGGTCTTCCATAGTGGAAATGAGACATCACTGGTTTGATCAAATCCCATTAGTACAACAAAAGCACAGCTAGTGTCGTCCACATTGAGAAGGAGCCTAGGCTCAGCAGGCATGTTGTGTGGTAGGTGCTGTGTTGGGACTAGGCTCCACAAGTCTGCATTCTGATTGGCTATGTCTCTGTCCATTTCGGAGGGGTGAGGACTGCACTCATCTGTGAGTATGAAGACAAATTGTAGTTAGAAGTCGTGAACTGAGTAAAGACAACAGACACGCTGAACTGAATGGGGGGAAAGGTCAGGAGGCCCCAGCCTCACACAAATGACTACTGGTAACCAAGGAATGCTGAGGGCTGGGAGAAAGGACCACACCAGGTGGTTATCCAATACCAAGTGGTCATCCCCGAAGACATATATACAAGTAAGTTTACATGGACTGAGCAGATGTATGTGTATACATATACATATGCACGCAATAACAATTAGTAGAAAAGTCTTGATTTTGCAAGAGAGAGAGGAGGGGAAAGGGTATATAGGAGGCTTTGGAGGCAGGAGAGGGAAGGTGAGGATGATGTAATCTCCAAAAAATAAAAAATTAAGAACATTTTAAAGAAAGGACAATCTTGAAAACACTAAAGACCAGAGCTGCCATAACCCCTCTTTCTCACTTGTGAAAAAATCTTTTGTATATGCATGTATCTCTCTCTCTCTCTCTCTCTCTCTCTCTCTCTCTCTCTCTCTCTCTCTCTCTCTCTCTCTCTTCTGTGTGTGTGTGTGTGTGTGTGAACCACAGTGTGTATGTGGAAGTCAGAGGACAATGCTGAGGGTTGGTCTTCAACTTTTGCCTTGTTTGAGGCAGGGTCTCTAGTTTTCACCTCTGTGTATGCCAGACTAGCTCTGGCCAATGAGCTTCAGGGGATCATTCTGTCTCCACCCCCACCTCCCCAAGGGGTGTGCTGGGAATGCAGACATGTTCTAACCACTTGCTAGCCCATCTTACAGGATGAGGTTGAAGCCCAGATGGTGATGGGTCCATGGCGTGGAAGGTCAGAGGTCAAGGCAGGAAGACTTCAGGATGTGAGTGAATCATCAAGCTAGATGCCAAAGATGGGAATGACTTCCTGGAAGCCGAGACTGGTCATCACATTAGGTGTGAGGGACCCACACAATTGGATTCCTATCTCTCACTGCAGTGTTAGACTCCTCCCAGGCCACACCTGGTGCCTACTTCCCTGATGAGACCCCTGCCAAGAGGAGACTGATCAACTCTCCAGCAAACAGACTCCCAGGAATCTGAATTCTCTCTAGGGGAAGTGGGTTTTCCATCTCAAATGCTCAGGGTGCTCACATATCTTGTCCCCAACCTTCTTCCCTGCCACCTGCTGTGGACATCAGAGAGCCTAGCTGTAGGTGTGGGCTTTGAAATGCTTCCTTCTTCAGAGCACCAGAAGAAAGGACCCAGACTCCTTCAGAATCCTGCTGTGCTGTGGTCTTTGGTGCAGGAGCCTGAACTCTCCTCAGATCCCCCACAACACTGTTGCCTGTCTGTCTGTCCATGACAAAAGTAGATCGTCTAATAAACTCATTACCCCTTGCAACCCATTACCTCATGCCTCTTGAGCCCTCATCTGCAATCTTTTATAAGTTGACTCTATCTACTCAGCAGGTTCTAACCAAACTGGGCAGTTGGGTCTCTCATCTTTGCAAAAACTATTGAGTATTCAGGAAGTATATCTGTCTACCATCAAGATATTAAAAGAAAATTCCAGAGTGAGTGAATAAAATTAGTTTTTCACCTCTTTTGACCTTGGATATTTGGAATTATTTTATCTCTAACTTTGGTACCTTCATTCTACACAGCTAAAATTTTAGTTGGCGTCGAATTGACAATCTTTTCTTACACACACACACACACACACACACACACACACACACACACACACAGAGTAATCTATTTTGTCTCCATTTTTTTTCACTTGCTAAAATTAAAATATAAATGCCAAACTCCAGCCTGTGTTGTTATGAGTAGCAGGTTGTGTGGTAGTTGCTTTTTTTTCCGAAGGCACCAAGATAGTTTTAATTCTCTTTCTCGCTGAATATATCTAACAAGAGGAATTTGGGTAACTATTAAGTTCTGAAGTTCTGCCTGAAATATGTCGCCTGTGGCAGATGGTGGCGCTTGCTTGTTTCTCTATAAAGAGAAGAGAAGCCACTGATTGGAGGGGGCTAGGTAGGGATGAAATGTCAAACGATAGGCTCCAGGATCCCAGGAGAGGGGATGGATTTTCTTCAGGCTGTAAGTGATGGGAACTAGCACAGACAAGCTTGGACATTGGTTCTGAGGCTGCTGGACCTCAAGGGTGATTGGGTCCAGAGACTCATGCCATAAATACTACTGTAGTCTTTGCCCCACTGTTCTGTGGCATTCTGGTCCATTTATTTGAGGTTTTTTTTGCCCTCCCTCTTTTGGAACTCCATGATTTTACTGCATAGGCTTGGGAGCTTCCAAAGCTCAACAACATCATTTATGGAATATTTTGGTCCAGACTACATTAGGAGCCTACCCCAGGCCAATGGACCCCAGGATAGACTATGGTGACATCATTGTCCTGTCTAGTCATGCAGACAGCTCAAAGTAGAAATGACCAGGAAAGCAGCTTGTAGAAGGGCAGGGTTGAAGTATGTCAGTAGCAGATAAACCTGTTTTGTGGATATGGATATCCTACCAGCAAGATCTAGTGTGTATTGCCTTAAGAGTCTGAACTCCTACTGTAAGGGTTGCTCCTGACAGGTGACCTCACTCCTGGCAGATGACCGAATTTGTGCCCTCACACAGACGAGAAATACCCATGGGTCAGAGATGCGCTTAGTGGGTGATGTTCAAAACGATCTCAGGTGCTGAGAATGTTACCGTTGTCATTCATTCTTTGGAGTCTGTATTCCATGTACTAACCAGGCAAACAGAGCTTCTCCAAGCTCTGGAGCTGTTGTGTGTCTGGCTTTCCTTTTCCAGAGACTAGAATGAGAACAGCAGACATATGGCTAGAATAGCAGCAGAGAGAGCGTTTCTTAGTGTGGTAGTCATGCAAGCCTAGGGCACAGGGCTTCAGCCTAGAGCACAGGGCTTCTTAGACCTTAGTCCAAGCCCCAGCCCCCGTCTATTAAGGAAAAGCTAGTGGTAGCAGCAAATATCTGGAGCCCCAGCACTGGGAGGGTAGAGGTGGGAGGGTCTCTGGGACTCAGCGTCCAGCTAGACTGGGAAAATCAGTGAACTTCAGGATCAGTGAGAGATGCTGTCTCAAGATGTAAGGTGGAGAGTGGTGGCCGAGAAAGACACCCATCACCAGCCTCTGGCCAGCAAGTGCATACATGTGCACAGGAACGTGTACACATGCACATCTAACATATTACACGTATGGTAAACCTAGCAATGCCATCTGCCATTTGAGCTTTGTTGTATCCTGGAACATATAGAGATTGGATGTAAAGGCCAGAGGATAAGGGAGGTTTTGTGACATGCTGTCTTCTGGATATCACATGGTTGTCACACTCATATGAATGTGTGGCAGCTGTGGTTACCTCCACAAGACCTGCCCAAGATCAAGCCAGACAGAATGGCAGCATAGGTGGGGGAGGCGGCCTCTAGGCTCCACTCCTTACTGAAGAGCTATTGACCATGGGCAGTGACTGGAGGGGAGAACACTTCTTTCGAGTACATGGCCAATTGTATGTTTCCCAGGCTCCAGTGGACCCACACCCATGCAGATATGAGCAGCCCTGACCGGACTTAGTGGTTAAAAAAGACATGAAGTCAGGAAGCATCTTGAGAAAGATGTGAGGGAGCTGGCATGGGGAAATAAGGTACATGTAATTGTATGTCATTTTATACATACATGAAACTCTCAAGGCTAGAGGTAAGTTTTTTTTTAAGTTGTAAACTAAAATGGACTTTCTAATTTGCTTACTGTTATAGTAAACACAAAATCATAGCAAATCCATTTGGGGATGTTTTATAAGATAATTCTTGTGCTGGCTAATTTAATGTTAACTTGACACAGATTAGAGTCATCTGAGATGTGGGAACCCAACCCAATTGAGGAAATTCATAATATCGGACTGTAGGCAACCCTGTAGAACAGTCTCTTACTTAGTGACTCATGGGGAGGGTCCAAGCCACTGTGGGTGGGGCCATCCCTGGGATAATGGTCCTGAGATCTAAAAGAAAGCAGGCTGAGTAAGCCATGAGGAGCAAGCCAGTAAGCAGCACCCCTCCAAGGATTCTGTGTCAGCTCCTGCCTCCGGTTTCCTGCCCTGTTGAATACCTGTCCTGACTTCCTTCAGTGATGAAAGTTGATTTGGAAGTGTAAGCCCAATAAACCCTTTCCTCCCCAAGTTGCTTTGATTATGGTGTTTCATCATAACAATGACAACCTTGACTAGGACAGAACTTGGTACCAGGATAGTGGGGATTTGCTATGACAGACCTGACCATACTGTTTTGATTAGGATGGTGGAAGGCCTTTGAACTTTGGGATAGAAAAGCCACTAAATGTTTAGATCTCAGTGGGCTGTTCTGTAGGAGATAAGGATGAGAGCAGTGTAGGTGACGGAGGCCTGGCATGTGACATTTCAGAGGGAAGCAAAGACTCTACCCGGCTATTTGAGTAAATAATTTGTAGAAGTCTTGTCAGCTGGAGCTGAAGAATCAGCTGTGAAACAGAGACCGGGACCACTAGAGTAAACTTTGTTTTGCTGGGACAATGGATGCCGGTCATCTGGGACTGAAGAATCAGCTGTGACTGAAATGAGACCAGTGTCACTTAGGTGACATCTTCTGGGAAGAGTTTCCTCAGAGTCAGCACTTGCAAACTGTGTTGGGAGGTGGCCAACGCTGTAATTTGTGCTGGCAGCTGAACTTGACCTGGGTAAGAGTCACCCAGGTGGCACTGGTTCTGAAGGTGTGACAGGATCACAGAGAGCAGCTGGGGGAGGCTGGGGGAGGCCATTGATGAAGGTGCATCCGGGGTAGCAGTGGAAACTTCAGGACTGAAGGGGTCATGGAGAGAAGTTGGGGCTTTGCATCATGAAGAGAGCCCAGGAGAGGCTGCTGGTGAAAGTGCAGCCCAGGTGCAGCACAGACCCCAGGGTTCGGAGATGGCAGCACCATGGGACGAACGACCGTCCAGAACAGCAGCAGCATGGAGTGGAGGCAGCTGAGCCTAGAAGACAGCTGCGTGCGCTGCAGAGGGCGGGGCTGGAGAAGTGGTCCAAGCCCCTTGGAGGAGCCCGGAAGATCGGGAGGGGTGAGTGGAGCCCAGCTATTGGACACTGAATTATTTACTTTGGAGTGTGACTTTGCTTTCTTTAGATTGTGCCCTGGGTATTCCCTCTTGAAGTAAGAAAGTCTTTAACGTTTTATTTTATGGGAGCCCACAGTCGGGAGTCTTTGAAATTGTAAGAGATTTAAACAAGACTTTGGATTTTTTTTTTTACAGGGATTTAACTTTAAAGTGTCAGAATTGTTAAAAAGCCAGCAAGCTCCAGATGAGAGGCTCTGTCTCCAGAAGTAAGGTGGAGAATGACTGAGGAGAACCACCCCAAATTCAACCCCTGGCTCCCACATCTCACCTCCAGCATGTTGCATATGTTTTCCATTTTAATAGTAAAACAAGAAGGTTCTCTTATTATTGAAGTAGAACCGCCATCGTATTGTTAATATTTAGTTGTCTAATTTACAAATTAGACTTCACCATAGGTATGCGTATATGTGGAAAGATAGCACATACAGGGTCGTATTATCTATGTTTTGTGGCATCTTTTGGAGGAGGTGTCTTAGACTGCATCCATTGTGGATAGGAGGGACTTCTGCCATATCTGGTCACGTGCACTAGGGCAGACACCTGTACTCTCACACAGATACTTGCTACAATCAACCCCAAAGCAGCCCTCGAGGCACGGATGTAGGATTTTATGCATCAAAATAGCAACCATGGCAGAGGACTCTGTTAGCCTGTGGTTCTTGTACCCACGTTAGAGTAACAGGTTTAACGTTTGTTGTGCTTTAGATTCTTGTTTTGCTCGCATGCTTTCATGGTCACATTATAGTTTGTAAGTCGCAGCACATATTAAGGCTTTGACCCTAAATGCTGAAGCTATGTCGTTAGAGCTAGATCATGTTATTCTCTAGAATCTCGTATGAGGACAGTGCTGAGCTGACCCTGTGAGTTCTGCCACATCTGTTTGTGGTTAAGTAGTTAAGCAGGGTAATTTATCAGCTCCTTAGGCATTTAAAAATACTAACTACAAAGTCTAATGACTGTGTCCAATGATAGGATAGCTAATAGGAAACACTGCTAAGTGATGTCTGGGATGCCTGAGTACTTCCTGAATTTTCTGTTGTTCCAGTCCAGGAAGATCAATGTTTTAGAACAATGTGACTATAATCTATCTCTTTCCCTCTCTCTGTCCCTGTCTCCCCCCACCCCCTGTGTGTGTGTGTGTGTGTGTGTGTGTGTGTGTGTGTGTGTGTGTGTGAAGACAGAGCTACTCTTAGAGGTAGGGGAAGACAGGATAGAATTTTGCTTTTCTAGTAGGCAGCCCATACCTTGGTAATGAGCCATGGACACAGCATTTTCCCAAGGTGCTGTATTGTCCTATCATGGCCCCTCTGACTCTGAAGAACTCTTAGTCAAACCAGTGACTGTCACAGCGGCAACACCAAACTTGACTTGCATAACGTATTCTTCAATGGGTTTGCACTCCAGCAAAATGTAAGAAATAAGCAAAATTACAAGGTGCATGTTAGCTGGGAAGTTTTGTTCTGACTACAGGGTGTACCACCAAGAGACCTGACCTAGAACTTCCCTGATGCCAGTATTTGACCCACAGCTGTTTTGTGCAGTCATTAGTTGTGAATCCTCCCCTCGTCACAATTCAGTCTACAACCTAAGCTAGGTTAGACAGCAGTAGCCAAGCCTCGATTAGTTGGTCTGTCTGAGCATCGACACCTGTTGAGACCTCGGCAAACATTTGACTGTGTGCTGAGAGGACAGTTTTAGAACTTAGAGATATTCCCACAATGCCAAGGAGCTGTGCCCTCTGAGTGTTTATCTCTTTGTGGAGGGAGATGTTATCCTGTAAATATGTTTCTCATACTAATTAATAAAGCCCTGTTGGCCAATAGAAAACAAAATAGGCGGGGCTAGGAGACCAGGAGGAGGAAAGAGGAAGTAGGAGGGAGGAGTCAAGATGTAGCATGGAGGAAGGAAGACGCCGGCCTCGGCTCCCTGATTAGACGACCACGTGGAAATAATTAGATAAGTAGAAATGGGTTAATAATTAAGACAGAGCTAGCCCATAAACAATAACAGTAATTGGCCAACAGGATTATATCAAATACAGAGTCTCTGAGTGTTATTTGGGGCTGATGCAGCTATGGGCCCAGACCGGCGACAGCAACAGGCGGGCTGGTGGGCTGGCGCAGGTGGGTAGGAAAAACCTGCCGTAACAGTGGTAGGTTTCACTTAGAGTTAACTATGACCTCCATCATGATGACTGTAAAAACGGAAGTGTATGGTGCACCAGCTCACTCATGCCAGCAACGCCAGCTCTGCCTTTGTGGGGGTTTGCCTTGTGATTTCAGAGCCCCATAATGAAGCCTAGAGGAATGCAAATAATTCTCATCTGTTAAAAGGAAATTGAGTTTGGCAAAATGCAATTGGTATTGCCCTGGAGATATTGAACAGTTTTGCATTTGGAGTTTAAGGCCACTTATAAATTCATTTCTTTTTATCCAATTATAAATATATGACACTGACACTGTTGGAACCAGTTGAAACTTCAACTGATCCCTTTATCAGAAAGTTTAAACTCAATTTGGTACATATTCCTGTAATACATGTATGCCACAATTATATTACTTTTTAAGAGTTTCTCTTGAACACTAGACCACCATAATCTTAAGTATAGTTGCCCACATTCTAGGTCAGTTGTCCAACTATATCATCTACTTGGATAGTTAGGTACACACCGCTGGCTGATGTACCTAAAGATGCTCCTCTGTACAGGCTGAGGATAACTGCAGTACACCTGAAGTGAGAACCCACAAAGTCTGGTCAAGAATTCCTTAATGGTGCATTGAAAAACAGAACAAGGTAGATGCTACTGCTGATCCAGCTGCCCTTGTGGCTCTGTCATCCTGCCCAAGGGCGATAAGGACAACCACTAGGCTTACTTCTGCTTCAACAACCTGAGAGAGAGAGAGTGTACTACCCTCTCTGTTTTATCTGGTCATGTATCTACAGAAAACCACAGCAGTAGGGCTAGTTACCCCAAATGTCATTGGCTGAGTTGGATCGAATTCCCATAACATCTCCATAGCCATGCTATTATATAGTTTAAGTGATACATCATAAGAAGGTACTAATGCATACTATCAACACTAGAAAATTATGATTTGTGTTTATTATCAATATTTATGGCTCAAAAACTCTTTGATACTAGCTAGGAAACCACATCCAATAAGAATGGCCTCTGGACTCGTGGAGCTCACAGCCTACTAATTGAGGATTTGTCACCTTGCAAATAAAAATAATAACACAAGAAAAAGATACAACTCATTCCTTTCCGCTGTTTAAATTGCTTTCTTGTCAAGAAATGCATAGTGTGAGCACTCATTTAGGCTTTTATTATCCTGCTTAAAAGTTTATTTCCAACTTAATCTCCACCCATGAACTATTTGAAGGAAGTTGTAAGTTTTAATCTCTTTTGAGTTAATGTGCTTGAGATTAAGCAGTTATTTCCAAAAGCCAAGATTGACTATGCCCCTTGAGGGAAATATCATCAGCTCTTAAAGTGCCAAGCAAGGGGGCATTCCCAAAGCTTACTACTAGAAGTGTGGTCTGTGCCCAACAATATTTGGAGTTCTAAGAAGGAGCTCCTTAAAAGTACAGAAGCTTTGTAAGCTCCTCCCTGATCCATGTTGGAATGTGGTCTGTGTAGGTCTCATGGGGGCAGGCAGACATAGACGCTGGCAGTTCATGAGTTAATGGCCTTGTCGTGTCCTGGAGACAAGGCTTTGACACAGTCCTCCCCAACCTCTGACTCTTACAGTCTTTCCACCCTCTCTTCTACTGCCTTTCCTGAGCCTTGTGGGAGGAAGAGGTTTGATACGGTGTTTATTTTCTGTTCTTTGACCAGTAAACCTCTGCAAAAGGAATATTCTCTGGCGAGAGCTGAGAGCCATGTCAATGCATGGACATCAAGAAAACGATTTAGAAGGCACTTTGATTCTATATCCATTTAACAAGTTAATAGTAATAGGCTTTCTCCCAGCCCTCATGACCTCCGCAGCCATTGGTTTTCATCTACTTTTGTTATACCAGATATGAGTTCATTCCTGTAGAGCAGGCCTTCAATCCAAGCAGAAGGTGGTTGGGTACCTCCATAGCATTCATACCGCTATTGTGCCAATGGGCAAATCATGCAGGCTGGTCATTGTTGTATTCTTTGCCGAGGAGCTATAGGCAGTTGTTGGCTACTAGAAGAAGGGGAATCAGCTTTCTTCTGGCGTATGGGTCTCGGTAGGTTGTTTATGCTGTTGTGGATGGCGCTACGCCCATGAACATATGGGCAGTACTAATTGAATTCGCTGAGTAAAAAAGAAATGAGGTTGGGAGAAGGATGTTGTGAAGTGGGAGGGGGGTTGGAGGAGTTTGAATGTTGCAGTGTGGAGTGCATGTGATCAAAATACATTGTATCCATGTATGAAAATTCTCAAATACTAGATGCTATTCAAGGAAAAGAAAATTGATAATCTATGCTTTATCCCTAGGAAATTATTGAATGTATGCAAGTCTGAGAATATTCTAGAACTTTTTCCTGATTGGCGCCCCTGCCCCATCTCCTGCTGAGTGTTCTGCCTGAGCTGCCCTCAGCACTCAGTGCTGTTCACCGGTTTATTTCTCTTCCTTATTATAATCTTGGGGTGGGGAAGTGGGGTTCCTCCTCTTTCACTTACCCCGTTGCAAATAGCACTTGTGTATCCTGGAGGATGGTTGGCTTCCCTGCTGGTACTGAATTTCCCCACACTGTCAGCTCGGCAGAGCTCAGTACTGAGCTGAGCTCTGCCAGCCCCACTCCCACTGTTCAAGTCTTACATACAGTTCTGCTGACAGTTCTCATCTTGGTCTTCTGTTTCCTTCCTCCTGCCTTCCTTTCATGGTCCAAAATAGGGCGAGTTTTTGTCAGGATGACATGAAGAAAGGTATCTGATCAGATCTGGGAGATGTGGTCAGAATGAAGGGAGTAAATCCTTGCACTCTCTCTCTCTCCGATCTGCCATTTTAACATTAGTGCAAAGGGAAGTGGGGTAGGGGATGTAGAGGAGATCCATGGTCTGTATGCATGCAGACAGACAAAGCTTCCTTTCTTCCGGATACCCAGCCAGAGTGAAAGCTGTAAGTGGCTATTGTCAGGGGCAGTGTGTACATTTCCAGGCTCTGCTCTGTGAATTGAAAAACCAGCTTTGCTATTATAAACGCATCAGCGTGACCGCCATGACTTAGCCTGGCAACGATGACTTCTTCTTGAGCCAAATGCCTCCCAGCTGAGACCCAACGAGCTTGCCAAATGGTTTCATTTCTTTTATTGTCAGAACTCATTGGCTTTCTGTGCCTTGTTGTGTTTTCCTGCTGTACCTTAAGTATACTAGCCATAAATACTAGTATTGTTTTTCTA
Source organism: Cricetiscus sungorus (assembly GCA_030556225.1). NCBI lineage: Eukaryota > Metazoa > Chordata > Mammalia > Rodentia > Cricetidae > Cricetiscus > Cricetiscus sungorus. The sequence goes on along the minus strand of JANBXA010000391.1, from coordinate 88,284 downwards.
CCCCCCAAAATTGAAGTCAAGGAGTCATGGGATAGTTATTCATCATGAGCTGCAGCTCAGAGACTTCAGACAGAGTGCAGAAGGAAAACAAAAGCGAATCCCACAGAGGTGGCCAAACACAGGGAGGTTATGGGGACATAAATCACAGAAAGAAGAAGCCCCATCTCATAGGTGTAGAACTTCGGGGATGGCTTCTCCCCAAGGAAGTGCGAGGAAGACATCCAGAGTCCTGCACCTTCACTCTCTGTCTTATTCCTGAGATGGGGTCTTTCACCGAACCCAAAGCCCACTGTGTTTTCAGCCAGTGAGCTCTAGAGATCTTCCTGTCTTCCTGACCTTGGCCTCTTCCCAACACTGGGGTTATGAGCACACGCAAGGCCATGCCCAGCCTCTCACACGGGCACCGAGTTCTACACTCAGGTCCCCATGCTTGTGCAACGAGTGCCATGTCTCCAGGCCCCAAAGCATTGCATTTGGAGTTACTCCAGTCATGACGCACTTCTATGCACCCTAATATTACTACTGAGTGTGAGCAGGAGCCTCTTCCAAATTAGTGGGTCAATCTTAGGCCTGCACACCTGCAGTCTTAGCTTCTTGGGAATCAAGCAAACACAGAGCTTCATGTATGCCAATACCAAACACTTCTGGATACAGCCGGCCCTGAAACTTATATTGAGCATTAAAAAAAATATTTATTTATTTATTTACTGTATACGGGTACTCTATCTGCATGTATGCCTGCACACCAGAAGAGGACATCAGATTTGTACCATAAATGGTTATGAGTCACCACAAGGGTGCTAGAATTGAACTCAGGACCCTTGGAGAGCAGTCAGTGCTCTTAACTGCTGAGCCAACTCTCCAGCCCATATTGAACATTAAAAAAAAATACAAGAACAAAACCAAAAAAAACCTGTCCTTAAGAATCCATATTAGTCCCCTCTCCCAGCATGCTGTCTGGTAAGGTCAGCTTTTCCTTTCCTTTGCCTTCCTTCCTTCCTTCCTTCCTTCCTTCCTTCCTTCCTTCCTTCCTTCCTTCCTTCCTCCCTTCCTTCCTTCCTTTCTTAACACAGAAATTGTGTAATTCACTGAAAAGCAAAATCTCTAGCACAAGGGCATTGACCAGGTGCTGAGGTCTGTAGCTTCCCACCACTTGAAGTTTTAATGTAAGAATAGACTTAGAAACTGTACCTTCGGGTCCCATCTCTTGTCCCAGAGACCGGTGACTTGGTTGGTATGGTGATTTGAGTGGGAATTGTCCACTATAGACTCAGGTAATTACACTTGGTCCCCAGGGGTGGTGCTATTGAGGGGGACTGGACATTTTGGGAGGTGTGGCCTTGCTGGAAGAAGCATGGCTGTGGAGGTGAGCTGAGTCTTCATAGCTTTGCCCTGCTTCCTGTTTGCCCTCTCTGCTTCCTGCATGTGATGGTGAATGATGCGAGCTCTCGGCTTCCTGCCAGCTCTGCTCTCCCTCCTGCCCCTCCCTCCTGCCCCCTCTCCTTCCTGTGCCCTCCCTCCTGCCCCTCCCTCCTGCCCCCTCCCTCCTGCCCCCTCTCCCTCCTGCCCTCTCCCTCCTGCCCCCTCCCTCCTGCCCCTCCCTCCTGCCCCTCCCTCCTGCCCCCTCTCCTTCCTGTGCCCTCCCTCCTGCCCCTTCCTCCTGCCCCCTCTCCCTCCTGCCCCTCCCTCCTGCCCCCTCCCTCCTGCCCCCTCCCTTCTGCCCCCTCCCTCTTTCCCCCTCCCTCCTGCCCCTCCCTCCTGCCCCCTCTCCTTCCTGCCCCCTCCCTCCTGCCCCCTCTCCCTCCTGCTGCCTTCCCCCTGACATGCTTCCCTGCCACGATGGACTCATTCCTCTGAGAGCAGCCCAGACACCCTTCCTTCCACACTTTGCCTTGATAATGGTCTTTTACCACTACTGAAGAGTAGCAAATGCAATTAGTTTAATATTTCTATAAAGTCCATTTGATTGTGGTAAAAATATTTAACAGGAGACAATTCCTGTAAGAAAAAAAAATTAACTGCTCATGGCACTGGTTTGACTGCAGCCCCAGTGCTGCACAGGAACTTTGTAGAGCTTTCTGCTGGCACTTAACAGAAGTTTTGTGATCCATGACTAGTAATTCCTCATTCTCCCTGCCTCTTAGCCCCAGACACCTAGCATTGCACTCTTTGATTCAGTGAATTTAGCCATGTTAGGTATCTCAGCCAAGTGAATCCGTGCTCTTTCCTCCTCCTGTATCTGGCTTATTTCATTTAGCACAGTGTCTGTCATATCGCACATTTCACCATATCCCTCACAATTCCCTTCTTAAAGGATGAGTAGTATCCCATTCAATGTCATGTTCCAAATACATCTTTCCCTGTCTTCAGGGAGTGAAGCACTCACTTCTCATCATTAAAACTAAAAGCAACTGTGATCCCACCCAGTGCGAATGAACTTTTGTGGTGGACGAAGGGGTCAGGGCAGGGAACAGGAGGTGGAGGAGAGTTAGCCAGACATCAGCCCACTGCCAGCTGCACACAGAGCAAGGCTCAGGGACTGTCTGTGAGAGCAAGGGGCCAAGTACGAACCTACAGACCCACGCCTGCGGGATGGCTGAGCGCTTCTGAAGTCTTCCCTGAAGACGTAAGGCCTGAAAATAATTCCACCTGGGTAGAGTGATAGAATCTGCATATGCAGTGTTACAGAAAATGGGATGCAGGCATGGACATGTACTCAGTATATTTTATTCATCAGTGTTTCTTCTCTCTGAAAAGCCAGCCCTGATGTGTCTGCAAGACACCTCACGCCACCCGTCTCTGCCGCTCTTGCCTTCTGGTAGCTTCCCCATGTTGGCTCATCAGCAGAGGAGAGGGTGGTGCCACCAGTGTGGACTGAGCAGTGGCAGACAGGGGGATGTGTGCTCAGAGAGTCTGTCATTAGAGCAGATGCTGTGGCAAAGTCACAGCAGGATCCATTCTCTCCCTGAAACCCCAGAGAACAACATTGTTTGAGGAGCTGGTGTTGGGTTAGGTCACGGGGTGGGGTTTACACCTGCATTGATCCTGTTCTTTAAAAAAGTAACTCCAAGGGGTTGGGGAGATGTCTCAGCAGGGAGGAGCACTTGCTCTTGTAGAGAATCTGAGTTTTATTCCAAGCACCCTCATGCTGGTGGCCCAGGTGGCGAACGCCTTTAATCTCAGCACTTGGGAGGCAGAGGTAGGCGGATCTCTGTGAGTTCGAGGACAGCCTGGTCCACAGAGTGAGTTCCAGGACAGCCTCCAAAGCAATACAGAGAAACCCTGTCTTGCAAAACATAAACAAAATCCAAGCACCTGTAACTATTTCCTGGTGATCAGACATCCCCTTCTGACCTCCACAGGCATTAGTGTGCAGATATCCACAAGACCCACTTATATACACTTAATTAAACATAAATCTTAAAAAAGCTTAACCAGCAAGCAGCTGTAGAAAGACAATGTTTGATGGCATGTGCTTCTGCTGTGGACAGTAATTATGCTGTTACGTGGTGGTAATACTTCAGGGAGGCAGAATCTCAACTCCCTTACAGGTATAAATGGAAGGTCAATGATTTTACTTCAATTATTTATTATCAAGGGGATCAATAAGCTGTTACCATTGGCTCTAAGGCCCATCAGAACAACAGACTGATCTATAGTCCATCAAGTGCTGAAATGAATTTGTCTAATGGATGCAAAATTGGTCACTATCCATGGGCTGAAGGGATCTTCTCCAAGTCCTGGGTTTAGGGATGGAGTATCCTTGTGTATGGTGCAGAGTCTCCAAGGGTCTGAAGAGCTGAAAGGTAGAAGTGTAGAAAAGCTCTGGCAAGGGCCCAGCCGTCCTGCCCGTCACTGCTTCTGAGGGTACTGGCTGGAATTCGTGTACCATGCTTCACTACGACAAAGACAAAGCTCAGTTCTCCTCATGTAGCCAGGAAGAAAGGGACACATGGAGCTGGGGAGATGGGTCCCATGGTAAAATGCTGAGTTCAATCCCTTGGCCTCATAAAAAGTTGGCATGGCGGCATGCGTTTGTGATTCCAGCACTGCAGAGCCAGAGGGAAGTGGATTCCTGGAGTTCTCTGGCCAGTTAGGGACCCCGTTTCAAAGAAAAAGGCCAATATTTCTTGAGGAATGACATCCAGAGTTGACTTCTGGATTTCACATACTTACACCTACTTGATACATGCACACAAATGCACACACAAATGCACACACACACACACACACACACACACACACACACACACACTGAAAGGTATTATGTAGGAGGGAGGAATGCAGCTGTTTGCAAATAAATAGTCTCAGAGTAGCCACTTTCCACAGTACAAGAGAAGCTGCTTACACAGTAATACAGTTCAGAGACTTGCACAATTTTTATTCTTATTTTTAGAGTGTAATGGGTGTGTGTGCACGTCTGTTCATCTGTGTGCATGTGAGAGAATGTTGCGAGCGTGTGTGTGTGTGTGTGTGTGTGTGTGTGTGTGTGTGTGTGTGTGTGTGCGTGCGCACGCACATGGGTGTCTGTGGAGGCCAGAGGGTATGCCAGAGCCTCAGGAGCTGGAAGCACAGGCAGATGTGGGCTGCCCAGCATGGGTGCGGGCCACCAGACTCAGGTCTTCTGGAAGAGCAGCAAGTCCTCTCACCTCCAAGCCATCTCTCCAGCCCCCTGTGAGTTTTTAAGGGGGGCTTAACTTGTTGACAAGCTCAAAGGGAATAGGGCATGGTGAATTAACATTTGGAAATACATTTTCAGGCCAAGCCCAAACAAAGAGGACTGTGGCAGAGGGAGCTTGCAACAGCTGTACATCAGGTAAAAGTCACTCTGGGCTCAGCTGAAATCAGATACAATGCTAAAAAGGAATGGCTTTCTGGGCAAAGTTGAATGTTTAGGTCTGGCACGTCTGAATTCTCTCTTTTCTGCTTGTAGACACTCCATAACGGTAGCTGGCACTGAGGCAACCCAAGTGCTCATTTTAACTGAAGTCAGCTTTATAGACACCATTTGTTCCTAGATCTTCCTACGGGAATGATGGTGTGGTGGAAATGCTTTGGCTGTTTCCTAAGCATTGGCTTAGACATGGAGGTGAAGTACAGACGTTAGGTGACAGGGACTTTAATTAACTCAATTAATTACCAGTCCTGTTGGACATTATTTCCCTCCAAGAGCAACTGTGTCCATCCACGCAGTGCAGATCTACAATGGAATTAGCCTTCATCTATTGTTCGTAGATCACTAGGAAAATGAAAGCCTTAAGCTCACTCACTCCTCCACCTACTGTGCAATTTTAATGCCTTGCAATTTGAAGAATTCACAACGATATCACAGAGAAGCAAATCATTCCTTTTACAACACAGCAAGAGAGAGCTGATCCCTGCTTATGAACTGAAAATAATGTGAATGCTGATGTGTGCGCTTATTGAAATATTGACTTTTAGACCATGAGTTTTTATAGATGATTAAATAAATAGGCCAAGAGAATGAGTTTAATTCAAGTCATGCCGGGAAATCAAGACACCAACCAAAACAAACCTGATTTCTCACTACCAATTTATCCTGTAGCTTCTGGTGTCACTGCCTTGAAATATTTCAAAACAGTATTCTTTGGCTGTGTAAGTATGGTGTGGGTGTATATGTATGTATGTATGTGTGCGTGGGGTGTATGTGTGTAGGGTGTGGGTGGGGTAGATGGGTGCATGGGTGTGTGTATGTGTGTGTGAGAAAGAGGACAACCATAGGTGTCATTCTTTAGGAGCTGTCCACCTTTTTTTTTTTTTTTTTTTTTTTTTTTTTGAGACAGAATCTCTCATTGAACTGGAGGTCACCAAGTAGGCTAGTCTGTCCTACCAGCGAACTCCAGGGGTCTGCCTGTCTGCCTTTGCAGTAGCACATGCTATGCCACTGGAGAGTCCAGCTCCACCCCCCACCCCCCACCATGGGTCCTGGGGATCAAACTCAAGTCCTGATGCTTCATGGTGAGCATTCTCCCTACTGAGCCATCTTTCCCCCCCTCTTCAAAACACGAACTTCCGACTGTAATTACTGCCTTTGGGAGAGTCACTGTTTTGTAGTTATAGATTAGAATTTGGTCCACACCCCCTAGGGAGTGGTCATGTGTGTTTATTTAAGAGGCTTAACATGTGTGTGGTGGTTTGACTAATAATGGCCCCCATTGGCTGGTATGTGTGGATGCTCGGTCTTGGTGGAGGAATTTGTCACTGGGGGTGGGGCTTGAGGGTTAAAGCCCACACCAGGCCCCTCCTCCCCCTTTCTTCCTCTCTCTGTCTCTTTCTCTGTCTGTCTGTGTGTCTGTCTGTCTGTCTCCCTCTCTGTCTCTGTCTCTGTCTCTCTCTCTCTGTCTCTCTCTCCCCCCCTGCTGCATAAGGATCGATGTAAGGTTTCATGAACTGCGCCAGCACCATGCCTGTGTGGCCCACACCAGGCTCTCTCTCTCCCTCTCTCTCTCTCTTTCTACCCCCTCTCTCTCCCTTTCTCTCTATCTGTCTGTCTCTCTCTCTGTCTGTCTCTCCCTCTCTGTCTCTGTCTGTCTCTGTCTTTGTCTCTCTCCCCCCCACCCCCTGCTGCCTGAGGATCCATGTAAGGCTTCATGAACTGCTCCAGCACCATGCCTGTGTGCATGCTCCACACTTGCTTCCCACTATGACAATCATGAACTAACTCTGAAGCTATAAGCAAGCCCCCAGCTAAGTCCCTTCTTTATGAGAGTTGCTGTGGTCATGGCATCTCTTCACAGCAATAGAATGGTGACTGACACACGTGCTAGGGATCTTCTGTGACATAAAAATACTCCAACACATGGACCAGACAAGAAACATTTATTATCTCCTAGGGTTCCCCTTTTATTTTAAAGTTTATTTGTATCGGTGTTTTGCCAAGTGTATGTAGGTGGAATTTTCCTTGGGCTGCCCACTCACAGAAAAATGACAGAGACTTATTATTAATTATGGCAGGTTGGCCTACAACTTAGACTTGTCCCACTAGCTCTTGAAGCTTAAATTAACCCATTTATATTAATCTGTTTTTTTCTCATGGCTTTTACCTGTCTTCCATCTCTCACTTCCTGTTTCCTTTCCACATCCTGTGGTGTCTCTCCTGTACCTAGAGTCATCTCTTCTCCTTTTCTCTCTGTGCCCAGCAGTCCCACCTAACCTCTTCCTGCCTAGCCTTTGACCAACAATGACACATCTGAACACAGTGTAAAGGGATAGATGTATGTATGTGCACCATGTGTGTGTCTGCGTCCACAGATGTCAGAAGAGGGCATCAGATCCCCTGGAACTGGAGTTACAGGCGGTTGTGAGCCACCATGTGGTTCCTGGGAACTGAACCTGGGTCCTCTGGAAGAGCCCGTGACTGCTGAGCTGTCTGGAGGCTGGCTCAGTGATCGGAGCACTTGCTGCTCTTCTAGATGTCTGGTGCTTGGATTCTAGCTCTTACATCACAGCTCACAACTACCTGTAACACTAGCTCCGGGGGATCTGACACCCTCTTCTGGCATCCCCAGACACCCAAATGCCTTATTGCATGTATATAAGTGTGCACTGACCACATATGTATGAAATGAAGTAAGCCTAGCAACTGAAAGCTTTGTTTAAATCTAACCAGTGTCGGACCAATCTCCAGATGTCTTCCAAACCCATTTCCTCACATTGGATATTCGCCTCCATTCTCTCCTGCATTATGCAAATAGATGCTGCTACCTCTGTGGCTCCCACCACTTTTGGGGTGTAACAAGTGTATATGTAGGTATGTGCAGAGAAGACAGGGTCCTCTCTTCAGTGCCTCTTGCATTTTCCTAAGGTATTTATAATAGACACGAGGACCTCCTTGGAGGCAAAAGATGCTAAATCCTATAAGGAAGTAGTGGGGTCACAGGATTATAATTTCAGGTCAGAGATTAGAGAGGCCATGGATCAAGAAAGTCAGGAGGCAACAGGGCAGAAAGGCGTAGCTATCACAGTTATTATTAACCAACTGGGTGAACAATTTCATATTGAAGGGCTGTGGTCACAGATATTTTAACTACAGCTTGACAGCTTTCCTGTACACCTTTTGTTGCTTAGAAGTAGATAAATCAATAAAATATTTTAAGCACAAAAGATCCCATTTTAGAATAGGATTCGGTGATGGATATGGCAGGAAAACAGTTTCTTGGGAAATGGCAAAGCGTTTAAGATGTCTATGTGATGACGTGAAGCTCTTTCGTGGGTGCTTGGAGCGGATAATTGTAGGTGTCAGATGGATATTTATATTCCTTCTGAAAGTGTGGGCTAGGAGATGGCTCGGTGAATAAAGTGTTTGCTGTACAAGGGTGAGGGCCAGGGTTCTGTTCCCTAGAAATCACTCACATATCAAGCGGATGCGGTGGCCTGTCAGTAATTCCATCATTCAGAAGGAAAGCAGAGTCAGCACAGGCTAGTAGCTAGGCTAGCTGTGTCCACAAGCTCAGGGTTCCCGCGAGAGGCTCTACTTCAATGAATAGGATGATGAGAAGTTGAGGAAGACTCTTGTTGTAAGCCACAGGCCTCTCTACACGTGTACTCACCCCCACATAGCAAATGCAGAAAAGACTAAGAGTGGAGTCACTTTTAGACAACGACAACCTTTCCGTTTCATAAATGACTTCCTACTCATAAAAGGATGTGGGTGTGAAGATAATATTTCAAAGGCTTCAGAGATCTTTCATGTTTTGTCGTCATGGGGAGCTGGGGAGTACAAAACATTTGAAAACCTTGTTATACTCTACATGTAATCCAGATTACTTCATTTCCTACATAAAGGCCTGATGGGGGGATGTCCTGTATGTATGTTTCTGTTATTAGTTGATGAATAGAACACTGATTGGCCAGTATCCAGGCAGGAAACATAGGTGGGGCTACCAGACCAGGAGGAGGCTGGGGGAGAGGAAGGCAGAGGGAGGCCGTCAAGAGGCACCATACTGCCAAAGAAGCAACATGCTGGATTATGGGTAAGCCACAGTCTCATGGAAATGCATAGATTAATAGAAATGGCTTAATAATTGAGGCAGAGCTAGTCAATAAGAAGCCTGAGCCATTGGCCAAACATTTTAGACTTAATATAAGTCTTTGTGTGTTTATTTGGGGCAAAGCGGCTGTGAGACCAGGAGGGACAGAAAACTTCATCTTCAAAGACCCATTGTCAATGTGAGTTCTCGTTGAGTCCTGGTCTCTTTGTCAGCATAGAGGAAATGGTGATGCTTAAATTGGTCCGTTGTGAGGAGGGCAACACATGACGCTGCCTACTGATACCTTATCATGAGGACTGGCATCTTTCAGTTTTGTAGACCAGGATACTCCTAAACTTGCTGTTAATTCCTGGGGTTAAAGGACCTCCTCAGGGTGGGACTTAGGACTTGCTCTATCCAATAACCCAAAGGACAGGGCCTCTAACCTACGTAGCTCCAGACTCACACCTGTTAAAAATGGACTTTAAAAAAGCATCCTTTGGACATTTTTGCAAGCAGCCATGGGACATACCAGGAAATGTATGACATCAATTAGCATACATATTAACTGTCAATCTTGTCCTCAAAAAAATTAATTTATAGCTGCCTCCCCAGCTTCTTTTCAAAACCTTTGGAACTGTCCACTTCCCTTTTCCGATAGCAAAAGACACTTCTTCCTAATTACATTGCATAATCAGAAAGTGATTCTCATTTATTGCCTAATGGTGGGATAATTAAGCACAAGGAGCAGTCATCTCCTGTGCACACTTGCTGAAGTTTTTAATATTTTCACTGATTTTTAATTAAAATTAAAGCTATATATTAAATTATTATTGTGGATGTGTCATTAAGTCCCCAGGATCAAAGGACAAAGTACACAGGAGAGATGGAATTAATGGGAATGGGTGAGAGATACGCCTTTAAAGCTGCCATTAAAGATTTCAATTTAAGAGGAACTGTAATGGTTTATTGATAAAGCGTTGTCTGTATGCAGATTTGACTGCTAGTTCATTCAATAGCTCTACACTTAGAGGGAGATGAGAGGCCTTGTCCTCTCAATGATACCAGCGCAAATTACTCAACTGTTTATCTTTCTTCAAAATGCTAGCACCGAGTCTAGGTGGGCAGTGACTGTCTTAATGACATTTTAATAAACTTCGTGCATGTCCAGTCAGATGTTCTCCTGAGGTTGGAACGTGTCCTTCTGGGATCTAGAATGCTTCACAAATCATACCCACCAGGCCATAAACACCCAGGTCACCACAGAATTATGGGTGAAACTTTACATTAAACAAAATGAAGTCCAGGGCACTTGCACACCCATCAAATGAAGCCCCCACAATTCAGCGGCTACAAGCCCAGAATGTGATCTCCGGGATGACAGTGCCTATGACAAAAAGTTGTGTAACTCAACAGTGTACTAAATACATGAGAGATTTAGGCCTGATCTATGGCCGTCTGAGACCCCCTGACGACTCACTGTGTCAGCACAGTGAGTTATGTGTCTGTGCATTCTTCGTGAGTATAAATCCCAGTCTCTCTGATGCCATTGTATGTAGTTAGATCATTTGTGTGATGACATTTCCCATGTGCGGAGGGAAAGGGAGACACTTTACAGCTTAAAAAACAAAACAAAACAGAACAAAAATGCAGTTTTCTGGCACCAGTAAAATGTTCAAGGGCCCAGAAAATAGCGACTTGTTTCCTAACTCCTGCTCATGTAGAATACTTCAGCCTAAACACAATTTTAGTTGAGATATTTTTCCCTGCCCTGATATCACCTTCTGCATTGTTCTTGTTAAATTAAGAATCAGAAACTAAAAGAGTATTTTTTGTCGAGACCGTTTTCTGTGATGTTCACTGGGAGTGTGTGAACTTTAGTGTAGATCGTTAGGGCAACACAAATGATTTAGTTTTGTCCCCCTGGTTTTTTATTTTTATATTTTTTTTATTTTTTGTTTTTTCGAGACAGGAGACAGGGTTTCCATTTGTAGCTTTGAAGCCTTTTCTGAAACTAACTCTTGTAGACCAGGTTGGCTTAGAACTCACAGAGATCTGCCTGCCTCTGCCTCTTAAGTGCTGGGATTAAAGACATGTGCCACAACGGCTCAGCATCCCCCTGGGTTTAAACAATGAGGGTTTTAAGGACCTGTATGAGTGTTTTAAAAGAAATGATCACTCAGTAGGTTGAACTATGGTTGCCCTACTTAGCTTTAACTGTTAACTTAAAACCAGCTGGAGAGACCTACAGGGGATCTCAGCTGAGAGATTTCCAGTACCAGATTGGGATGTCCCAGAGGGGGCTGTCTTGATGGTAACTGATGTAGGAGGACCCTAGCCCATTGTGGGTGGGGCCATCCCTAGGCAGGTACTCCCGGGTTTTATGAGGAAAGCTGCCTAAGCGTGGATCTGTGAATGAACCAGCAAGCTATCTTCTTCCATAGTTTCTGCTTGTTTTCTGATCCTGACTTCACTTGCTGATAGCCCGTGGCCTGAGAGTGTAAGCCAAAAAAGCCTCTTCCTTTATGAAATTGGCTTTAGTCAGTGTTTTATTTTACTTACTTATTTTTTTATCATAGCAACAGAAAGCAAATTAGAATGATGCTCATTGACAAAAAATTGGGAAATGTCACAGCATGAATGTCAGCTTTCTTACCAGAGAGCTTCATGGATCCTTCTCAGTTCAGTCTGCAGTCATATCATCTTCTAAATTCCTTCTCGATACCACCGACTGCTCCCTCACACTGCCCAGGGGTCCATCTCTTCTTTGGGACATGTGGCCGTGTCTGCCAGGATACACTTTCCCTTGATACACAGTCTTGCTTTTACAAGCTCCGACTCACACCATGCTTGTGTGCCTTCCCTGATATATTCCTCCAATATTCCACTTATGGCCATCTAGTATGTTCTATACACTGCATATAATGTTGAACACATGTTTGGAAAATAGGTAGACATATCTCCTTTCCTTATCATAAGGCTCATAAAAACCAACTGAGAGACTTTTGAGGGCTGGGCTGGTATCGGCTTCTTCTAATATCTCTAGAACATACATTATAGCTCAAAGAAGAGAAGAGAGTGTGGTCCTGAGTCAGACAGACCAGGGTTCCCGCCCAGTTCTCCTTTGTGAACAGGAATGAGTAGCTGAACTTTCCTGGACTTCAGTCTCTTCCTCTCTTAACTGGAGACAGCAATTCCTATTGTGTTGGATGGTTTTGAATATTCAGTAAGGTAATATATGAAGTCAGCATCCCTGGATGTCATGTGATAAGCTATATTATCATATCAATCTGTTATTCTAATAAGTGCTTGGTATGCATTTGTACAGATGCCTGATTAAACTGCCGCGTGAATATGATGGGGCCATTTTTTTTTTTTTTTTTTTTTTTTTTTAGCTGAGAAGGACATGTATCTACAGTTCTACCTTCCTTCAAGAATGTGATCCCTGGAACTGGGGAGATAGCTTAGTCTATAACTAGGAGGACATGAGTCCAGGCATGAAGATAGGCATTGGTCATACCAGCCCTGGCGAGACAGAGATAGGAAGATTCCCAAGGACTTACTCGTAGTGAGCCAGCCTAGATAGGCAATGAAGCGTAATAAGCACACCATAATATAGACTAAAAACAGTAGCTCTTACCCGCAACATCTTTACTTGTTTAACAGAGACGAATGCAGTGTGGGAGAGCTTGGAGGGAAATTCCCATGTACTTCTAGCTGAGATTATTTTGTCCTTGTTCAAAGCTTGCCATTGCTCAGGCAGTGGGGATTCAGGACTCCTTTTTGAAGGCAGGTAACAGAGCTGTTTTCTGTTTCTTCCCCTGAGCAATAGAATGATTAACGGGATGAATAATTGCCTTCTGGTATTTTCAACCTCTTTACCCAGGGACTGGTACAATCCCTTCAAAATAGTTTCCTATTAAATGATTCGCGCCTCGCAACATCTGGAGATTGGATATCAAATCTGAATGGAAGCCACAAAAGTAGATGCCATTGTCTCTATTTAGCCTGTATCAGTAGATCCTTCACAGGGTTGACCATGTCTCTGGGGGATGCTGGGAGCAGTAAAGGCCAAGGTCTCAGGTACAGCTGGAGGGATGGTTTAGAGAGAGTTGAGAACACCGCGTGCACACAAAGGGACAAATGTAGAGACAGTCAGTGCTATTTGTCACAGCTGAAAGAGCAAAACAACTTCATTTCCTATCCACAGGGTGACTAGTGAGTAAAGTGTGATCCATTCATAGCCGAGCACGCCTTGGCAAATCTGTGTAAGTTCTACATTCATAACAAGATAAAGTGCAGCACGCCATACTGAGGATGTGTTCATCCCCCTCTAAAGACGAGTGAAACACACACACACACACACACACACACACACACACACACACACACACACACAAGAAAGCACAAAATCTGAAACGTATGTATAGTAGTGACTTCTCTGGAAGGAAGGAGAAGGTGTGACAAGTAATGTGTGAGTCAAATTATGCTATATTTTCTTTTAAAATACAGATAAAAGAGCTAAAATAGATAAAATATTAAATATCATCAAATATTGCTACTATGAAACTGTTGACATTTCTGAATGATTTTTTTTTTATTACAGTGACATTTCAAGTGAAGGAGCAGATAAGTTCAAGGTAATTCTTACAATATCAGGAGCTTAACAGCCCCTGTTATAGAAAATGACAAATATGGGCGATTTCCCCCCAAACTTAATCATAATTGCAATTATAACATGTAAGGATATTTTATGTGTTACTGAATTTTATTTTAGTCACAAAAGGCTTACATGTCTGGAGAGATGGCTTAGCTGTTAAGAACATTTCCTGTTCTACAGAGGACCAGGGTTCAGTTCCCAGCACCCACATGGGTGGTTCACAATTTCCTGTAATTCCATCTTTAAAAAAACTGATACCCCATTATGACCTTCACAGGCACCATACTCACATATACACATACTCAGACACAGATACACACATAGGATGAATAAAGCTTTTTTTTTTTTTTAAATCTAAAACAAAACAAAACAAAAAAGGCTTACAGGGAGATAAAACAATCAGCCTCCTCGTCTTTTTAGTAGAAGTGCTGCCCTTCAGAGCTCTGCTGGGTGTCTCCCTCCTCCAGCTCCACTCCACACCCATCTTAGGGAATATATTTCTGCATCTTGTTCCATCACAACAGCTTAGCCCCCGGTGTGGTATGGCTGCAATACTGAAGGACCACAGGATGGGTGGCTTCATCAATAATTTATTTTCTCACAAGGCCACAGGCTGGAAGTCTATAATCCAGGTGTCAGCAGGATTGGCTTTCTTCTGTAGCTTTCCTCTTTGGCTTTTAGACAGATAGGCTTCCTATGTATCCACATCCCTCCCTCCCATGGTCTTCAATATCTTCATCTCCTCCCATGAGAAATAAGTCAGGGTGCTTGGAGACCATCCTGAAAAGCTCATTTTAAGGTGGGAAAGCCTGGGGGCACTGAGGAAGATGAATAGGAGAATTTATAGCTGGGTATGACCAAGCCGAACAGATAAAATGGAGAACTAAGCTGTGCACCACTGACCCTAGGCTGGCTCCTCTCTCTCCAAAGCCCTTGAGGGCGGTAAGTTAGTGCCGTTGTCCATGTATCCTTGCTTCCAAGGCATCTGATTGTTACAGAGTACATCACACATAGCAATGCCTTCTACAAAACAGCTACAACAAGAACACTTCCGGGACAAGGAACTAGATATGAGCTAAGAAAGAATGCAGTTACATCTTGGAGGCCTGGACAAGTTCACTCTCTACCAAGGGAAAGCTACAATGTGACCACTTAACTGTGAGAACAAAGGGTGCTTGGTACAGTTAACAACTAGAAACACATCTGCAAGGCTGTCATGGCCATGCCCACCCTGGCTGACATCTAGCAGCTAGCAGGAAGTCAAGGTCAGCAGCTAACAAAGCACAGGAGGGCAGAGGAGGCTTCAGCTGAGGGCAGCATGTCCTCACTCCAGAGTTTCTCACTTTTCCTTGATTTCTCAATTTCCTTCAGTTTCTCAATTTTTGGTAAAAATTATTTTTTCTTGGTTTTTCGAGACAGAGTTTCTTTGTAGCTTTTAGAGCCTGTCCTGCAATTTTCTCTGTTGATCAAGCTTGAACTTACAGAGATCCACCTATCTCTGCCTCCTGAGTGCTGGAATTAAAGGTGTATACCACCACTGCCTGGTGGTAAGAATTCTTAATAAAGCCTGATTCTGCTTTGTATATGCCTGTGAAGGTCTACATCATTAACCTTAGTTGGTAGAGACAACAAACTCAGAGTCACTGTATCAGGTTGATTTCTGTTGACTGTGAGTGTCTGGCATCTTAGGTTCTCTGGTCATGTACAACTGAGCCATGACAGGTTCCATTGCTCTAGAAAAAAATGTGTTCTCTCTCTCTCTCTCTCTCTCTCTCTCTCTCTCTCTCTCTCTCTCTCTCTCTCTCTCTCTCTCTCCCTCTCTCTCCTTTTCCCTCTCTTTCTCTCATCTATCTATCTATCTATCTATCTATCTATCTATCTATCTATCTATCTATCTATCTATCTATCTATCATCTCTATCATCATCTATCCTGTATCTTCCTCTAATCATTTATTTATCCATCTATCAACGTATTGTCTGTCATCATTATCGTTGCTTACTTTGAGTTGCACATTATACTCCTAAAATTTATGCCATTTTGGAACTTTATATCACAACCCTATTTGGAAATGAAGCTTTTGCAAATGTAATCAGCTCCTACTTGATTAGAATTAGTCCTAATTCTGCCGATTGGTATATCCTTATAAGGAAGATAAGATATATAGAAAGAAACTTAGAGAAGGCAGTACATGGAGATGGGGACAAAGACTGGAACTTGATGGCCACTATCAGTCAGGACCAAGGGTCAGAGCAGTTTTTGCTGAAACATCCAAAAGGAATGGGTTCTGCTCACGCCTCTCTCTCCAGTTGTGGTAGAATACACTGTTTTATCTTAACAATTCAGCAATTCAAAGTGTGCATGTGCATGGTTGTGTGGTGTGTAATTCAGGGCACATGTGTGCCATGGACAACTTGGGTATTCATCTTCATCTTGCACTGTGTTTGAGACAGCATCTCTTGTTTGCTGTTGTGTGTGCCAGATTATCTGATTTCTCGAATTTCTACCTCCCATCGTGTTATAAGAGTGCTAGGATTACAGATGTATACTTGCAGACAAAATACCCATGCACGTGACATGAAATGAAAAAATATGTGAAGAGCTGGAGAAGAAGACACCTGATGTCAACTTCCGGCCTCCACATTCACATGTATACAAAAGACTAGCATCTTCATCACTAGATTACTGTAACGATAAAACGTTTAGAGCCTTGTCTGCCCTGTTCTTTATCCTACCCATCAAAATAGCACTAGGTGTATAATGGCAAAGTTGTCTACTGACTTGGATCTGCCATATGAAGAAAAAGTGTGTGCATTTTTAGAGCTTTGAAAATATATCTCTAAACTTTACATTACATGATTTCCAAGCATTAAGCAAGGGAGGTACTTCTTTTCCTCTTTGAAAATTCATTTGATGTAACTATAGCAATTAGGTTTTCTTTTCTTTTCTTTTTAATTCTTGAGTCCTCTCAGATACAACAGTCTCTTATGAGCCCGGAAGCAATTTGATATGCAAGCTTCCTGATGTAGTTATTTTAGACTACCCACGGTGTCAGCAATTATTTTAATTTTGCATTTTGTGTGGTACAAGTCATGGCTTAGACTATTTAATTAGGTCACATGTGGGCAGAGGAGATTAACAACTTGACACTGCTTGATGTGAGTCATGCTTATATTTTAAAAGTAACCATTGTAGATTATGATTCAATGAATGTTTCTCTATCAGAAATATTAGTAAGAGAGGAAGAAAATGTGTAATAATGAAGATGATCTCAACAACTCCTGAAAATGATTCTAAATGATTAAAAAAAAAAAAAAGCCAAATAGCAGATAACTTAATTCCTTCAACCAGATGCCGGGAAAAGGCTTGTAACTGAAAGGTTAGAAAGTGAAGTTCATCCTTGCCATATTACAAAAAGGAGCTCTTAGCTGTCCTTTTTTTTTTTTTTTTTTGACTAAGTGATCAGTGATTATCAGGGTAACTTTAAAGAGGAAAAAAAAAAAAAAAAAAAGGGCAGAAGGCCAAACAAAACAAAAAACACCAAAACCAGAAAAGGGCATCTGATGCCCTCTTCTGTCCTCCATAGATACCTGTACTCACGTGTGCATACGCACACACACGTGTGCACACACACACACACACACACACACAGAGAGAAACACGCACAAATACATAACAAAATAAATATATATTTTGCAAGATTTAAGACCCATTGTAATGTTGCTGGCCTCAGTAACACTGAAAGGAGAATTAAACCCCTTTAAAATCTGATTCTCGTTTTGTGTCAGGTATCATGCTCACTATTTATTCCTACCTCAGTGACACTGTGAGCTTTCAACACTTTTAGTACCCAGAAGATTAATGCAGGGTAAGGAGGTGTTTTGTGTAAGGTGGCGTTAAACATAGAAACAGTTTTCAAATAAGATTCCCTGGCCTGTAGGTCTTCTACTGCCCAGCTTCCAGCCTGTTCCAAAACTCAGTGGGTAAATGACATGGCATGTGCTCAAATGTATAATAAATAAATTAAAACTAATAAAAAAAACAAACTTGGGGATAGAGACATGGTTTAGTGGTCAAGAACAAATATGAAGCCAGGCATGATGGAGTACCCTTTTATCCCAGCACAAGTGGATCTCTATGAGTTCAAGGCTAGCCTGTCTAGGAGAGAGAGCGAGGGAGAAGGCAAGGAGGAAGAGGAGGGGGAGGGGGAGAGGGAGGGAGGATATGTATGTTTGAAGAGGAGCAGAGTTCAGTTCCCAGCATTCATACTGATGTCTCATAAGCACCTGTAACTCTAGTGCAGTGGGGAATCCAATGCCCCCTGCTGACTTCTGAAGGAACCTGCACACATGCGTACATGCCCATATGTAGACACACATGCATATACAATTTAATAAAATTTAACTCTCTGTCTTAGTTATGGTTAGTATTGCTGTGATGAAACACCATGGCCAAATAAAGTTGGGGAGGAGAGGGTTTGTTTGGCTTGCACCTCCACATCACTGTTCATTATCAAAGGAAGTCAGGACAGAAACCCAAACTGGGCGGTAACCTGGAGGCAGGAGCTGACGTGGAGGCCATGGAGGATGCTGCTGATTGGCTTGCTCCCCATGGCTTACTCAGTCTACTTTTCTGTACAACCCAGGACCACTAACTAGTCCATGGATGGCCCCACCCACATCAATCACTAATTAGGAAAATGCCCTATAAGTCAATCCTATGGAGACATTGTCTTAAGTGAGGTTCCCTCCTTTCAGATGACTCCAGCTTGTCTCAAGTTGACATAAAACTAGCTAGGACATCTCTCCCCCTCCCCCTGCAAACTATCCCTCAAAGGGTTGGAAAGGCAGTGAACTCCCAGATAGCTGAACACACAGAGGACCTTAGAGAGTAGCATGCCCAGAGATAGCACAGAAGCCCCACAGCCCTGTTTCTCCTCTTCACATCCTGGAGCGTTTCACCTGAGTCCTTTTTAATTCCCTTTATAATAAATGTAGGTGATGTGTTCCTCCATGTAATCTACTCTAGTAAGCAGATCAAATCCATAGGACCAGGGCTGGGAGGGGATCGTGGGAGCCCTCAGACATAGCTGGCTGCATAAACTATATACAACCCACGCTTATGTCTGGTTCTCGAAGTGGAGAGGCAGTGTCTTGAAACTGAGCCCTCAGCCTCTGGGATCAGATTCCGGCTCTCATCAGGTGGAATTAGCTAAAGGACTCTCCTCCCCCCAGGCGGTGTCCATTGAAGAGTCAGCTGCTGAACTTTGTGGTGTGGGGGTGTCTTAGTTACTTTTCTGTTCTGTGACAAAATGCTATGACCAAGACAACTTATCAAAGTGTTTACTTGAACTTATGATTTCAGAGACATAGAATTTGCAAGGGTGAAAAAAGCCTGGCTTAGAGCTCACATCTTGATCTACAAGAAGGAGTCAGAGAGACCATATGGATAGCATGAGTCTTTTGAAGCAACCCTTAATCCTCTCCAAACAGTCCAGTCAACTGGGGACCGAGTCTTCAAATGTATGAGCCCATGGGGCCCATTCTTACTTAAACTGCCACAACGGGGAGAACTTGGGGTGCATCGGTGTCTGTGTCATGAGAAAGCAGAGCCAGAGTTTCTCTTATGAAGCCAAGCCCATGCTTTTAACTTGCTACTTTCCTTTCTAAAGACACATAATCGTACAGAGTAGTGTGCATGTTTTCCGCCAGCCTGCCCGCTGCTGGTCTGGTCCCATAGCTGCGCCAGCCCCCAATAACACACAGAGACTCCATATTTAATACAATGCTGTTGGACAGTTACTATTATTGTTTATGAGCTAGCTCTGTCTTAATTATTAGCCTATTTCTACTTATCTAAGTATTTCCACGTGGTCATCTTATGCGAGCATGGCAGGCCGGCATCTTGCTTCCTCTATGCTCTACATGCTGACCCCTCCTCACTACTTCCTCTTTCCTCCTTGTCTCCTAGCCCTGCCTATCTTGCTTTCCCATTGGCCACAGTGCTTTATTCATTAACCGGTATGAGAAACATATTTACAGAATAACATCTCCCATCAGTACAGGTCAGCTTCCAGCTTCTCATGATGGGCGAATATGATGAAATTGTATGTTTATGAATTCTGAACTGTTGTCTGAGGACCCAGGATGATGGTGTGGCTGATGAGTGTATTATTCCTCTGCAAAACAGTTCCTTGGTTGAGTGCAACATACCTCTTCTGAGGTGGGCGCTGAGTGATGACACTGCTGTTTTTTGTTATTACCCAGAAGTAGACAGGCAAACTTGTGTGATCTGTATTGGAGGAAGGAGTTCAGAATTTGTATAGAGGCCTCTGTGGTTGTATAGCAGATGTCAGGTGCTTGAAAGAATGAATAGGAAGACAGAGAATGCAAAAAATATTGATTTGGGACTGAATAGGGGGCACACTCATTCCATAGGTAAATAAAAAGGCATTGTCTAACTGGATTAAAGCAAATAGGAAAACCCCAACTGAAACGTTCTCTGAAAACACACTGAATTTATGTTCAAAGATAGAAATGATAACCCTTAAATAGTAACAGGTGTGTAGAACCTTTGGCACTGGAGACTCTTAGTTACAAGCAACAGATGTCACAGCTTATTTGTTTAAAGGGAACAGGACTTACTGAAAGACTCTGGGTAGCTTATAGAATCTCTGGGCATGGTGGAGAAACAGGGATACAGGCTATGAGTCCAGAAGCAATGTCCCAAAGTAGCCCTTTGGAGACACTGTTGTCCTAGATGCACATGGACATAGAAAGTTGGGCCAGCGAAAACGGGTGGCCCTGGGATGCTGTAGCTAAAACCTTGCTCTTTGCTGCCCCCCTGGAGAATAGTTATCCTCCGGGAGAAACTTCAGTCTCTAGCGTCTTCTTGTGCTACTGTGTTGAACCATGGATGCCCAAGTCAGAAAGGCAGAGTTTCAGAACACACATATGTGTATTTGTTCACTTCAACAGACTATTTGACAGCTTCAGAACGTTCAAGAGGAAGGAAGTAATGACTCTGAAATTGGGAACTTTTCTCCCAGCAGAGAACTAGAAGGGGTTGATTTGTGATGCAGCCCAGCCAGGGTATCTGAAGTGTTGAGTCAGATACTCTGCTTAGGATATGTTGCTCACCAGTAAAACAAACTACTTTATGCTTTTCCAAGCATTGGTTTTCTATAAAGTGGTTTTACATTGAGTCAGTTATGATTCAGCAAGATGATTCAGCAAGTAGTGAGGTACTTGTTACAGAATTTTGTGATCAATAGGTCATCATGACATCATCACACACAAGTCAGTAACATCACAACAGTTATTTCAGGGGAAGCCATCTCACCCGGAAGCAGTGGGACGGCTTGTCAGGATAGCTGTTAAATTTCTTTTGAAGTCATTGAAAATAGGAAGCTTGAGATGTATTTTGCAAAGGTTGAGATGCATCTGTGCCATATCCTTATCTTCCCAGCAAAACAGGTGCCATCTTCATGAGATCAGCTGTGTCTGCTTACAAGTGTCCATCACAGTTGGACATACCGGGCCACTGTAGACATCCTTCATAGGAGGAGAGGGTGGGGGAGGGTCATTGGACTCTCAATGTACCCAGCCACTCCTCTCCATCACTTGTATGCAATTCTGCCCTAATTGCATATGGCCTGAGGTTTCAGTGGAGGGCTAGAGTATATAGGTTGGAGGAGGTTAATTGAGAGGGGCTTCATCTATGAAGCCATGGAGAGCCTTACCTATATTGGGTGTTTATGTTCCAAAGTGTTTGCTCCAGGGTCATCTTTTAGGAGCCAGCAGAGTCCAGTTCTACTGACTTCCTGCAAAGGTTCATGTCTGTTGCCTCAGTGTGGTGAAAGGAATCTTAGGATAGCTCTAATGGGAGGGAAAAATACATGTTTGCAGTTACAATTGTGTCTCTTGATGGTTTACTTTAATTCTAATTTTATTGCCCTAATTGTCTATAATTTCTTAGCTCTAATTCTCTGTCTCAATTTTAATTACAATTACAAATCTGTTCCAATTCCGTTTGTTCCAATTATTCTGCATTTCCTCCTCCTCCTTTTTTATTTTCCTTCATTGTTTATCCTTCTACATTCTTTACACTTCCAATCTCACTTGTTCTCTTGTAAAAAAAAAATCCCAAGCATTTATATCCATTCATTAGCAGCTTGTTAGTAACAGAAAAAAGCTACAATGAAAATTCTCAAGGACACAAGCATTCTTTGAAGATATGTAGCAAAACTTATCAGTTAGTTTGTAGCTAACATCAGCCACAGCTGTGGGAAGGTTCCAGCTGTCTCTTGAAGGGGTTGCTACTGCCACAGGTTACAAAGGGAGAAAACGAAATCATGGAGAGATCCAGGGAAAAGGCAAAGAATATTGTATTATTTTACATTTCTTAAGTGTGATTAATAACATCTGGACATGGTTAGTTAGGTGCTATTGATCTCTTGAAGGACTATAGCAAGGACAGATACCTGAAACACCACCCTAAGTTGTCATAAATCTTTCAAGGACTTAGATCTAGGAGGGGGCAGACATCTGCAATTCTGCTCTGTGAAAGTTCCTCCTGTGATCACTCCACAAGGACTTCTGTCAGGGTTAATTATAGAATACAGGCTTCTAAGTTTCTCATTCTAATGAGGAGAACATAGTGTAGAGAGACGTCATCTTTCTGACCATCCACAAATATATGTGCTCAGTGGATGGATTTTTTTTTTCACGAGATAAACACACAAGCAGTGGGAAAACACCCAAAGCTATTCTTAGAGAAGAAATAAAATAACTCCTTAAAGAAATTACACACAGAGACATAGCGTTATCCACAGCCACTGACCCCCATGGCCATGCCAAGTGGGGCTCCCCATCAGAGAGTCACTTATCTTGTAGGTTGGTCTGTTGAACACTAGTTGTCATTTGCTGTAACTCTCAAGTTCTCCAATAGTTTCCTAGTTCTTGCTTGCAACCCCTCACCCATCCTCTGTAAGAAAGTAAGAAAGGCTCAATGGTTCCCCAGAGTGAACTATGTTAGGATCAAACACTGGCTTGCTATGTTTCTGGTATAACTGGATGCCATCATGCAGAAGAATGCAAATAGTTCCATATCTATCAATCTGCATAAAACTCAAGTACAAGTGGATCGAAGACCACAACATAAATACTGTTACAATGAACCTGATAGAAGACAAAGTGGGAAGTAGCCTCGAATGCATTGGCACAGGAGACGATTTCCTGAACAGAACACCAGTAGCACAGACACTGAGATTGACAATTAATAAATGGGACTTCACAAAACTGAAATGCTTCTGTAGAGCGAAGGATACTGTCAATAAGACAAAACAGCAGCCTACAGAACAGAAAGACATCTTCAGTAACCCTACATCTGACAGAGGGCTGATGTCCAAAACATATAGAGAACTCAAGAAACTAGACATCAAAAACTCAAACAATCCAATTTAAGAATGGGGTAAGATCTACAGCGAATTCTCAATAGAATAATCTCAAGCGGCTGAAAGACACCCAGTAAATTGTTCATCATCCTCTGCCATCAGGGAAATAAAAATCAAAATTATTCTGAGATTCTGTCTTACCCTTGTCAGAATGGCTAAAATCAAAACCGAAGAGACAGCTCATGCTGGAGAGAATGTGGAGTAAGGGGCACACTCCTCCACTGCTGGTGGCAGTGCAAACTTGTACAGCCACTTTGGAAATCAATATGGTGGTTTTTCAGAAAATTTGGAGTCAATCTACCTCAAGACCTAGCTATGTCAATTTTGGAAGTATACCTAAAGGATATTCAACCATGCCACAAGGATACTTGCTCAACTATGTTCATTACAACATATTTTGTAATAGCCAGAACCTGGAAACAACCTAGACACCCCTCAACCAAAGAATGGATAATAAAATGTGTTACATTTGCGCAGGGGAGTATTACTCAGCTGTTAAAAAACAATACATCAGGAAATGTGAAGGCAAAGGGATGAAACTAGAAAAAAAACCATCCTAAATGAGGTAACCCAGATCCACAAAGACAAACATGGCATGTACTCAACTCATGAGTCAGTATTGTCTGTAAAGGATAACCATGATACAATCCACAGCCTTGGAGGGGCTAGGTGACAAGAGGGCCCAAAGGGGGAACATGTGATTTCCCCGGGATGGAGAATAGAAGAGATTTCCTGGGTATATTGGGGGTGGGTGAGAATGGGAACACGAGGGATCACGTTGGCGTGAGATAGCTGGGGAGAGTAATAAAGAAATGTTTTGATGGTGGTGGAGCATTTCTGGGTCAGGTAGAGAAACTCCCACAAATCTACAAGGATGACCCCAGCTAGGACTCTTAGCAATAGTGGAGAGGGTTCCTCAACTGGCCTTGCCTGTAATTAGATTGGTGACTACCCTAATTGTCATCACAGTGCCTTTATCCAGTAACTGATGGAAGCAGATGCAGAGACCCACACTGGGCCGAGCTCTGGGAATCCTACTGAAGAAAGGGAGGAGGGATTGCATGAATCAGGGTGGTCACAGTCATCACAAGGGAACCCACAGAGACAACCAACCTTGGCTCACAGGAACTCACAAACACTGGACTGGACCGGCAGCTAAGGAATAGGGACCAACCTCGGCCCTCTACATGTGTGTGACATTTGTGTAGCTTGGTCTACTTGTGGGACCCCTCGCACTGGGAGAGAGGCCTGTCCCTAATGCTTTGGCTGGCTCATACTGGATTGCCCAGCCCAGACTTAATACAAAGGGAAGAACTTAGTCCTACTTCAGCTTGATCTGCCATGCTTTGTTGACACCCATGGGAAGCTTGCCCCTTTCTGAACAGAAACAGAGGAGGAATGGATGGGGGGACAGAGGGGAAGTGGGGGGAGGAAATGGGAGGAGATGAGGGAGGTGAATGACTGTGGTTGGGATATAAAACAAATGAATTAAAAAAAGAACTTTGGTTTGTCGCTGGAATCTTAGAAGAAGGTGGTAGGTATTGCTAAGCTCTCCTCCTCTGAGGGAAACACTTCTTGTGTCTATCTATCTATCTATCTATCTATCTATCTATCTATCTATCTATCTATGTATCTATCCATTCTATCTACCCATCTATCTATCTATCTATCTATCTATCTATCTATCTATCTATCTATCTATCCATCTATCCATCTATCTATGAATTTACCATTTTGGGGTAGAGATACTAGGTGGGGGAGGGGCCTTTGGAAGGAAGCCACATGCATGTTCCTTTTTCTTGAAAAGACTGAATCCACAAAAGAGCCGCCCTTTACTTCCTGATTAAGATTTAGATCTGATAATAAAAAGGGAAATGAAGATAATACATATTTTATGCCCCAGCCTCTCTGGCAGTGATTAATATTTCTTCATGCCCTGAAGACAGAGCAGAAGCTATTGTTTTACAGTCATTTGTGGATATGAAATACAGTTCCCAGTGGTGCACAATAGATCAGCCATGCAGGTTTATGATCTGTCTCTAAACCGGTTTCTCAGAGATCAGTTATCTTGGGTTCATCTTGGATTAATTACTCGGGTATTTTGTAGTTATTCTGTTCACAGAAATAATCTTGTGTTGAATAGTAATTGAATTTTGGAACAAATAAAGCACTCTAAGAAAAGATTTCTTCTGGGTGGGACGTCTTCAGGGGTAAAGGTGCTCTCCATATGTACCCGTAACCTGAGTTTGACCCCGGGCACCCACATGAAGCCAGACAGAGAGGAAATTGTCTTCTAACCAACCCATGAGCTCTGAGTCCCACGAAGCCCTCGCGCCATAGGAACACGATGATGACGGTGATGCTGCTGTTGCTGCTCCTAAAACCAAAGACTTCCTTGGTGATGGAGTTTACTCGGCAACAACCTTTATACAGGAAGGATCTTTGAGATCTTGGTAGATGGTTATGTTTAAAAACACCCTAAGATAGAAAACTCTCTGTAGGAGTGTAACCATGAGGAGTTTAGGAGTGACTCAGTGGTTAAGAGAACTGGGTGCTCTTACAGAGGACCTGGGTTTAGTTCCCAGCAACCACGTGGTGACTCACAGCCATCTGTAACTTCAGTTCCAGGGTATCCTAAGCCCTCTCCTGGACTCCGTGGCCCCAAGGCATGCATCGGGGGGGGGAATATGAATATATATTAAGATTGCAGTGTTAACTTGCTCCACAGGAATTTATTATATTCCAGATTCCACTGATGGGCTTTGATTGCAAACACACGGGGCAGGTATGTCTTCCTAGACTTAAGCGGAAGAAGCCACTGGCACCGTGATGCTCTTGAATAGTGATTCTAGAATGCACTGAGAGAGACCTTGCCTTTCGTGTCTTTATCCTCACAGGAGTCACCTGTGCTGACCTCCCCATGGCGACCTCGACACTTTCTAGTGCGCCCCTTAGCAGGCTTGCTTCTCCCGACTCCAGTCCATCCCTTACCTTGTAGCTAAGGAGGAAACCTAAGACTGAACTGTGACCGTGTCACTCACGCTTAATTTATGGTGAGTCAGTAATCCCAACCCACACAGTGACGTCTCCTAAAATGTGGGACATGCACAAGGCCTGTGTGGATGGACACAGGTTTGACTAACATTAGTTCAGGAGAGGGGGCGAAGGAAACCCTTTCTTGTATCCTCCCCATGATATTATCTGGAGTATTGAAAACCTGTTAGGTGCTAACATGTTGTCAGACATCTCAGTGTCGTATTTCATCCCTTATCTAAATGAAGGACACACCAATTTTCAGAACTATCGTCAGTCTTTGGAATTTCATAATTCCAATTTAGCTCACTCTATATTTTTCTTTGTGTCTCTGCTTTTGTTTGCCTATATTATCTCTTTTCCTCTGTATTTACCTTTCTATACATTTACTTTTCCCCCCCCACACACACACACACACACACACTTCAGCTTTTTGAGACAGGGTTTCTCTGTGTAACAGATCTGGCTGTTCTGGAACTCACTTTGTAGACCAGGCTGGCCTCAGACTTACAGAGATCAGCCTGCCTCTGCTTCCTGAGTGTTGAGATTAAATGTGTGTGCCACCACTGCCTGGATAGTTACATATATTTTTAATCTTTGGTTTATGATATATAGGTTTAAATCTGCTATACTAATATACATCAGGCAACCCATTTGTCTATAAAACATAATTTACAAGCAGACAGGAATAAAGCAATGTTTGTTATAAATGGCTTAAAGATACAGTGTAAATTATAAAGGAGATAATCCGTGGGACACATCAACGCAGGAACATGACAGACATTGTGAAACTTGTCTTTACGTGGCTGACCTTCGGGAGGAGATGAACTCCAGGCACCTTACATCTCTCACGATCTAGTTTTATACAAGGTGGTTACATGAGAATCGTCACCCATACGCTCATGTACTGAGCACTCGGTTACTGAGCAGCTGGTGGTGCTGCTTGGGGACGTTAGGAATCTTTAGGAGGTGGCATCTTGCTGGAGGGAGTGTCATCCCCAGGGGAGGCTGTGAAGGTTTGCAGGCGTCCCCTATGCTCTGTTCTCTGCCTCTGTTTCCTGTGTGTTTTCCTGGATGGGAATGTCATTAGCCAGCTTCCTGCTCTGGCTTCTGTCCCCACGCCTTCCTCACCATTATGGACTCTATCCCTCTGGAACCATAAGCCCAAATAAACTCTTTCTTCCTCGTTATTTTCTTTTATTTTTATTGTCTTTGGGAATTTCACATCATGCACCCGCTCACACTCATTTCCCAGTCCTTCTATGCCTACCCCTGCCACCATTGTGACCTCCCAAAATTAAAAACAACAACAAACAAGTCCAATTTGTACTATCTATATACTCATTGACTAGGCTCTCAGTGGCCTGCCCCTTAAATAGGACAGAGTCCTTCCCCACCCACACCCCTGCTGGAAGCCATCAATTGTGGAGAGCTAACTTTGGCATCTTTGTCACATGTGTTAAGCGTTCTCTTCTGAGGCTTCCTGTTTAGCCTCGCACATGTTTTAAGGGTGGGGGTAGGGTTGTCGCAGAAGCCTTCCGCGTCCCTCCTAACCATGCATCTGTGATCACCGATATCACTGCAAGGGTAGCTTCCTTTCTCTTTGCAGTTACTGGGGACAGGGGTCTTCCACGTGGTTTCCGGCAGCAGCAGAGATCATGAATACAGCCCCTGGCTACAGTGAGACCACAGATTCAGACAAGGCCCCCAGAGGCGCCCAGAGCACATACATCAATCAACTTGGCCTTAGGCAGCTCTGTAGGTCACTCACATCACTATGGCCCCCAGAGGCAGCAAGATGATCGGACATCGGACATGAACATGGCTGCAGATGGCCGCCCAGACCACGGACATCTGCGTGGCCTTCGGTGGCACCATGGACCATGGACATCAACACAGATGCTGGCTGCAGTGGGAACATGGACCCACACATAGCCCTTGGCAACAGCACGGATATGGGCACCACCGTGGCTTCAGAGTTCCCAGGCTGCTCACATCAATCTGATCCTCAGCACCGTCACACCCCAGCCCCGCCCCTCTCCGCAGCACACAGCCGATCTGTTTCTTTTATCTGTCCAGTCTGTCCACCACACACTTGTTTATGGTAGTGGCTTGTGCCACCAGCACCACAAGGTCGGATGGCCTGGCTGTCTTCCACCAAATTCTTTCTTTAAGCTGCTTTTTGTTTTTTTATCATGGTGTTTTAATCACAACAACTGAAAGTAACTAATACAGATATGAACACTAGAATTCACCTACTTAGGTAATTGTGTGTGTGTGTGTGTGTGTGTGTGTGTGTGTGTGTGTGTGTAACTACAATCTGGAACTGTAAACCAAGTTAACCCTTTGCTCGCCTATATTACTTTTCTTCAGGATGTTTGCTCACAGCAACAGAAACTAAACTCATAGCAAGCACACAGCTGTTTTTTATGTCTCCTCAGGAAAACTTCCCAACAGTTCTCTGGAGGTTTGCATGCACAGTACCATCGCTCTCTTTTTCAGCTCAGAAAACTGACACACAAGGTGCTTTGTTGAGTAGGAGCGGGACTGGGTGTTTTGTCACCACAGCAGCAAAGCAGGCTGTCCTGGAGCACAGTCCTCCTCCTGCCTCTGCCTCCAAAGGGCTAGGATTAGAGTTGTGCGCTGTCAGGCCTGGATCTACTTCTTTTTTCCTGTTATAATAACTAATATCATAATGGACATTTAACTGAAGTTGACCTGATGAATAAGTGAGCATTTTTGACTGCTGAACCAAGGTTTAAGGGTCAAATAAAGCCTCCCTTCTTTTGAATGGATGCCAACAGCAACATTTAGACGTTGTAAACTAGCTTATGATGTTTTTAATGAATCTGTTACAGAGGAAGCACATAAATACTGACCTCCGCATTCATTATGCATGAGCCTTCCTCCTACCGCGATTGTGTACCACTCTGGGCTGTTTTTATCACCTGCTGGCTCTCCTGTGGTTATTTAAGAGCATCATAAAACAAGACACCAGATGTGCTTGACACTTAAATAATCTAAATCCTGCTCATTAAAGCCAAGATCAATAGTGTGATAAGACTTTAATGCAAATTTCTTACTTGCCATCTAGCTCATAACTGTAATTTTACTACTGTCACAAATTGTAGTGTAAATATTAGTGTTTTCTTCTGGTCTTAGGTGAGCTCTGTGAAAAGGTTGTTTTAACCTCAAAGGGGTCATGACCCACGAATTGAGAATTCTAGCTGGAATGCTGTGGACTGCATGCAGATTCTCTCTCACTGTCTGTCTGGGTTACTGCCTGGAGCTCAGCAGAATTGCCACATTCCTGTGTCACAGCTCTGTTGTTGGCCTTTTCAGGTTTGGGGCTTGAGACTTACTCTGTCTTCAACTCAGCCTCCTGTTCCCTTATCTACTTCAGAGAGGGCGTTCATGTCAGCTCCCTCTCGGAAACAAATCCTGCCTTGTCTTTCTTCATTTCTAGGGTATATTATTTTACAAAAAAAAGACAAGATGTCCAGTTAGCTTTAGGTTTCAGATAAAAGAACCAAGTAATTTTTTAGTAAAAGTATGTCTCACACAACATTGGGGGAAATACTAGTGTATTGCTCTCTCTCTCCTCCCTCCCCCCCCCTCTCTCTCTCTCAGATTTAACAGAGTGTTGTACATTTTATGTGGGATAATAGTTCACTGAACTCAAAGCAACCGGACATTATAGTATATAATCGGCCGAATGTTGACTTTGTTAGTGCCTAGTCTGCAGTCTGTCTCTGCATCTGTGTATTTATCCAGCTGTGACTTAGCGTCCATCGTTTGTCCTAGAGTAGCCAGCACCTTTGCTTTATGGAATTCAGGAAAGCGCGAAGAGCGTTAGTTTGGGGATTGGAGAGGTGACACAGCGCTTCAGAGTATGAACTGGCTCTTGCAGGGAACTCAAGTTAGAACCTTAGCACCCATGCCAGGCGGTTCACAGCCATCTGGAAATCCAGCTCCAGGGGCAGCTGACGGACACATCTCACCTCATGTGCAGAGACCCACACACGTACCCTTCATTAAATACAAAAGAAACCTTTTAAAAAAAGAATGCTAGCTTTAAAACCAATGCACTATATGGCTAACTTTTATAATTTTACATAGTAAGCTTTAAAAATTAAATGTATTCGTATACATATTTAAACACTGCTCATTTTCTAAGTGCTAATATTTTTAATCTTGAGGCTCTAGTTTTTTCTTTTATTAATTCAAATGATTTTTTTTTTTTGCCTTATGCCTTTAGGTTTTATGTTTATTCAGAAGCTTTGGCCCATCCTTAATATCAAATTTTATATTTTTCTTCTTCTTTTTTTTTTGATGGAATCAGGTTGATAAGCAAACAAAATGAAAATGGCAAAGCTTATTCTATTGAATCACATAATATAAATCTCAGCTCTCACAGGGCCCTGGCATCGGAGACCCAGTTCACAGATTATTTACTCCAATAAACTTTCTCTGGAGATGGTCTGTGTAAATTCCTCTCTGCCACAGATGCAAAACATTTACTGTTCCAAGAGGTAAACAAGCTGTGTGCTCAGAAAACAGCCCAGGTTCCCAGCGGTCAAGCTGATCCACAGGTTGGTCTAAAGTTCTCTTCTTGGAGAAGTGGCCAGGATGATTCTGTGCAACCCACAGAACCTACAATTTCCTAGGCTGGGAGCATTTTCAGGGAAGACAATGAAATGTCACTCCCTCATTGGGTCAGCCGGCTTATTTGTAGTAGCATTTGTGAAGCACTGTTATTTATTTGTTTTTATATTTATTTATGCTTGCTGCCGGTACGGTCATCTTGTGTAATAAAGTTATGTCTAAGGAGAAGTTCAATGAGCTATAGGGGCTTTTGCCCAAGTCTGAAGTGTGTTGGCATGAGCAAATGTGTGTTTGGTGAGCTCTACGTGGAGGTCACTGTGTTACACGGTCCATGCTTCTGAATGACTTTCCTTATAAAATGGCATCACAGGACTTAATTGCTAGGTGTCATGAGATATGAACATTCACCTGGTTTTATGGAAACAGACCATGGCTTCAGAGAAGCCGGTATCATGAGAAGCATGATACTGTGTGCAGGCTAATTTTCCCCCAGTGAATTTTCCGATGAACATTTTAGAGGTAGTGTCACCGGAAGCAAGTGAATCAACCAACACATCAAACTTAAAACATATGCAGTTTAATTGGAAGAATTTTTAAAAGACCAAAGACAGTTTTAGGGGCTTAATAGTTAAGAGCCCTGGCTGCTCTTCCAGGGGACCAGAGTTCAAGTCCCAGCACCTACAGTTCCAGGGGATCTGATGCCCTCTTCTGGCCTCCTCCGGAACCATGTGTGTATGGTACACCGACATGCATGCAGGCAGAACACCCATACACATAAAATGAGAATAAATCCTAATTAAAAACATTAATGATAACGGAGGCAGGGAGGGTTTCCTGTGCCAGACAGAGGTTCTTGTTAGGTTTGCCTGTAAGGACTAGGAAAGATGTTGCAGGATTTCAGGACAAAAGTAGACTGAAAGAATGTTTCAAAGTTGCACAGGATACTTGTTCTGTGCTGCCTTATGGCGCTGTAGAATGGTGCTGAGGCTGTATAGGCTTTTCAGGAGGTAAGAGCTATTCTTTTCCTCCATCAGCCATTGTGTTTCTATTGTCCCTTTGAAACATCTCTAAAGCCTTGGCTAGCCTGGAACTCACAATGCAGCCCAGACTGCCTTTGCATTTGTAGCAACATTCCTGCCTTAGCCTCCCAAATGCTAAGCCTGGATTTTTTTTTTTTAATGTAAACTTTTATTATTTTCTCTTTCTCCATGTGTGGCATGCATGTATGTATGTGTGAGGTATGCTCACTGGTACATGTGCACACGGAAGTCAGATGTCCATACCAAGTGTCATGTTCTATAGTGTTCTCCACCTTATTTTTTGATACAGGATATTTCACTGAAGCCGGGGCCCATGGTTTCAGTTAGATTGTTTGGCCACTGGTCCCCAGGGACCCTACTATATCTCTGCCTCCTCATTGCTGGGATTGAACATATGTGCTGCCACGTCCCATTTTATGTGAGTGCTGGGGATAAGTCTTCATATTTGTGAGGCGCTGTTCCCATTGAGCTGTCTCCCTAACTCTGTTTCTCTGATTTTGCATGGGCAAGGTTGCCCTCACACAAATCCACAATTGGTGTTTTCCACTGCCCGTCCCCGCCCCAGCCCAAAGCCCCAACAGGAAAGGCGTTGGAAGCTGAAGAAGCCAGCCATGCTCCTCCCCCATCTCCCACCCGTGTGCCCTGCCCCCTTCCCTGAGATCGGGGGACTCACTGGATGCCCTGAGCAGGTGCCATCCAGCACACTCCTGGACAGTTTGGTCGGTACTGCGAGTTTTAAAACTCACAAGAAAATGTTTTGCCGGTAAAAGCATTCTGCTTGTGGAGAGCAGTTGAATGAACAATAAGGCATCATTTCCCAGGCTCTAATAACCACAGCCTGTTTTAACTATGGCACATTAGAATAGCCATAAAAGCCCAGGTCATTTGTTACCGAGTTTTCAAATCTTCATCTCAGGGATGCTTTTGGAAAAGGTCAGAACTGCTGTCAGCCCCCAGTGATAAAGAGCGGGATGGCCCTTCGGGAAATGGCAGTTCCCACAGCGTTAAGGACTATAAACCTTTTAAATTGAATTGTAAAAGTTTATAACTAATAAAGAAACTCAGATGAATTTAATGTTATTTGGTCGCTTGAAATATTCCACAGATGGAAACAGATGGTAAGGTCTTGAAATGGGCATCATAAAATGTGAAAACATCCTCCGTGTTGAAGATGTAGTCATGGACTAGGGCATTATCTGCTTTTGACTGAAATCAGATGCTTTTGCAGCTCAGGTGACAGGAAGAGGGACCATGGCCTTTGCTTCCAGAAAAGGAGACAAGAAAAGCCAACAGATATGCTTTTAGTAAGAGGGATAATAAATGCTTCTCATTTCCTCCTTCAAGTGACCATGACCAGTTCCTTTCTTGAGCCAGTAAGGAGATGGTCACCTTAGATAAGTGTGGAAATATTCCTGGGGCAGAAGAGGTGGCTCAGGGATTTAGATCTCTGGTTTCTCTCTTAGAGGGTCTCAGTTCTAGCTTCCAGGCCATGAGGCTCACAATCACCTACTACTCTCCTTCAGGGATATGATGCCCTTTTCTATCCTGCAGAGACAATTGTTCCACATGTCTGAATATCAGGAAGGACATCTCATCTCTAACAGCGCCTCTACTGGTCTGTCTCAAACACACACACACACACACACAGAGAGAGAGAGAGAGAGAGAGAGAGAGAGAGAGAGAGAGAGAGAGAGAGAGAGAGAGAGAGAGAGAGAGAAGAGAGAGAGGAGAGAGAGAGAGAGAGAGAGAGAGAGAGGGAGGGAGAGAGAGAGGGAGGAGAGAGAGTACATATACACATAATTAAAATAAAATAAATCTCAACAAAAAAGAATGGGTGCACAATGGCATTGCAGGGCAGTCTTGTACCAGGACCAGCATCTATGATGCTAAGCACACTGCATTACGGAGTCTTTGAAGGCAGGTTCTTGATCGTTTCATGGTCACTCGTCCATTTAACGAATCAGTGAAGGCCTCCTATGTGCTGGGCCTCTTTTCTAGACATTTAGGATGTATGAATGAACAACGAGATATAGAAATTTATTTCTAATAGAATTTACACTCAGGTCATGCAAAAGACTCCAACACCTAAGATAGATGAGTAGATTAGTGCCCTGGCATCAGTGCAATAGCATGTTCACAAGGGGGAAAATACAAAAGCAAACAGAAAACAAATCTGGTTAAAATAGGCCAAGAATGGTGAGGAGCTAGTTGCAGAAGCATGCACCTTCTATCCCAGCACTTAGAAGGTGGAGGTAGATGACCACTAGTTAGAGGCTACTTGGGCTACATGGCAGGGTCGTAGTACTTTCTCCTTGGGAGCGCCAGCCTGCAAATAATGACACGGAGACTTATTATTAATTATAAAATTTGGTCTTAGCTTAGGCTTGTTCCTAACTAGTCTACTTTCAAGTTTAACTTTTTATTAATTTTTTTTCGTGTGTGTATTTCACATAATGCATCTTGACCCCACTCGTTTCCTTGTTCCTTCCTATCTACCCTCTACCCTCGCAACTCTCAACCCCAGGATAAAACAAGATACAATTTAAAAGAAAAATCTCATTGTGGGAGCTGTACTGTGACACAATGAGCCCTTTAGTCCATATATTGTTACTTGCAAATGTTCATTGCATGGAGTTGTTGGTCTGGTCTGAGGTCTCTGGTTTTTGCGACATCACCTATACTGGGCCCTTACTGAGGCTCCTCTTGGATGTGCTGTATTATGGAGATCCTGTAACTTGGGTCCACAGGACCATGCATCACGGGCTCTAGCAGGCCATAGATGGGGAGGGTGACGGGATGGACCACATAGCTTCCATTCTGGGTCTGGGTGTTTGCTGGGTTGTTCAGCCTGCCAGCTCTCCTTCCCCTTCAACACCGGGCTGAGCTCTCCAGTACTGCCTTGGCTAGCTCACCCTTACGCAGTAAAAGTCAAGGGGCTGGGCCAAGTCCCCTGCTCTCATCTCCTTGGGTTGGCTCACCCACACCCACAGGGCCAGGGCCAGCAGGGCCAGCTCTACCGTGTTGCCTAGTTGAGGTGTAGGGCCATTCTGCCTAGAGCTGCGGCGGGTGAGGGGCAGGGCCAACTCTCTCACTCCAATGACCTCAAAGATGGCGCTCCCACCTACCACGGGCCTTAAGAAGCACGAGGGGGAGCTTCTCTCTCTTCCCCAACCACCATATAGTAGGTGAGGGATGGGGCTCAGCCTCTTACACTCATGTTCTCAAGGCCAGCTCCCCCACCCTTACGTGAACGGGGTCAGCTCTACTGTGTTGTCCTGGGGAGGTTCGAGACCCACTCTCCCTAGTTCTGTATCTGGCAAGTGGCAGGGTCGGCTCTCATCTGCCACAGGTTGTGAGGAGTAAGAGGGGAGGGCATTGTCTCTCTGCCACCGCCACACGACAGACACGGGTGCAGGGCCAGAGGACCTCAGGGCAGGCTGGCCTGCGTCCCCATCAGTAGGGTTGGCACTACTATGGTGCCCCGGTGAGGGGCCGGGCCTGCTCTCCTGAGTGTTGTAGGCCGCGAGTGGTAGGGACAAGGAAGGTAAGTCCCCCACCCTACTGCTTGACAGGTGAGACGTGGGGCTAGCTCTCCCACACTTATGCCCTTGGGGGTCAGCTCACTCGCACCAACCATCACCAGCAGAGTGCGCTCTACTGAGCCGTCCAGGTAAGGCGTAGACCTGCTTTCCTGAATGTTGCAGCCATCGAGATGCTGGGCCAGTGCACTGGTTCTCTTGACCTCAGAGCCTGCGCTCCCATGGGTGGTGAGGAGTAGGAGAGGGAGACGATCTCTCCCCCATCACACCGCCATGTAACACATGAAAGTCAGGGCCAGATCTCCCGTGCTCACATTCTCAGGCCGGCTCGCATGCGTCCCTGTCACCAGGGTCAGCTCCGCTGCGCTGCCCAGGCGAGGTGCAGCTGGTGCAGCTGGTGACATGACACAGGTGGAGAGGTGCACGGGGCTGGGGCAGGGGGCGCAGCTTTCCCTTGACCTTGCGACCACATGGCAGACAAGGTGGGGGGGCAGGACCAGGACCCCCCTCCCATGCCCTCAGGGCCAGCCTGCCCAGGCCCCCACCGACAGGGTCAGCTCTGTAATGCTGCCCAGGTGCGGTACAGAACCCACGAGCTCTCTGCGGTGCCGCAGATGGTGAGGGAGGGGCAGGACTAGTTTTCCCTAGTGTGGCACCAGTGAGGGGCAGATCCAACTCCGCGCAGCCCTGTCATCTCAGCCTCCAGTGGTAACGGGAGCCAAGGACATCAACACAGACCATGGCTACAGCAGGGCCACAGGTACAGACACGGCCCTTGGCCTCAGCTCAGGCCCGGACAACAAACACCATGACCCCAGGTAGCAAGTAGGTCAGCACCTCGGCCGGCACTCCTCACTGCCTTCACCTCGTCACATCTGCCCCTCACCACACGGCGTACCCACCTATGTTGGTCATGATAAGGGAGCCCCCCAGGCACTGGGCAGGCCCAGGGCAGAGAGCACCAGAATGGCGTGTCGGTCCCCGCTCAGTCTTGCTGGTGCCGTGCAGGCTCCAGTCCTGTCTTCTGGGCCACCCCACGCAGCTGCACACAAAAGGGATTTACGCAGATACATGCAGATACCCGGAGAGGTGATTCTGCAGGGTATGCAGGTGCCGGACAGCTCAGTGCGGGAGACCCTGGGGGACTCATGGGTAAATTCTTCCTGCCCCAAGTCTAGGACCTGGGGTGGAGCCGTGCTGGTCCTTCAGAGCCCACAGAGTTCTTATAACTTAAATTAACCCATGTTTTTAATCCACATTCTTCCACGAGGCTCTTTACCGCATCTCCATATCGCCCATCCCGCACCTGGCTGGTGGTCCGCCTTTCTTCTCCCCAGAGCTCTCGCTGCCTGGAAGTCCCGCCTGTGCTCGCCTGCCTAGCTTTGAATTACACCAATCACAGCAGTGCGTTTTTACATAGTGCACAAATATCCCACAGCGTTGCCCCCTTTTCCTTTTGGAACGAGATTCCTGGATCCAATCTCTTTTGTCTAGTTTCTTTCCTGACCATGACCAATAACAACGTGTAATCAACCTCCCTAAATGATGACAAGCATCCACTGAATGAATGACGGAAAACCACCCGTCTCACCTTTTAGGAACATGGGCATGTGTAATTGTGTGTGTGTGTGTGTGTGTGTGTGTATGTGTGTGTATGTGTGTGTGTGTGTGGTGTGTGTGTGTGTCTGTGTGTCTGTGTGTGTGTGTGGTGTGTGTGTGTGTGTGGTGTGTGTGTGTGTGGTGTGTGTGTGTGGCGTGTGTGTGGTGTGCGTGTGCATGTGTGTGGTGTGTGGTGTGTGTGTGGTGTGTGTGTGTGTTGTGTGTGTGTCTGTGTGGTGTGTGTGTGTGTGGTGTGTGTGTGTGGTGTATGTGTGTGGTGTGTGTGTGTGGTGTGTGTGTGTGGTGTGTGTGTGTGTGTGTGTGTGTGGTGTGTGCTGTGTGTGTGTGTGTGTGGTGTGTGCTGTGTGTGTGTGTGGTGTGTGGTGTGTGTGTGTGTCTGTGTGTCTGTGTGTGTATGGTGTGTGTGTGTGTGTGTGGTGTATGTGTGTGGTGTGTGTGTGTGTGTGTGTGTGGTGTGTGTGTGTGGTGTGTGCTGTGTGTGTGTGTGTGTGTGTGTGTGTGCTGTGTGTGTGTGTGGTGTGTGGTGTGTGTGTGTGTCTGTGTGTCTGTGTGTGTATGGTGTGTGTGTGTGTGATGTGTGTGTGGTGTGTGTGTGTCTGTGTGTGTCTGTGTGTGTGGTGTGTGTGTGAGTGTGGGTGTGTGTATCTGTGTGTGTCTGTGTGTGTGTGGTGTGTGTGAGTGTGTGTGTGGTGTGTGGTGTGTGTGTGGTGTGTGTGTGTGTGTCTGTGTGTATGGTGTGTGTGTGTGTGTGTGTGTGTGTGTGTGGTGTGTGGTGTGTGTGTCTGTGTGTGTCTGTGTGTGTCTTGTGTGTGGTGTGTGTGTGAGTGTGGGTGTGTGTGTCTGTGTATGTGGTGTGTGTGTGTGTGTTTGAGGAGACCTATGCATGGATTTTAAGTGGAGGGAAGCTTATACTTGCTGAGAAGCAAGGCCTGTTAGTGAACACTGAGAAACTATAGGTAGCTGGACTTGTGAGGGCTGAATTATGCCCCAGCCAGAGTCCCACGCTGTAGGGCTGATCTGCAGGCCCTCAGAACGTGGTTGTGTCTGCCAAGTTAGAACTGAGGACCTCACACAAAGGCAAATCAGAAACAGTGCTTGGTTCTATGTGGAGCCTCCATACTAACCCCGCGACCGTCATGAGTCAGCGAGCGTTCCAGAAAAGGAAGCAGGAAGAATGAATTCAAGAGACAGAGGGTGGGAAGAGTTTTGTGGAATGCCTTCTTCTGAACATGCCATGACCGCCACAATCACAGTGGCAGATGTGATACCTGCATCAGAATGATGTAAGATCAAGGCAGCCCAAATCCCAGTGGACGATCTCCCACCCCTAACCATTCCTGAGGAGCCATGCATAGCTGCAGGGGTGGGGTGGGGGAGACAGAATATTCTCTTTTGAAGACATGGCCATTGGGAGGTGTCCCATGATCTCTCCCATGGATGCCCCACATCAGCACATGTGAACAGAATTCACTGGACACCGAGGGCTATAAAAAAAGAGGAGGTTTGGGTAGAGAATATTGGGAGAATATGGGGAGATGGGGAGCAGATATGATCATATTTTGCAAACACATATGAAGTTCTCAAAAGTAAAGATGATAGAGGAATTGAAATTTAAAGCATCAATGGGTCATTGAACAATGTTTTGTATTCACACAGGACTGAAAACACAGAAGTCTCAGTGAAGTAAAAACACTCTCTGGTGTGGGACTTTCAGCGGCCTAAGTGGCTGTGCCTTGCCCGGGGCCCACAGTGTAGGCAGAGTTCTTGGACTCATCTGTCTGCCAAGAACATTGTCCTGCAGGAAGATCATTCTGGAATGCCTGTAAAGAAATGATGACTTAGCTGTTTTGCACCATCTGTTTGCCAAGTGGCACAAATGCCATCTCGGCAGACAGGCAGGCAGTCAAACTTGCCTGGAGCGGCCATCCTGAATCCTGTCTGATCTCTCTGAATGCTGGAGATGCTTTTCCTGAATAGAATTCCAACCAATGCGGAAGAAACAAATGGCTCCCCTCCCGCTAGCACGTCTACCCCATCTGTGCCAGGGAAGGCCATTAAAAGAAAGTTAGACTCCTGTGGCAATAAATATGCAAATTCTGGCTTTCTTCAGCAAGGTTGGGCAGGGGCATCATTTCCCCCTTTACCACCAGAGTCCCTAAGCAAGCTTGAAAGTGTTGACAAAGCATTTTAAAGCCATCCAGATGGTTTTGTTTGAACTCTAGCAATCTGGGGACCCTATTCCCCAGGTATTTGGATAGAGTGTCTCTCTTCCCCTCTTTCCTCCTTCCCTCCCTCTGTCCCTCCGTCCCTCTCTCCTTCCCTGTCTCTCTCCCTCCATCCCTCCTTCCCTCCCTCCCCTCCCTCCCTCCTCCCCTCCCTCCCTCCTTCCCTCCTTTCATCTCTTCCTGTCCTTCCTCCCCTCTATTCCCCTTTTCATTTCTTATTCCTCGGCAGTGTTGCCATTTGGACGGACAAGTTAAAGCTCTTTTATTATCTGTCTGCCAAGCTCAGGTTGCTGCCAGGAGATCTTTCTATGCCGTTAGTGGGGTAATGGAGTGAGATGTGTTATCCGCTGTCCAATCTTTCATTCCAGCCGTCTGTTGACGTCAAAGGAGCTTTGGAAGGCTGGGGTCCTGTTGTTGGTGTTTAAAATGTTCTGCTTGGCTCCTGGCTTCTGTGGCTGAGTGAATCCTGGGCCAAAGGCATCCTGGACCTCTGTCTGCATTCGCAAGGGGAGGGCAGTGCTGTCTCACCCAGCACGGAAGCTGGTGACTGAGAAGAAAGAGAAAATGATGTGGATGACACTCAAAGTAGTGCCCAGGTCTGGCGTTTAAGATCAAGGAGGGCAAGGAGGGCTGTGTTCTGAGATTTGCATGGTGCCTGTCTGACTAAGGTTTTCTAGAACCTTCTCCACACTAATTATTGTAAGTCTGCAGGATCCTCAAAGCCAGGGGGACAGAGGTGAAGCATAGCCATGTGTTTGTATTTCTGGTCCAGTCAGGACTTGGCAGTTCATGGCAGGACTGCACTCCCGCATAGACGGTTTATTAACAACCAGGCAGGCTCTGCACAGCAACCTGACCTCCTCACTTCCCATGGCCAGAGGAATAGTTGTGTACATGTCACAAGAATAAATAGTCAGCTCTCAAAAGGAAGGCTGCCCGTGCCACAGATGCCTGCCCATTCTCGCTTAGCCTCAGAGTCACGTGTCGTTTCTACTTCAGCCATGGCTGAGTACTGTAACTGAGTACTATAACTTAGCAGTTGATACTGGCCTTGACTCTTTGTTCTCAGCCCATTCTCACTGACTGTGTGGCTTTGGGCCATTGCGTGTGACCCTCTTGTTTCCTGTCCGTGGTGGAGAGGCCAGGGATCCTTCCTGTAGCAGCAGGAAGGCTGGTGAATGTGAAGGCCATCTTTGTGTGACTCTTGCCATATCCGAAGTACCTGACTCATGTTACATATTACAAACTGAGCAACAAATTGGTTCTGTGTCCATACCAGGTAGAATAGGTGGTGGTTACACACTTTGTGGTGAGGATTTGGCAGCTTCAAGTCCAGAAGGAAAAATACTATATTTAAGTGCATCATCAAGAAATCATAACCACCCCTGACCTCCACTGATCTTATGTGGAAATACATAGTTGGTAGTGAACAGCATAGAAAGCTTTAACAATATTTGTTCTGAAGGAATTGTTCAAAGTGCCTCTCTAGAATTTCAATGGGACAGTTTTCCTCCTTCAGGAATGCCCAGAGAGATTTTTTTTTAGTTTTTTTCAAGTAGGAATGGAACTTTCTTGCTGACTTTTTTTTAGACGGTAAAGAGCAGAGACGCTGCTAAGGGTCTTGCAATGAACAGCTCTCTTCTCTGATAGACGGTGTTCTCAATACTAAAGGAGAGTTTCATTTTGTTTTGTAAGTGAGTAGCTAGGGCTGGGATGCGGTCCACCTGGTAGAATGCTTGTTTAGTATGTGTGAAGCTGTGGGTTTGATCTCAGCTTGGTATAACTTAAGGCGTGTGTCTGGAAATTCTCGCACTCTGGACGTAGAGGCAAAAGGATCAAGAGTTCAAAGTCACCCTCAGCTCTAGTGAGTTCAAATTCAATCCGGGATGCATTAGACTCTGCCTCAAAAAAGGAGGGTGGCTCATGTCAGATTCTCAGAGTCAACACACTTGGAAGAGAAATGGCCTAGAATAAATTTGTTTTCAGTGTCTGGAAAACTTTTAAGTGAATGGCCTGTTTTTGGCCCTAAGTCTCAGGAACGGATAAAAGGATGTGAATGTTTCCTGGGACGAGTTTGTCAGGACGCAGGATCAGGACGGAGTCTCAGTCTGAAAATGCAGACAAATCCTGCTCAGGAATGTCTTTATTGGCTTTAGGATTTTAAATCGTGTGCATACTTATACATCTGTGAGAATATGCGTGTGCATGCAGTGTCCATGGGAAGCAGGTATTGAGTCCTCCGTAGCTGGAGTTACAGGTGATTGTGAGCGTCCCAATGTGAGTGGTGTAAATTAAACCCAGCTCATCTATAAGAGCTGCAAGTATTTTTAACGACTGAGCTATCTCTCTAGCCTCTCAGGGATATTTTTAATGGATCAAAACAAGCAAGCAAACAAACAAGACAACTCAGATGTACTGAGTAACAACAACTACCCTGATTAAATAAGACTCCGATAAAAATAGGAAGAACCCTTTGCATTTAGAAGGTATTACTTAGGGAACCCACAAAACAGTCATGTAAGGCAGGCAAGGAAAACAAATTCTAGAGAGTGACAATGATGGTGATGGTGATGGTGACGGTGATGGTGATGAAGTTAGTGGTGACAATGATGGTGATGGTGATGGTGATGAAGTTAGTGGTGACGATGATGGTGATTGTGATGAAGTTAGTGTTGACAATGATAGTGATGAAGTTGATGGTGGTGATGACGGTGATGGATGATGGTAATGATGGCCATGATGATAATGATGGTGACGATGGTTGTTTGTTAAGCATGGATGTGGTATTCAATAATGCCAACGGAACAAGAAAAAGAGAAATGGGCTCTGGAGTCCCTCCCAACAGTGTCACCTGGTAGCAGTGTGAGTCTGAACTATCCTCCCCCCACCAGTGTATCTTAAGTATTAAGGCATAAAATGAGGCAGTGTGGTGTCTTGGTTAATCTTGGTGTGACCTTCATTGGATCTGACAGCACCTAAGAGATACACAGATAAGACAGCACACATCTGGGTGAGTGTTTCCTGGAATGATTAGTGAGGTCTGAGGGGAAGCTGTGGCCTTTTACCCACTCACCTCGACTCTTGCCGATGAGGGCATCTACCCTCACACTGCCACCATCCTTTGCTGCCATCAGAACTCAGTCTTTCCACATGGACTCTCTGGAAACCTCAGTCCTTCAGGGCCAGATCGGATAGATGAGAAATCCAGCCTCTTGTGCTGAGAGGCTGCTCTTCAGGGCAGGTGGCCTTCATTCAACTAAACTGACTCACGTGGGCCAATCTAATGACCCCTTTTTGTAATAAAAATTCACTCTATCAGTTCCTCCAGAAAACTCTGGCTAATACCTATAGCATATGTCTTGAATTGTTTGGAGAATTAAACAGCAGGGTAACTGATGTGTTTGCCTCCTTCCCTTCCTCCCTCCTTCTCTCCCTCCCTCCCTTCCTCCCTCTCTCCCTCCCTCCCTCCCTCCCTCCCTCCCTCCCTCCCTCCCTCCCTCCCTCCCTCCCTCCCTCCCTCCCTCCCTCCCTCTCCTTTTCTCTTTCTGTCTTCCTCTTTCTTTGTGTGTATGGAACTCCTGCTGAGTGCCCACTAAATCTCAATATCTATGGCTATTAGACAGACATCTTAGATGTGGGGAGAACTTATTTTTTCCGCCCTGGACGCTTCTCAGTTGCCTTTTGCTCAAAACATTCCTCGTGCCAAAGAGACATAGTCAGGGTGGCATGCTCTGACCCATTTGACTGTTGAATGAGTACCGCTCCCCTCTATAAGCTGGCTTCGTTGTTAATGTTCATAAAAGACAACTTTGAGTTTTCAAGACTTTGCTGTAGACATTAAGATATTCAAATGATGTAGATGGTGAGTGCAACTTTGGGCAATTGTCCATGGAGAAATAGGAGTTCTTTTTTTTCCTGCTAAAAATGAACTTTTGAAGAAGAAAGTTCACTACCAGAACCTTGTCTATCCTGATTCCACTGACTATATTTTAGCTACAGTTGCAGCTTTCAAGAGAGAGACAGATCTTTAGACCATCTAACAAATTTTAGGCATGTATGTCAGATGTGTGCATACGTGTGTGTACATATGTGCCTGCATATGGATCTGTGATTTGGTTACAGACCTAAAGCAATTTTTATCATGCAATTAAGCACAAATAAATGTTATAGCATTTGATGGCTTTGACACTGGAATCATGGGACTAGCTTGGCTCTGAATTCCTCTAATTATATTTAATTGCACAGCCCTGAATCTGATACTGAGTCTGGTTTGAAATGAACGGTTTGATGGCTTGGATGCTCTCTCCTAGCTAGACAGGATGGAGATACGTAGGGAGCTGATGATCATGGCATCTGCTGGTACCTTCATGACAGCTGCAGGGTTGATAGTGATAGGGCCACTGGGCTGTGTGGCAGCCATGGCCATGAGACCACACACACT
Organism: Cricetiscus sungorus; assembly: GCA_030556225.1. Taxonomy (NCBI): domain Eukaryota; kingdom Metazoa; phylum Chordata; class Mammalia; order Rodentia; family Cricetidae; genus Cricetiscus; species Cricetiscus sungorus. The sequence continues at coordinate 44,678 of JANBXA010000391.1, read as the reverse complement.
TCTGGTTTTCTTTTTCATTGCTTACACTTTTTTCTTAACCATTAAATTTTTTCCTGGTTGATTTTTTTGGCTTTGTCCTCTGATGGTAAATAAGTCAAAGGAGATCTACTCCAGAGATACCGCTGTTGGATTTATCAACATCTTGAGAATGTCACATTCTACTGCATTTTCTGATGCAATTGCCAGAAGCTGCATACAGCCTGGACATTTATTAGTGCCCGTTCTGGGAAGACTTCAGCCCCAGGCATTCTCTCAGGTTCATTCTCTGCTTCTAAACATGCTTTTGATACTGGCTTCTCACAGGTTTTTATTCTAGAAGCTGCTATCTACTTTTGAACCAGCAATTCCTTTTCTGAAGTCAACATTAGACAAAGAGAATGTTCATCAAACGGTCAGAAGGGCAGACATCAGGGATGGCCATGTTCCTATCATTTGCATCTCACTGCTAAGATAGAGTGTTTGCAGACAGAGCTTTGAGGCGAGACCCAAGATGCCCCCAGCCTGTGACAATCCTGCCTTTAGTCTCAAGCCCTGAGGTTACAGCATGTGCCATTATGTCTGGCTCATAGTTTTAGAAATAAGTTGTAACGTTCATTTTTATTTTATTACTTGTTAATTTATTTTTTTCTTCTTTTTAACGTCTACTGTTTCTTTTTGACTTGTGTTGTCAACAACGCCAAGAAATAAATCAAGAAGATTGAAATAAATAATGTTAAATTGTGAGACGGGCATGAGAAATTTTATAACGATATATAAAATAAAGTTGTCAGGAAAGGCTGCATTGAAGGCTGACACTAAAGAGAGGTCAGTAGGATAGGGAGGGGGTGTGGCATAAGTGCATGAGGTAAAGTAATGAGTCAGACTGAGGGGCAAAGGTCCCGAGGTCAGGCAGTGCCTAGCCTGTTGAAGGAACTGCAGGGAGGTTGTGCGTAGAATGACATAAACGTGGGAAAAGATGAGAAAGCAGACAGGTGGGGGCAGGGAACCAAGAACACAGGGATTGTTTGGCCCTTAGGAGGGTTTTGTTTGGAGTGAAATGAGAATGAGCGGCAGGTTCCCGGACAGAGCAGTCATGTGATCTGGCTTACACATTTTATCAGATCACCAACTGCTGCAGAATTCGTAATAGGGGACAGAGCAGCAAACCTCAAATGGGGACCCCAGGGAGGAGGCCACTGTAGGCACCAGCAGAGAACTGATGGCTGTCCTTCTGTGTGCTCTGACTGTATGTTCATCTTATTGGTTGATGAATAAAGCTGTTTCAGCCAATGGACAGGCAGGATGTAGCCAGGCGGGAAATCCAAACTGGGATAGAGAAAGATAGTAGGTGGAGTCAGAGGGACTCCGTGTAGCTGCTGCGGAAGAGAGAGGCCCAGGCATCACGGGTAAGCCAAGACCACGTGGAAATACGCAAATTAATAGTAAATGGGTTAGTAACTAAGAGAGAGCTAGCCAATAAGAAACCTGAGCCATTGGCCAAACCGTTTATAACCAACATAAACCTCTGTGTGCTTATTTGAGATTGACAGAAGCTTCCATTTACAGAGAAGGGTAGGTAGCTTGGCTGACCAGTTTGGAGGAGGAGAGAAAGGTCAGGTCTAGATATATCTGCTGATAGAGAGATCAAGGATTATGCATGAACTAAAGGCCCACCCAAAGGCTTTTTAAAAATAGTTATGTGACATGTATTTGGCAGTAGTTAATTTCTGACACCTGTCTGGGCTAAAGGTGCCCAGGGAGCTGGGTATGCAAAATCTGAGAGGCAAATATTTATCTTCTAATACTTATAAAACATTAACGTTGTATGACATTTCTTTATTTATTTGCATGTGGGGTTACATGTGTTTTCACTCCTTCTACCACGGGGTTTGTGGGGGTGGTGTGGTGGAGGTGGCTAGAACTCAGATCTTCAGGCTTGGCAGCAAGTATCTTAACCTACTGAGCCATCAAACCAGCACTCAAGACATTTTTCTTGGCATGCCTTAACAAACTCCAGTGCTCCAGAGAACAGACATGTGTTTGGTTTGGTTTGGTTCTGAGACAGATAGACTGTATTCTGTATCCAGAATGACCCTGGACTCACCAGGTAGCCCACTATGGACTCAAAGCAACCCATTGCTCCCATTCTTCCGGGGGCTGGGATTCCAGGCAGGAGCCACCGCAGCCTTTTGGATGTGAGGCTTTAGAAGAGTCACTCTTATTGTTTGGCTCAAACTTTGGTTTGTGCTTACCCATTAAAATGGATAGGGGAAGCTACTGTGTTACCGTCTTATTAGATCCAGAATGCTTCTTGGAAGGCCCCTCTGTGGCCACTGAGTCACGATGACAGCCCCAGCCCTGGGAGGTGGCAGATCCTGATCTCTCCTCACAGGCTCCAGGCAGGAGGATGAGCTTCTGGCCGGGACTTGGCTCTGCCAGGCCCATAAGTCTGCTCTTGCAGTGGCTGCTGGGAGCCGTGTGACATGTCGGTGAAGCTTTTCAGCTGTGTCATCATCACTAGATGGATAGGGTGACAGCAGGAATGGATGGCTGCATCAAAGGCTCAAGTCAGGCCCATCTAACATGATCAAGCACTGTGTCAAACCTTGTCCATATTACAGAAGCTCAGTTTTGCACAGCACAGTTTAAAACTTCAGAGCACTCTGTCATGTCCAAGGACAACTGGCCTTCATACGTGACGTCTTTCTGAACATGATGTGGACAAAAATAGCTACCTTCCTCCACGGCGCAGATTTTAAATAGCCAGAGATTCCAAGCTAATGCGACTTGTCACACTCTTCAGAATTACTGACATTTTTCCCCCCCTCTATAATTATTTGCTAAGTTAGAGCCCACTGTGACAGGATTATTTATTTATTTATTGTTAAATATGTGAAATCAGACAGGTTAGAGATTGTCACACAATGCCAGCAGCTGTTTTCTTTTGCTTGAGGGCACCGGTGGCAAAGCCTAGTACCGAGTGACACGTATTCCTCTGACTTTGGAAGAGCACGTTGCCAACAAAGAGGGACCCAATTACGGATGTGCCATCCCAGTAGAAGACATTTGCTTAAGAGCATCGCTCTGGGTGACAGCTTCCAACAGGATGGAGACTGCTCCAAACTTGTCACCGTGTTCACTGTTCAGTCCCTTTCTCTTTTTGCGTCATTTACAGATGTTTAAAGATTGAAATAGTACTTGTTAGACTCGGGAAGGTATGGATGGGCTGCTGTCTCCCAGGGGGTGTGGTACCCGGGAGTAAATGGGTGTAATAGTGTAAATGGATCTTTCTCAGACTTGCTTTTTTCAAAAGTTATTTTATTTTCATTTACATGTGTGAGAGGATGTGCATGTGAGTAGGTACTAAGGAGGCCAGAAGAGGGCATCAGATTCTCTCTGGAGATAGTTGTGAGCCTCCAGACTTGGTCCTAGGGATCAAACTTGAGTCCTCTATAAGTGTAAGAAGCATACTTAAGCATTGTCAGCTGTAGTGAGATATCCACCCCACCCGTGCCTGTTGCACTGACCACGCCCACTGGGGCGTGGGGACAGGTGTGGGTGTGACCAAGGGGGACTAGGTCTGGGGTCTTGGACCCTAGCTCTGACTCTTGCTTTCTGGTCAGAGACAGAGAGCATCCGGAGGCATCCTTGGGACGGGAACCTGCGGGTATTTCTGGTGTAGGTGATTTCTCCCCAAATAAACATCCATCAGCCTATCGTTTTCCCAGATTCTGATTTATCCACGTTATAGTCAGTCTTTTGTTTGTTTTTGTTGTTGTTACAGAGCTTGGGACTAGTTTTGGTGATTACATCTAGGCTACGGAGACTGGCGTCTTGTGTTAGAGATCACAGGTGCTGTTAAATAGCATACAGTGCCCAGGGTAGAACCCTCACCCTACCCCCACCAAAGTGTCAGGGTAGCACCCCTACCCCATCCCCACCCAGCACCAAAGTGTCCTTGGGTTATGATGTGGGGGCTTGGAGAGGATACCCGTGTAAAAGCTGGGTTATGGGGGGCGGGGCTTGGAAGCTGCCTATGAGAGTCTTTTCAGAATTAGCTAAACAGTGATTTTTTTAATGTGCATTTATTTGTTAATTAATCTTTCCTTAGGTAACATTTTGAAGATTTACTTGTTTTATTTTGTGAGTGTTTTGTCTGTGTGTATATCTGTGCCCAACCCACACACAGGACCAGTAGAGGCCAGAAGAGAGCAGCAGGCTCCTTGGAACTGGCGTTATCGATGGTTGTGAGCTGCCCTGTGACCCTGGGAACCAACCCCCAGGTCTCTGGAAGGGCAGCCTGGACTCAGCTGCTGAGCCATCTCTCCAGTCCCTTGTACAATAGTTATAAAAGAAATTTTAGCGATTTGAAGGTGAAAATAATCTTTGACATGTGCACTGTTTTTCAGAGACTTCATTTTTTTTTGGGGGGGGGTTTATTCTAAGGTAGTATTTTTTCCACAGGTACACATTTACATCTGATAACATTTCTTTATATTTTGAATACTTGCCAAATGCTGAACTGAAACTTTTGTAATGTGTAAATAAATTGTACCTGGATAGAGGTAACCTTTATATATATCTATATATCTATATCTACATATCTATATGTGTGTGTGTAAGATTTATTTTATTTTATGTATAGGGTGTTTTGCCTATATTATGTATATGTATTATGTATATATATTATGTATATACATCACTTGTGTGTCTGGTGCCCTCAGAGGTCAGAAGTGAATGTTGGAACCCCTGGGATGGTAGTTAAGGACAGATGTAAGCTGCCCTGTGGATTCTAGAATTGAACCTGAGTCCTCTGGGAGAGCAGCCAGTGCTCTCAACAACTGAGCCATCTCTCTTGTCCTTGGAACTGACTTTCTAAAAACTGGCCAACATAGCCAGATATTAATGGTTAACTGCTCCTCACCAATATGAGACTGGTTAATACATTCTGATCACACACGGATTGGAATTATACATAATTGCTACCATAGCTTTTATTGCTATTCAGGGTTTCCAGGGACCTGGGGGAATGGCAGAGTGGGTAGGGTGTTTGCTGAGCAAACATAAATGTCTGAGTTGTATGCCCCAAACCCAGATTCACATGGAAAATGCTGGGTATAGTGGTGTACACTGGTAGTCTCAGCACTTGGGGCCGTCATGGAGACAGGAGGACCTCCCGATGGGGGAGGCGCCACAGGCCGGGCATCCTCACCCAATCAACACGCATCAAGCCAGTGAGAGACCCTGCCTCAACAAAAATGTGCAGGACACCAGAGGAGGAAGACCCAAGGTTGTCCCTGGCCTTCACCTGCATGGGCACATACACGCACATGCTTCTTACATACATGCATGGCCACAGTCACATATGCACACCACATACAAATTAACCATATTTAGTCTCAAGTGAAAATCCCCAATATAATTTCATCTTTGTCTAGATTGCATTTAAATTAGAAAGGTAAACATGGCAGGCGTGTGACAGAACGGTAATGGGGGCTGTCCCTGGGCTTTGGGGTCATGGGAACTATTTGTGCTCTTCACTAATAGTCTGAGTTTTACATTGTAAGTGTGAATGAGAAATATGCTCAAGTTGAATACATGTTCAAGCAAAATAAGCAGTAGCCGTTAAGTGTTGGGGCTTCCAGGCCAATGGAAGGATCTGAAGTGCTTGCCCTGCCTGTCTGTGCCAACACCCGGCACTGCCTGTACCCAGCCGGGTACAGTATTCGCCGACTCCCTTCCTCTCCCAGTGTCCATGCAAAGGCAAACTCACCAAGGAGACGAGAGTTTTAATTCTGAAGCCACATATCGGTGAGCAGGGCCCAGAAGCACAGATGCAGGCCTCCCCCTTTGCATCCATGTCCCAGAATTGGTAAGAGGTTTGTGAAGATTTTATATATCAGATCTAAAGGAATAAATATCAAGACACTTTCCAAAAGCATTGGTGGAAACATCAGATGCAACGGGACTGCACTCCCAGCCATTTGATTGGTGGAGACGGATGTTCTCTTTGTACATTCCAGAATGCTGGCCCCCATAGAGGCAAAGGTTTGAGATCACGTATGGAGGAGGCCACCAAATGGCTTCTGCGGGTGGGTGTGTAAAGACGGCTCAGATAGCCTGGCTTGGATTTGCACCATTGTCACTTCTCTATAATTGCTGGTGTCCTAGTCAGTCACCCAGCCTTGGCTGGGTAGAAGGTGACCTCTTTACAGCAGCCTTCTTTCACTGCAGGGCTCTCCAGAAGGTAAGCTTATCTCCAACGACCTCAGGGGTTGTGTCTGATGTGAGCGAGGCTCTACTTTTCCTGAACCGCAGGACAGTGGGTCATGGGCTAGGATGGAACTTGATGTCTTCTTAATCTCTGTCTCTTATATACAGTGTCTCTCTCACACATGTACACACACAGCCTCCCTCCCTCCCTCCCTCCTCCCTCCTTCCCTCCCTCCCTCTCTCCCCCTCCCCCTCCCTCCCTCCCTCCCTCCCCCTCTCCCCCTCCCCTCCCTCCCTCCCTCCCTCTCTCTCCCCCTCCCCCTCCCTCCCTCCCTCCCTCTCTCCCTCCTTTCCTCTTTCCTACTCCCTTTTTTTTTCTAGTGTTGGAAGTCGAACAGAGGGTCTTAAGCATGGTAGGCGAGTGCTCTGATTTCAAGCTAAAACCTTACTCAGGCCAGGACAGGTTAAGAAATTCTACGATGATGAAAAAGAAACTGAACCAGCAAATGCTTTTTTTTTTTTTTTTTTTTTTTTTTGTATATGTGTCCCTGAGACCTCACTATGGTTGCTTTCTGTCAATACACAGTTGAATGCAAAACTTACAAAATAATGTTTTTAAAAGGTATGGATTCCTGGGCTGACCTCCTAGAGAGTCTTTTTCAGCATCATTAGCAGGCTTCAGTTATGGGATGGCACTGTTCAGTTATGGGATGGCTTGGCTTAAGAGTCTGTTTTTCAGGCCATTCTGATGCCGGTAGTCAGCCATTCACAGAAGCCAACATCAAGAGACCTTGCTGTTTTGATAACTAGCACATGTCCCATCCCCTGTGAGATTCATTATCTTTTTAAAAATCCTTGCATCTTTCTAATTAGCTCATAAATAACTCAGCGTCAGGGATGGCTGTTGTTCTTATCGGCATCATTAGGGTAACCAAGAAATCAGTTAATTCGTCATAAAACAAAGCTTGGTAAATGCAGAGTCTTAATGCACTGGGCTCCCCTTTAGGATAACTGTAGGAGACAGTGTAAAACACTAATGAAACATTAATGAGGTCCTTAGCAAAAAGCAGGTAAGGCAATCAGTGAGCTAATTTACATGCCAGTAGGTAGGTTCCAATTTCACTTTTGAATTTTTGTTTAAAAACAGGAAATTCCGAAAGGCTCCCATGTGTTCCAATCAAACAAGCCACCTTTTTAAAGCTTATAGTAATTTCACAGATTTTTTTTTTTTCTTGAAGTTAACTCTAACCAAATACGGTCTTGAGGTTTTACTTTTAATGAGTAGAGCTGTGGATGGGAAAATAAACATGCAGGAATCTATTAACAGGGCAGTGAAATAGGCTGTAAGGAGAGCAGTTTCCTACTACTAAAAGAAAACTCTAATTTACATGCAAATGTACGGGAGGAAAAAAAAATGTATGCTGGAATTTATTTTTAATGGATGCCAGATCTTGAAAGAAGACAAGAGGCACAAATTGATGGCATCTCTGCCGTGCGACGCTATGGGTTTGAGCGTTGAAGAAATGGGCCAATGTCCTCAGGATGAACTACTTTAATAATAATCTTGCCACATGAGAAAAATTATTAATTTGCCCAATTAACATTAGTATGTAAATTATTCATTAACACAACTATCAGGATAAAATGAGAATTTCCAGCTTCATAAATTGTCTCCATTCTGCCTTCTACCGTGTGAGAGATGCTGTGCTTTGGCAGGAGAGCACCTTGGTGAAATTGTCATGACAGAAGGCACAGGGAAGCAAGGGCATAGGGAGCTAAAGTAAATTAGCTCTCAGCGAATATGTGTGCTGGGCTCTTTTCTATTAATATGGGGCTGAGCTACCAGGTGTATGTGGACACTTCCTTAAAAAAAAATGGCAAGAAGGGTCTGGAGAGATGGTTTAAGAGCACTGACTGCTTTTCCTGAGGTCCTGAGTTCAATTCCCAGCAACCACATGGTAGCTTGCAACCATCTGTAATGAGATCCGGTGCCCTATTCTGACATGTAGGCAGACATGTACACATAATAAAATAAATAAATCTTTAAAAAATGTTTAAAAATGGCAATAAGCTGGTGGTGTCCATCTGCCTGGTTCCTGTCCAGGCTCAAGTGTCATGTGACTTCTCATTTTTTCTTCTTCTTGACTTGGCCACCATCTTTCCCTCATTAGCTAAGACAGTGGTTCTCAGCCCATGGGTCACAACCCCTTTAGGGATCAAACAACTTTTTACAAGGTGGCCTAAGACTTTTCTAAAGTATAGAGATTTACATTATGATTCATAACAGTAGCCAAATTACAGTTATGAAGTAGCAAGAAATAATGTTATGGTGCATTGGGAAGGTTGAGAACCACTGACAGATGATTTTCTTTCTGTCTGTTATGCTAGGAACAACTGGACAGGATTGATGAAAAGAAAACAAACCCCCAAACTCTAGAGAATAAGAACTCTACCCAGGAATCATTTCCATTGAACACCTCTCCGTCCAAACCAGGGCCCCCACACTTTCCATGGAAACTTAGAACCCCAGGTAAGTCTACAAACTGAAGCCTTCAAAGCAACAAATCAATGTGTTTTGTCAGGAGGAAAATTTGAAATAGTTATTCTGGTAAGGAATTTATTGAATATACATGCATCATGGTGGGTGTCCACACAGCCTGTGTTTTCACCCTGTACTATTCCCCTTAACGCTTCCTGTCATCACATTCCCACGAGCGAACCAAAGCCACCCCTGTTGCCCTGAAAGCCGGAAAAGGGACTTCTCCAGCAATTCCCCAGACTTCACTCTGGCTTTTCCTGGCCTTCCTCCAGCCACTGGGGCTGTTCTGCTTCTTTCTCCTTGAATTCATTTGTGTTCTTGTTTCAGGGTTTCCATTATTCATTTTCTCTTCCTGGAGTACTGATAATTCCATGGCTGCCTCTGTGTGTGCAGTGTATGCACACATGCACGTGTATACATACATGCAGAGGCCAGACACCACTGCCAGGTGTCCTGGATTACTCTCCATCTTATCTTTTGAGACATCATCTGTCAGTGGATCCAGTCCCACAGCTGGCTAGACTGGCTGGCCGGTTAGCCCAGGAAACTGCCTGTCTACCCTATAGGTTAGGGCCACAGATGTGTGCAATCATGCCTGGTTTCCTGTTTGTTTGTTTGTTTTTAATGGAGGTGCTGGGGATCTGAACTCAGGTCCCTAACCTTCACAGATCTTTCACAAGATGCTGCCTTGGTGTCTGTCACAAGCCCTCCAATTTGAGTACTTCTCATGCTCACCTGGAGAGCTGGGGTGCAGTCTGCCGACCCTGTCACAGGCCTTCTGATGCAGCATGGACAAGAGGCCCTTGGCCACTCTTGAAGGTTCTGGGTGATATTTTTGCTGCTGACTTGTAGTCAGTACCCCTGAGAACTCAATCCCACCATGCCATCCTATTTTAGTTCTCTTATTCAATATTTTTCTTCTGTTTCTTAAATATTTGTCTATTCTCTGGTCTTCTCAGTGAGAACATGGTCTCCATGAAATCGAGAAACCCACTACTCTTGTTTATATTGTATGTGCAGAGTCTACAAAGAAACCCATCAAGTAACAGACAACAGATGTGGTGGTTGAGTCATTGATTCAAGAAGCCATTCTGGAGGGCGGGAGAGGTGGCTTGGCAGTTGAAGTCCTTGCTGCTCATGCAGAAGTCTGGTTTCCAGTACCCACGTCACTTGACTGACAACCACCTGTAACTCCTCTTTAATTCCATGAGAGGTACTATCTGGCCTCTGTGAGCATCCGCACTCATACCCGTGCACTCACACATGAGCATAACCTGCCCTGCCCCCGTTGACATGTAACTAGAAATAAAAGGAGAAACTGTTTTGCATCCCCCTTTTGTTCCAGATGCCGGAGCTGGAGCCCACAAGGACTAGGGTGACTAAGCACGGCTCTTCTGAACTATTGAGATCCATCACCGTTCTCTCTAATGCATGTAGGATCTGCTACAGCGTGTGGCCATCCATATTACAAACCCACTGGCATCTTACAGCACAGCAGTTGTTGGCTGGAGGGTAACTCCTCAGCATTTGGGTGGCAGTGACTGATTCCCCTGAAGCACACTCTGGACATGTCATTGCCTTCCAAAACTCCATGAGCCTTGGTAACCAGGAAATGCTGACGTCTCCTGATTGGCAGCCTCCCAGCTGAGCTCATTAAGAATTTTCTATTTTTAAATGACTTTGGAGGGAGTCATCATAATTTTTTTTTTCTCATTTGCATTTACAGAGCCCAACAAGAAAGAGGCACCTGGGTGTTTTTGTGGTTGGCCCTACATTTTCTTCCAAATTAATTTAAAAAGAAAAATCAGGAATTTGGAGTGTTTGTGGTTAAGGACAAGAGAGAATTGAAAACACAGGAACATTAGGACACTGAGTTGGTTAAATTTCAAGAAAGAAATGTAAATACTCTGCCAAAGTCATCTTGCCCTCCCCTCCCACTTTTGAAGATCAACTTGGCATTCAGAATTGGCTACTGACTCAACGGGTTAGCCCTGGCATCCTCTCTAGAAGTGGTCACTGGAGCCTATTGTCCTAAGAACACACTTTGGGTGTTTGCTGCTGGAGGGAGGAGGCAAGATCATTTTGTAAGCAAGCTAAAAGAAGTATGATTCTCCTGTCACCCGATTAAGACTGTTTATCATTCATTTCTGTAAGAATAAACAAGTTGTAATGTTTTGAGTGCATCAGAAGGTAAATAAAACCAAATCATATTACAGAATAAATGGGCAGAAAGCTGCCTCTGTCTTTCACAGCAATTAGCTGGATGATTTGTTATTGTTTTGCCTTGAGTTTTACATTGGAAAATCAAATTTGGAAATTAGGCTGGGAATTTGCTGTGTTTGTTACCAATTACGTCTTAAAGGCCGTGTTTACTCATAAAATTTATCCCAATTTCAACATGCTGAGCAAAATTCCTGACCTGGAAAGTTCTATCTAACATTCTAACCTGGGGACAAAATTCATTAGCCGGCTCTTAACGTTATGACTGAGGGCCCTTGTCCTGAGGTGGTGGCATTCCAGGAGAATTACTTGTTACTCTTGCTTTTCAAAAGGCCTTCGATGTTTGCAAAGCAGGGATGGAGCGTTTGCTGTGAAGGATGTTTCGTTTGAGATCAGTGTGCATGAGTATATGAGTATATTCAGAACCTTTGTGTTTTGAAGTCCTAATTGCCAACCTTAAATGGATGTCACTGTCGTTTGAGAAACCACTCTTACATCTTCTTATCTTGGTGTCCCCGTGTACTTACTGGACCATGAGTATTGATGTACCTAAGTGGAATTACGTCTTTTCACTGGTTCTAGAAGGAAGAAATGGAAAAGAGACAAAGGATGGTTTGGGGGCCGAGAAAGGTCACATCTAGAACAATTTGTTCTGTTTTCCTCAGGGGCTCTTGTGGAGATCTGAGAAAAAATGTTTGCAAGCCAATCCCAAAGCTTCATCTTCTTTAAGACTTTCATTGATCTTGGAGCTCAGCTGTTTAGCTAGAGTGGCTGGCCACTGAGCCTCAGGGGTTCTCCCTCAACTTCCTGAGCTGGGATTAAAGGCTCATGTTCAACACCAGGCTTCGTGTGTGTGTGTGTGTGTGTGTGTGTGTGTGTGTGTGTGTGTGTGTGTGTGTGTGTGTGGTGGAACAGCACTCAGGTAGTTGTGCCTGTATACATTACCAATAGAACCATCTCCTCAGCCCCGTCCTCTTCCTCTTCCTCCTCATCTTCCTCTTCCTCCTCATCTTCCTCTTCCTCCAAATCTTCCTCCTCATCTTTCTCCTCCTCCTTCTTCAAGACTTTGTAGCCCTGGCTATTCTGGAACTTTCCTTGAAGATCAGGATGGCCTTGAACTCACAAAGATCCTCTTATCTCTGCCTCTTGAGTGCTGGGATTAAAGGTGTGTGCCATCACCACCTGACTTCCATTTCTATTCTTTGTGTAAAGAATTAAAGCAGAGTACTTGACCTCGCGACAGCCTCAGACATAGGTTGACACTGAAGAGGGGACAGTGCTCAGATCCACAGTGATGTAGACATTGCTACCACATTTCCAGTCTCTTCCCTGCCCTGAAAGGCACAGGAAGGCCAGCTGCCCCCACATGGAACTAGATGTCCCTTTCCAGCTGCCCTGGTTGGATGTCTTTGACATCCCGTACAAGTGATGCAGTCTCCAGATAGGGCCAGGAAGGGCCCTCCACGGAGACATCAACCCCATGGGATCTCAACGCTCTTTGTCACAGCAGCACAATTGAATCTGTCCCCAGGGACACAGACAGTGCCCATGGAATTCAGGAACTCTTTATATTAATTCAGATGGGACGCCATGTAAATGAAGGCCCACAGTTCTAAAGGTCTCACCAGGCTATTTTCAGCATTCCAGCGCATTCTAGAAGCTTCAGCAGAGCCTTGTCTGCAATTTTAAGGTCAAATTAATCTGTATATACCATTACTTTTTATCTTGTAAATGACATTTTTAGGTACGCCTGGATATGGCTGCCCTTTTGTTTAAAATTCTTTTTAAAATCCAGTTATGCTCAGGTCCAGGAAATTGCTGGCTGATCCCAAATTGATTGGGTCAATAAAAATCTAATTTCCAGGCTTGCTGCATCAGACTATTTCATCTAGAAAAGTCCTTTGTGTTTAGAACTTCAGGAAAATGAGAAATTGGTACGTATTGGGTACTTGTGTGCATTCTGGACTTGAGTAAAATGTTTTCAGGCAGGCAGAATTAGCACCTACTTCTAACTCTCCTGGTTGGGACAGCTAAGTTCCTCTATCCATGGTTTCCCCTACTTCCCCTGTGGTTCAACCTAGCCTATAGCATCATTAGATTTCAGGGCAAAAGCCTGGGCCGCAGAGGCCCCAACTTGCTAGGTTCAGCTGCCAGTTCTAATATGCCAATTAGAAAAATGAGTAATAGCCAAAATCATAAAAGAGACTCGCCCAATATGGCCACACTGGGAAGAGGCACGGATAAACTGGTTTAGTCCAAGTCTGTCTTCCAGATATTGGCACTAGTGCTAGACCTACATACAGGATGTCTTGGGGAAGAAAACAAGAAGGACGCATGATGGGAGATGTTGTTCTGTAAATATGCTTCTCATACTGGTTAATGAATAAAGCACTGTTGGCCAATAGAAAAGCAAGATAGGCGGGGCTAGGAGACTAGGAGGAAAAGAGGAAGTAGTTAGGAGGAGTCAACATGGAGAGACCAGAGAGGTAAAACGCCAGCCACTCTGGCCGGTAAGGTGAGCCAAGTGGAAATACTTAGAATAGTAGAAATGGGTTAATCATTAAGACAGAGCTAGCTGGTAAGAAACTATTAACTGGCCAACAGCCTTATATCAAATATGGAATCTCAGTGTGTTATTTGGGGCTGGTGCGGCGGTGGGACCAGGCAGCCAGCGTGGAGGAAGAGTGGGACCAACCGGCAGGGAAAAACGTGCCGGCAATAGATGCATAGTTAGATGGTCCTGTCCAAGGTGTGGTCTCCTTGATTGCCTGAGTTCTGGCTCCTCAAAGTGGTCTGAAGATGTCCTTATTCCATGCATTTCATCTTTCCGATGAAATCCTGTAGTTTATAGTTTAAACTTTATGGAAACAGGGTCTTATTTGTCAGTCTCCACTCTCTGCTATATCTCATTATTCACATCTGTAACCCCAGCACTTGAGGGGCTGAGGCAGGAGGAGTGCATGAGTTAGAGGCCAATTTGCATGCAGGAATGTGTTTGTGTGTGTGTGTGTGTGTGTGTGTGTGTGTGTGTGTGTGTGTGTGATGTTTATCATGGTGATATAATCTAAGCAAGAAGTGTTTCACGGAGTTGATCTTCATGTGTACATGTGTGTACATGAGTTAATAAAGATCACCCAGCAATCATCAGCTTTACAGGTAACTCCCAGCTCAGCATGAACCCACCCTCTCAAGCCATTTACCCCAGCTTGACTCCCTGCCCTTCTCCCTGAGGTCAGGCTCTCTTTCCTCCTGGGATGTGAAAGTGGTTGCAGGGCAGGTACCATTCCTGGGGGGGGGAAGCACCACTTAGGAAAAATCTTCTCTGCACTTATCTCTCAGTTCCAGAGGCCAGCTGGAACACCAAGGCATTCTAATTAGCAGGAGCTCCTGTTGGCCTCCTCCACAGGAAGACAGGCAAGGGAAGAGCCAGAGAGAGATGTTTGGAAACATTTCCCAGGGGAAATGGTGGTGGAGGAGGAGGAATCTCTGTCTGCTAATTAAAAGAATGGACTTGAGTTAAAGAGCCATGTGGGACGGTTGTCGTAGTAACACAATCCAAGTAAGATAGCGTTTCTGGACATTGTTATTCAACCCCCCCAAACCCCCCCCAACCAAATTCCCAATAATCTCTGCTGGTCTATAAAGTGGTGTTTTCTGTGGAAGATGCCTTGCTTTCAGCCTTACACTCAGAAGGTTTGGAAGAATTTATACCCTGTCAGTCACACTGATCCTTAGACACAGGCGAGATGGCTTTCCATAGCATGCAAACAGTATAGAACAAAACCAGGAGACAGTTCCCCAGCGTCATTCGTCAATGCTATTAAATGCTACTCGAAAGAAAGGGATTGGAAGGACGCATTCTAGCCGCCACATGCCTCTTCACTAATTCCTCTTGAGTGGCTAAAGAGGCAGTGGATGAGTGCGTCAGATCCCAGATAATTTTTATTTTTAGGATGCACCCAGCATTTTCACTTACACAGTATCCAAATATATCGGTTGGTAACTGTTCTCTTTCAAGCCCAGTTGCTTAATATGCATCTCTTGACTATGGCTTCTGTGGGTCAGCCAAGTGTCTCTAAGAAGGGTGCAGGGCCTAAGGAATCTGTTGACTTACTCCGTGTAAGGGTGCCTGGGGTGAATGGAGTGATGTAATATGCAAAATGAGATGAGACCTTGGATCCCGTGGTGGAACAAGCACCCCATCAGGCAGAACTTACGTGGGAAGGAAGTTTACTGGAGGAAGGGAAGGGAGCGAGGGGGAAGAGAAGAGAGAAAGAGAAAGAGAGAGGGAGAGGAAAGAGAAAGGGGCAGAGAGAAAGTGACCTGCCTCCTCAGAGAAATGGCAGAGAGCAGGGGTGGGCAGAACTTGTCTCTTAAAGGGACCTTTGCACCTGTGTAGAGCCAGGGGCCAGGGTACTGCTTGCCTCGCACAGAGGGGTGACACACTCTGGCAGGTTCCCAAGGGGCAGGGCCAGGTTTGCCTGGCTGATAACACTGAGACTCTATACATCCTCATCCGGCCATGACATCAGCTGAGTTATCCTGGGCAGCTCAGTCATCACGAAGTTAACTCAGGTTCGAGGGGGGGGGGGGGGGAGACACTTATAAGGGTGTTTGCAAGAGGTATAGAAACAGAAAGGGCTAGGAAAGATCATACTTTAAAATCCAACCTGCAGTAGAGGAAGTTCTTCAGTATGCAGCAGGAACAATAGTGAACCATTGTCCACCGAGCACAGCTGAGTCAAATTCAGAGGAAAATGCATCATTGTCGAAGGTGGATTGTCTTCTCGTGACCATAGGGCTGAAGAATTCAATGCCCGACATCGTTGTGGGGCACTGCATTTTGACTTAGACCTAGGAAGGAGGCCATCAAAGACCCCACAGCAGCAGACAGACACCTGGGCTAGCTGGATAGACTTGGGGGGATTATGTATCAAACTTCCTACTTACATAATAATATGTTGTTGGGTCTGGGAGTCATACAGATATTGAGACGAGAACACCAAAATTAGATGAACAGAAGCAACTTTATTCCTTCTCCATGGGGTACCAGAACTTCTAACTAGTTAGGGCCACAGGCAGGTCAGGATCTTCTCTGTGACCCAAAACAGAAAGAATAGGTCCTTTATAAAGAAAAAATAAAAAATAAAAAAAGGGGAGAGGGTGGTGGTTGGGGTGATATAAGAAAAATAATATTTTACTAAAGGTTAAGTCCTAGGTGACGGTCCATTCTGGGGATTTACAACTCGTGATAACATTTTGCAATTTGTGATACAGCGTTTGTACAAGCGTAACAGGGGGTTTGTAGAAGCTTGTTTACACAAGCCTGTGGTTATGTTAACCCAGTTCTTGACACAGCTGGGGTCTTAACTTTTAACCAACTGTTCTTGTTGTGACTGAGAATAAAGGGCAAGGAAGCAATAAAGCCATAGAAGAAGCCAGGCAGGTGGGCTAATGTTCAGACTTACTCTGGGCCTTTCAATGTCAGGAAACTTAAAACATTAAACTGAGGACATGGCAGAATTATGAAAAATTGCCTTACATCTTAAATTCTGATAGCCCACAAATAAACCCGAGACACGGAGGTACGGTGCAAAACTCTTGAGGTTTTCTGGTTATAGACAGGGTCATAACATAGCAGCGCGTGGCGCAGTTTGGTCTAGTTATGCTGCAGTACCACAAAGACACATGCCTTCTTCTGTGCTTCAAACACTTACTTCATTGCCATGGTTTGTCACATGTCATTTGGAGGTGTAAGGTCACAGGCTTAAATCTGAGGTCTTTGGTCACTGAGGCAGAGAGGTCGAGTAGCCTTCCTGGTGTACCCTGTTTGAGCCACATTCATGCAGTGTTTTTGTGACATTCTTCCCTTTTGGTTTGGCAATGACAGTTCTCAAAGCTACAATAATTTAGTTTCCAGGACTAAAGTAATTTGTTTTTCTAGATTCTTGCCTCTCTGTCCCAGGGACTGTTAGCATTGACAAGGCAAGAAATATATGGCTACTAATCACCCAACATTCTTTAACTCGTTACTCCCTGGTTCCTACTAGAAACGACTAAGTAGAGACCAAAAGAGGAGACTTTTCAATCCCTTTCTTCTCTGTAACTACTCTTGTCTGTAAGCAACACTTACATCAGAGTGCCCCGCCCCACAGCCTTTTCCCCCAAGTACAAGCTTCTCGTGGAGCTCTTTAGTCCATCTTCTGTTTTCCAAATCTGCCATTCTTCGGCCCTACCTTAGCCTTCTTACCCAGAAAGCAAAAATGTGTGCCGACCTCTCCCTTCTGCGGGTGCAGACTTTGGAGGAAGGATGGTAGTCTCTCAGCTTCTGATGAACTCTTTCGGGCTCTTTCTAAATGTATCGTTTATTTTGTGTGTGTGAAATTTTCCTGGCTTATTCCTTTCTCCATCCCTTTACACTTCCCTAACACAACAAAGGGACAACTGGTACAGTGGCTCTCCAGTCCAGGTCCAATTTGCATAATCTCTATTGAAAACTTTACAACAGGTCCCATATCTATACATGTCTTAGGGAATCACCCCATTGAACTGAAATCTTTTCATCACCATCTCCCTGTAATGGAGATGTTTCACACACACACACACACACACACACACACACACACACACACACTTATGCACACATGCACGCACGTGCACACACACGTGCACACAATGCAAGCAAAGCCACGTGGGCCCTGATTTCCCGTCTCCATGACGCTGCCATGCTGTTGCTGCTCTTTCTCTGCCCTTTCTACAGCTACCCCAGCCTATAAGCAGACAGCTGCTCCTCTGGTTTCTTCCCCTCAAGTGCATCCCTCTTCAGATATTCCCCAGGTGAAACTCGCAGAGTCCTTGTTGTTCTTGCTTGTCTTTTTCCAACCGACCACGCCTCGCTTTGTTCCCGTATCATCTGAATCCTGCTGCTTAAGGAGACTCATCCAGCATCATTGTGGCCACACCCTCTCAGCACTTGCTTGTTTCTTGATTGTTTATTCCTATCTGGAAGAGCTAAGCATCGGGGACTTGCTACCCTATGGGATTCTAACGTTAATCTTTTAAACACATTTTTGGGGTTTCTAGACCCTTACCTTCTGTTATTACCTCATCCTTAGATGTTTAAGGCTTCGAGATAATCTCTGCTCAATATGCGGGTGATTTCCTTTTTTAGCACCTATTTTCTCCATTCATTCAACCAACAGTGAGCAAATAGACACTTTCTGATTCAGTGTTTGAGAAGGGGAGACGAGCCATCAACAACAGATGAACACATGACTCATCATGTACAGAGAAGTGTGGAGTCCCATTACTAGGAGATTGCCTGAGATGGGACCCACACTCCTAAGTTCCTACAGTAAACAGCAACCTCAATGTGAATAAACTGAAGCTTAACCTGGGGGTGTAGAAAAGAGCTGAGTTTTAGCCAATCACAGCCAGCCAAGTCATCAGACCACACCGTGCCCAAATAAGGCAAGTGACCATCACACCACTCTAGGATGCCTAGCTGTAACCAATCAGGTGGAATCTGCACTGTGCATCAGGGTCCAGCCCACAGAAGGTCACCGTTCACACTCTCCCAACCTCTGCCTTCTGGTTCTTAGTACTGCCTGATGCATGAGTCAGGCTCTGTGCAAACAAACCCTGAAGTTTAATGTGCTTAGAATTTCATATTTATTTTTTCTTTGAGCAAGCGACATGCAGAGGAATTATTGTGGGAGCTACGGGTTTCCATCTTAGACAAGATGTCTGGAGACGACCTCAGGGAAGGCAATTTGGAAGCCTAAATACTGACTATCTAATGGTTTCCTCTGCTGCCTGAAGTACACTGCGTGTATGTCCACTCAGTTCAGGTCCTACCTGCCTGTAGATGAAAGTCCCAGTGATTGTTAAGCTTCATTTATAGTTTAGAAGTATCTGTTCTGGGGTGATGAGATGGCTCAGTGGGTAAAGGTGCCTGCCACCAAGGCTGCCACCAAGGCTGATGACCTGAGTTTGATCCCCTGGATCCACATGGTAAATGAGAGAACCATGCCTGCAGGCTGTCTTCTGACCTCCATCACACACACACACACACACACACAACACACACACACACACACACACACACGTACACACAATCATACACATCATACACACAATCACACAACACTCACACATGTACACACACGTACACACATTCACACTCACAACATTCACTCACACATGTACGCACAATCATACTCACTCACAGTCACACACACACTCACACATTCATAACACCCACTCACCCACTCACATACATGTACACACAATCATACACATAGTTGCACTCACACAAGTCACATATGTATGTATACACATGTACACACACATTCACACTCAAACATACAACACTCACCTACACACACTTACACACATGTACACACAATCATACTCACACAGTCACACACACATACCACACTCACAACACTCACACACTCACACACATGTATACACAATCGTACTCACACACATAGTCTCACACACACACACACACACACACACACACACACACACACACTTGAACAAGTATGTTTTTCCCGCCAGTCTGGTCCCACCGCCACGCCAGCCCAATTAACACACACAGACTCTGTATTTGATATTATGCTGTTGGCCAGTTACTATTTTCCTATTGGCTAGCTCTGTCTTAAATATTAACCCATTTCTATTAATCTAAGTATTTCCACATGGCTCATCTTACTGGAGAGCAGGCACAGACCTCTGTTCTCTCCAGTCTCTACATGTTGACTCCTCCCAACTACTTCCTCTTTCCTCTTTGTCTCCTAGTCCCTCCTATCTTCCTTTCCTATTGGCCAACAGTGCTTTATTCATTAACCAATACAAGAAACATATTTACAGAATGACATCTCCCATCATCCCCTCTTTTCTATTTAAAATAAAAAGAAGGGTTTTAACCTTAGCATAGCAAAATATATCACACAACAGTTATCGAATGAGAATCACAGTTAGCAATATTTTGTCCATTAACATTTAGTAAGATTTAAGAAAATATTTCATCATCTATCCTATCTTTGTGAGTTTAAAGTCTTATGTGTAACTTATCTTTAATCCTAACTAAAGAAAACTATAACCATAATTATCTGTCTTCAACTTCTTCAAAGACCACAGAAGGATAATATATAAACTCTAGAAATGACAGAGACAACTCGCCTGGTCAGTCACCTGAAGTTCTTCTGTAATGTTCCATCTTCAGCCCATAGGCCATAGTGTGTCTGGCAGACTCTTCAGCAAAGCAGGAAACTTTAAACTGTCCACCTGTAATGGCAATTTGTCAGTCATTTTTCTCTGTGTCCTGTAGAATGTCTGGCAGACTCTTCCATGAAGCAGGAACCCTGTAGCAATGTCCATCTTGTATCAGCAGTCACTTTCCTGTGGCTCCTGCATATCCAGTTTATATAGCATAAAGTCAAACAGTCCAGACAAGAGCAGTATCTTGTCCAAATGGTTAGTCTTGCCATATTGAAAGCAACTTCTTCAATGCTCATCGTCCTTTCTGATGCAGGTGGTGTTTCCAGGAGCAGTTATGTCTCACTGTCAAGAAAATCCCTAAACAATTTTAAATGCCATATTCTGTAGGTATTTGAAAGGTTTGAAGAATGCCTATTCATCTCAAATACATCTGTGTGTATCTAGAAATCCTAAGTTACTTAACTCTGAAGTTTTCACTATCATAGGTAATTATCTATAATCTGTGTTAAATTATACATTACATTTCTAAATGAGCTATATAAGCACAATACCTAAACAAGAGGAGAAATATACATATCACAAAATTGACCTTAAACTGTATCAATAAATGAAAATCCATTCCAAAACAAAGCATTCGTATCTATACCATATTCCCCCTTTTTCCTTTAAAAAGATTGGTTGTGGTTATTAACCATTTATAACCAACCCCATATAAATGAAAATAAACATTTATAAACAATATTTGGGAATTTGGATGTTGTTTTTTCAAACTATTTCCTTCTGGTAGGGGTGCTGTCATGGGGATGCTAGGAAGACGCAGAAATCTTGGCTGTAGTCTGCAAGGCTTTGTCCCAACTGCTTTGACAATGTTGGATCACCTGGGACACTGTTTCAGGAGGTCTGGCTTGATCAAACCACATTAGTCTGGAAGGAATCCACGCTTTTCATTTTCTGTGGAAACAAAAATAGAAATCCTTTTCCCTAGTAACTTGTCCTTAGACTTAAATTTTGGAGTCAAAGCATTTTTAAAATATATAAATTGGATTAATCCAGCAGCATTTCTTTTAACAGTTGTTGTTATTTCCTCAGCAGCCAAACAATTTAAAGGCAACAGAACAGCGTACAATATCCAAAGTTTCTCTGTGCTTTCCATCTTTATGTGGCTTTTTTATTACTCTATTTCTTCTATTTCTATTTTTACATATTTTGAGACAGGGTTTCTCAGTGTAACTTTTATCTGTCCTGGAATTCACTCTGCATATCAGGTTTACTTTGAAATCACAGAGATCTGCTTGCCTTTGCCTCCTGAGTGCTGGAATTAAAGGTGTGTGCCACCACACCCAGCCACACTCTGTCTTTTTAAAACCATTTTATTCCTTTTCTCTCCCAAGCCTACGTATACTTTAAAACACACTGTAAACCCTTAGTGGTTTTTCTTAATGTGAATCTGTCTTTACTGTAAATCTTTATCTTTTTCTGGCCATGAGTCTTAATCTGTTAAACAACAACATTGCTAAAATGAAAGCCACAGTTGTTTTAGCTGTGGTCTATCCAAGATGGCGGTGGCTACCTTTACCGCCAGAACTGAGAGCTGAGCTCAGTGCCTTGGTCTACGCTGCATCCAGCAGCATGCTGCCGGCTTGGAGATGTGGTCACTGTGATCCCCAGCTCTTGTACACACCAATAAATTGTTAGCAGAGCTCTTTAAAATCCACGCAGTTTTTTGCTGCTTATGCTGAGTCAGGAAACCTCCCTTAAAGGAGCCGCGCAAATCTGTTTCTAGCAAAGCAAAGTCCAACCCAGGAAAACGCTGCTACCAAGAAGTCTTGCTTGTCTTTGTTCCTTTGTTTCTCAAACCATTTCTTAAGCTTTTCTTAGTTTTAAGTGGAAGATCTTATTAGCCACGTTGTGACGCCATATGTAACGAGTCACACACACACTCACACATTCACAACACCCACTCACCCACCCACATACATGTACACACAATCATACACACAGTTGCACTCACACACAGTCACACAAGTATACTGTGATCTGATAAGGATCAGGATAAACAATTAGGCCAAATAGATGTTTATTAAGGGAGAAATAACTCACAACATAGGCAGATGAACATGGCGGGTTCCACCAGATCCTAAGTCTTCCAGCGTCCACCACCAAAGAGAGCGGCCTGACCCTTTCCCAGCTTTTTCCCCCAGCTCACATCCAGCCCTGTCTCTGCCCCAATGGGGCGTGGCCTAAGCCACAGGTGCAGACAAGGTGAATATCTCGCTACACATGTACACATACATACACACACATTCACACTCAAACACACTCACAACACACACCCACACACACTCACACACATGTACACACAATCATACTCACACACAACCACACACACACACACACACTACACTCACAACACTCACAACATTCACTCATGTACTCACATGTATACACAATCATATACACATAGTCACACACACACTCACACACATGTACACACAATCATACTCACACACATATTCACACACACACACACACACATACTCTCTCACACACATGAAGATAGTTTTTAAAAAGCATCTGTTCTTTATTTAAAAGCCTGAATTTCTGTGTAGGCCTTGTGTTTCATCCCTCGAGTCACCATCCCAATGTTTTGCAAAGGTTGGATGCTACAGAACACACACTTATACAATGAGAGCTCAGCTGACATGTCACAGAGCCTAACCCACCAGGATCACACATTCCGATGGAGGAGGCCCACGTGCAGGACAATGGGAGTACTTGCTTTATGAATGGTCACTGTCTTTACCATAAATTCCCTGTGAAGCCATAGTGCTTCCTTCCTATAGTAGGATTCATCTCATAAATCCCAGCAGTGTATGAAGTGTTAACTGGGCACATTTCCTCCTATGCATTGTTATTGGATGACTCCTACCAGCAATGTGTGATTCTGGCAAGAATAATCACAGTTAATACCCTTACTCTCTCTACCAGGTCTTTGCATAAAAGTCAGAAATCTGCCCCTCTGCTAGCGCCTTCCTTGGCAGACACTTGGTCAGTATCAGAGTCCAGGCAAAGAGGCCTCAACTGAGACATTCACAGATGCCCAAGCACAAGAATTACGACGAGTCTAAGGTTGTTGAGCTGTACTGGTAAGAGAGAGAACAAGAGTGTCCTGGATTCTCTCTGCTAGCAGATAGGGAAGAGCTGTCCCAAGCTGACCTGCTCATTAATCTTTAAAGCACACCTAGTCTTCACTTGCCAGTCTACTAACAATAGACCTGTGTCTTAAAGTTGTCGTTGGGCACTTGTGCCCTCCCTGTCTGGTCATAGTTTTGCTCCTGTGGCCTGGACCCTTGTGTTGTCATTGTAAATGGCCCAGTTCCTTATTGCTTTCTCTAGGAATGTGCTTTTGACCACTGAGAGAAACTTCTTTATCATTTCAAGCCTCCTGAAGATGGAAAAGTTTTTAGAAAAGAAGAAGTGAGAAGAAGAAGTATGGAGAAGTTGGAAGTAGGTCATGATTATTGGAGTAGAAACAGAACAACAAGAAAGAAAACAGGAAATAAAGAACATGGCCCTCAGACTGTGTGTGAGGAGCATTTCACTTTGGGACCCTGGGTAGGGGCTGGAGCAAGTCTCTTGGCCTTACAGTTGGAGCTATGTGACCTCAGTGGGAGCTTCTGCACCACGCTGGCCTATCCTTGCTCAAGCCGCCAGTGTCCCCGTGGATCCTCCCTGTAGGTAGATTTTTTTTTTATCACTTCTCTACTGAGAACAGAGGAAGCCAAGCCTACCACAGTCTCCTTATTTCTGCACACGACGGAGACTGACCATTGCCTCTGTGTCTCTGCTTGCCTAACGGGTGCTCAGTGTGTTCATATTGATTTTGAAATGAGCACATTTGCTAAATAAGCACTTCCTCAGGGCACCAGCATTTTACCCCAAGACACAGCTGTCTGCCATCTCCAGTGTGTGTTTCTCTAACGTATTACAAGGTCTCTGGAAGTTCTTGGATACCAGGTCAAGGAGGGCACCAGCATGGATTGTTACAGGTCAGATAAGGAGTTTATTTAAAGTTGTAGACAGACAGACAGACAACAGCATGCGGGATCATGGAGAGATGGAATCCAGGCCCAAACGGCTTTTATTTTTGTTGTTTGAATGTATGTGTGTGTATGTGTAATCTTATGTGTCTCAGTTTCCTTTCCTGTTGCTCTGGTAAAATACTCTGACAAAAAACAATTTAAGGGAGGAAGGTCTGATTTGACTAATAGATCTATACTGGACTCCACGATGGTCAGAAGTCATAGTAACAGGAGCTCTGGAGAGCTGCACATATCACATCCACAGTCAAGAGCCACAAAGACATAAATAAATGCCTTCACCTTCCTTTCCTTTACTTACACAGTCCAGAGTCTCCTTCTTAGGGAATGGACCCACCCACAGTCAAGATGGCTCTTTCTACACCAATTACTGTAATCAAAATAATCTCTCCCAGGCATGCCCCCAAGTTTGAGAAAGGGGGCTGTCACTGGCTTAGACTCCCCAAGTAGGCGTGGCTGGCCAGCTGGCTAGCCAGTGTCTGGGATCTACCCGTCTCTGTTTCCCCAGGCTGGGGTTACAGGTATGCCCCTGTACCCATCTGTGGGGACATTTTGTTTATGGTCTAATAAAGTTTGCGTGAAGATCAGATTGCCACAGCCACAGAGGCCAGGCAGTGGTGGCACGCCTTTAATCGCAGCACTCAGGAGACAGAGGCAGATGGATCTCTATGAGTTCAAGGCCACCTTGGGCTACATGAGAGTGGATCAGTATAAAAGAAAAACAGAGCTCACACCTTTGATCCCAGCACTTGGAGTGACACGCCTTCAATCCCAGCACTGAGGAGGTGGAGACAGGAGTGACATGGCTGGGCAGATAGAGGCATACAAGGCAGGAGGAGATAGGAATGGCAGTCTGAGGTTTGGCGGAAAGCAGGGCAATTTGAGGAGCAGTGCGGTTGGATGAAATCTGAGGACAGGGTCATCCCTTCTGTCTGAGAATTGACAGAGGTGAGAATTCTCTAGTGGCTGGCCACTTTGCTTCTCTGATTTTCAGCTTTAACCCCAATATCTGTCTCTTGGTTTTTATTATTTGCGCTACACCCATCTTTTTCCCCCCTCAGTGTTAGTACTTTCAGGGCTGTCTGTCCAGCCTGTTTTGTTCGTACCTTGCCCAGGGAAATTACCAAGCTTTTCCCTCTGCTTTCTTTTCCCAGGATTTTTTTTTTTAAGCTCTTTTCATCTCCTTTGAGCAGCTAGCCAGTGTGTAGGAGGGAAACCACACTTATTTTAATATTTTGTTAAGCCTCTTAAAGAACTAAAATGTTCCTTCCGAAAGGAACCAGGCTCAGGTCCAGCGCTCCCACAAACATCACTGCATCCCATCGGCGCTTGAATCTGACTCTGCTTATTACTCCACCGGCAGAAGCAGTTGCCATGGGCTTCTTTCCAGCAAGCATCCTGAATTAGAATCAGCTCATCACTCGTTTCTGCTTTACTGAGAAGCCAGGAGAACACAGAGCATCCCCAAAGCTAAGGCCAGCAGTGGGGAGCGGTCACACGCCTGGATTTTATTCTTGTTGCTGGGAGAGTGTTTCAGTAGGGGACTGGTTAGACTGGGGGTGGTTTCTTTCTTTTAAAATCTTCCTACCATGGGGTGAGAAGTATTTGCACGGTGCCATATCTTCTGGTGAACAGGTGTCCGTGACCATTTATCCTTTGTCATAGAACCCGCTTTGAGGGCCACGTGTCTGAGACCTTTCATGAGAATGTGGTGGCATTCCAGTTTGCTTTACGTTGCTATGACAAACACTGCGGCCAAAAGCAACTTGTGGAGGGAAGGGTTGATTTCAGGTTACAATTCCAGGATCACACATCATCACTGAAGAAGCCAGGGCAGGAACTTAGAAGCAAGAACTAGCGGCCATAGAGGATGGCTGCCTACTGCTTGCTCCCATGGCCTACTCATCCTGTCCTTTCACCAGGACCACCAGCACAGGAGAGGTACTGACCTGAGGGAGCTTGACTCACCCTCATTGGTCATGAATGAAGGAAATCACACACAGACTTGCTAACCCCTTCTCACTTGAGATGCTCTCTTTCCCCAAATGACTCCAGGTTATGTCAAATTGACATAAAACCAAGCAGGATATGGAAGAAAGCACTTACTTGGTTTATACTCTAAGGTCAGAACCCATCACTGAGGGAGTCAAGGCAGGAACTCAAGAAGGAACCATAGAGGAGCCCTACTGTATCACCCTCTGGCTCATGCTCAGCTTGCTTCCTTCTGCAGCTCCCTGCCCCCACCTTAGGGGTATGCTGCCTACAGTGAGCTGGGCCTTCCCACACCAATCCTTAATCAAGACAGTCCCCCACCCCGACAAGGCCATAGATTAATCTTGTTGAGGGAGTTCTTCAGTTGAGGTTTCTTCTTCCCAAGTGACTTTTGGTTGGGTCACATTAACAGTTACAAACTAACCAGTGTAGGCAGTGATTAGTCTTAGCTGGCATCTCCTTAGAGCTCATCATCATTTAAAATAAAACCAAATACAAACAGAAACAACAACAACCAAGAAACACAGGGACAAGAGATTGCCAACTTCATATTTAGAACCTGTATTAAAGTCTTCATTAAAAGCGTTCTTTTTTAATATATATATATACACATATATATATATGTATATTATATTTTCAACAGCCTTTCCAGTTTTCAATACAAACTCCAGAATCATGGAAATAAAAGTTGGAAAGAGAGAGAAGGAGGGGGAGGGAATAAAGGAAGACTTGGGGAGAGCAAGTAAGCATTAAAAAATACATTTTCAATGAACCAGGAGCTTTCCCATCAGCTTTGAGTTTTATTTAACTGCAAACAGCAGCAATACTGAAAACATGGCCAAGAGCTTTGCCTTTAAAGTCAATAAAAGTCACATAGAAAGAAGAGGTGAGCTTTCTTCCTCCAAGACAGCATCCCTAATGCTAGGAAATGCAAATAATAAGTGTGGGAATATCTCTTGTTTGAGCTATGGATGTGTTTCTCTGTTAGAATACATACTTTACACACTGTTATAATGGGTCTAAATCATAAATGCTCATTGTACGTTTGGAATTAGCAGTGGTCATTCCAACCTCAACCCCGTGAGAATTGGAAATATAATTCACAACTCTGTCTTTAAAATTTATGCGAATAAATGCCTGCACATGTGTATGTACATCATGTGTGTGCAGTACTCAGGGAGACCAGAAGAGGGCATAGGATCCCCTTATATTGAACTTACAGGTGGTTGTCAGCCACCACGTGGGTGCTGGGAATTGAACCAGGATCTTCAGAAAGATCAACCAGTGCTCTTAACAGCTGAGTCAATTTTCCAGCCCCATGTTTATTTTCTTGTTGTGACTAAATACCCAACAAGAAGCAACTTAGGGAGGAAGGGCTTATTTGAGGTTTGCGATTCCAGGAGACTCTGCACATGGCAGCTGTGAAGAGGTGGTGACAGGAGCAGGAGTGGCTGGTGGGTCGCATGGTACCCACGGTCAGGGAGCAGGGAGTGGTGGATGCTGGTGGATGCTGGTTCTCTGTTTATCTTCTTTTATCACACAGCCTAGGGCCCTGCCCACAACATGGTGATGCTTTACAATCAGGGTGGTTCTTCCTACTCCCTTAGCCTAGTCTAGAAAAGTTCTCAGAGACAGGGCAGAGGCTTGTTCTCACGGTGGGTCTAAACCTGTTGAAGTTGACAATGCAGATTAATGGCTAGATCTTTTAGCCCTTGATATGCCCTGCTCTACTATCTTCACCTCTGAGTCAGGCCCTGCCTTTCTTTGCTGGAGCCCCCTCCCCCGACCTCCCTTCCCATCTCTCAGAATAGAAACAAAGCTGATTTTCTATCCACATGGTCCTATGACACTGGCTGTGGAAAGTCAGCCTGATGGCCCAATCCTGCCTCTGCCCATTTCACTACTGTTGGCAAGCTCAAAAGAGTTTTTTTTTCTTTTTAACATTTGAAATGGCTGGAAAAACCTCAAATGGAGAAAACATTTGTAGCTTGTGAAACTGATATGGAATTCAAATATCGGCGTCCACAAATAAAGTTTTATTGACTTACAGCTGCTCCTATGTGTTTTCTGTGGCTGCTCCCAGGCTGCAAGGACAGGGCTGAGGTCTCTTAACTAAGAAACACGTGTAGCCCAGGATGTCAGAAATCTGTACCATCCAACTTGTTCCAGGAAAAAGAAAAAAACCCCACCAATGCCAGTCTCAGGCTGCTGTCTGTCACAGCCCAACTCTGCTCTTAATTTTCATTTATCCCCAGGAACCACATGGCTTCCCTGTTGCTCTTCTTTAGAAACGGTCATCTGATGGGAGATGTGATTCTGTATATATGTTTCTCATACCGGTTAATAAAGCACTGTGGCCAATGAGATAACAAGATAGGCGGGGCTAGGAGAGGAGGAGGAGGAGAGAGGAAGTGGTAGGAGGTCGAGATGTAGCCCGGGAAGAAGCAGGAAGCCTGCCGCGCTGCTCCCCATAAGACGACCACGTGGAAATACTTAGATAAGTAAAAATGGGTTAATGATTAAGACAGAGCTAGCCCATGAACAATGGTGGTAACTGGCCAACAGGATTGTATCGAATATAGAGTCTCCTGCGTGTTATTGGGGGCCAGGACGCCAGACCAGCGGCGGGCGGGCTGGTGGAAACTTACATGCTACAGTCATCTCTCTACTGAGACCGTTGCTTCATTCACCAGATCATCTGCTTTCAATTCTGCAGAGGTTGGCAATTTTCCTCCCATGGCTCTATCAGACTCTGCCCTCTGCCTGAGACCATCTGAGCAATCCTGTTTAAAAATGGAGACTTTTCTCCTTGATCCTGTCCTCTTTTGCAGCTAAAGTGCTTCAAAAACCCTCACATTCTCAAGTTTTTGCCTAATTATTTCGTCTCCACTTAATACAATATTAAGTTTCTTAAACTCGTGCTTTAATATATTTAATTAAAATTCTTTTCTTTTAATTGCTCAGTTGTCAGGACGAAATAATTTCCTAGCCCATAGTAGATGCTTGGTAATTACAATGCTTGGGTGTATGAGAGAGAGAAAAAGAAAGAGAGGGAGGGAGAGAGAGAGAGAGAGAGAGAGAGAGAGAGAGAGAGAGAGAGAGAGAGAGAGAGAGAGAGAGATTTATTGATTTGGCTTTTGGCTTAATCCAGCAATTCCTGTTTACATCAGGAGAATCTGGGATCCCAGTAACTGTTCAGTCCACAAGGCTGGAAGCCTTGGCACTTCTTTCTAATCAGTTGCCGAAGGCCAGGAGAGCCACAATACATACTGTGAAGTCAGAAAGTGTTTCCTGGATGTTTTTAGAGGCTTATTATATTGGCTATTTCTAAATAACAGGCTATCACAGGACCACCACAGTCACAACACCCTCATTGCCATCCACTCTGATTGTCTCTTACTGGGACCAACAGTACAGAATCCTCAGCCGCCTGCATGCTTAGTCCCAGGATGCTCACATTCACCCCGAGTTAAGAGACATGTTACCAGGGACGTTCCTGCTTGGGCTTGCAAGCTGTCTTCTCTTGTTACGGCAGGTTTCCCTGCCGGCTGCCGCTGGTTCTGCCACCATGGTCCCACAACCACGTGTGCCCCAAATAACACTCAGAGACTCTGTATTTGATACAATCCTGTTGGCCAATTACCATTATTGTTAATGGGCTAGCTCTGCCTTAATTATTAACCCATTTCTACTTATCTAAGTATTTCCACGTGGTCGTCTTATCGGGGAGCCGCTCGGCAGGCGTCCTGCTTCTTCCCTGGGCTACATCTCGACTCCTACTTCTACTTCCTCTTTCCTCCTTCTAGTCTCCTAGCGCCCCGCCTATCTAGTTTTCTATTGGCCAGCAGGGCTTTATTAACCAGTATGAGAAACATATATACAGAATAACATCTCCCATCATTCTCTCTTAGCTGAGCTGAGCTAAGTTATTTGATCATGGCCTTAGCCACACATATCAATAATTAAGGAAAACATCTGAGGAGTGTGTGTCTTTGGATTTCCTTTTTAATTCCTAGAGGGGAAAACATTTAGTGAACCAGTCAAATAAAACCAGCTTTCCTTCGAAACTGAATTTCAATGGGAACTGCCAACAGCATCTAGAGAATCATCAAGAACTATGTAATCTGAGAGGCATCAAGAATGGATACACACCTCTCGTGTGTGGTATATGAACCTGTAATTGTTCATGTGTGTGTAGGAGTCAAAGTCTGATATTTAATGTCTCCCTCTAGCACTCAGAGCCTTGTTTCTATAAGCTGCATCTTTCACTAAACCCTGAGCTCACTAATTCAGCAAGACCAGCTGGCCAGCCTGCTCCAGGAATCTTTTTCTTTGCTTCGCCAGCTGTTGGATTACAGGCATGTGCCACCACACCCAGATTTTGGCACACGTTCTTGGAGTTCACTCTGAGGGCCTTGAACTTTGATGGCAGGCTATAAGTGGGGCCATTTTTCTAGCCTACGTTGAACTATTTACAGAACAGAATATTGACTCAAAGTAAATGCAGATTCTCTGTAGGGCATGAGATAGTGTCTGAAGCTCATGAAGGTTTGACGAACCCCTTAAGATAATGACTAAATTAGTCAGGATAAGCTAAGCAATGCTCCAGCGATGAGTATTATACAGCCCAAACAGAGGTCAGGGTCAGAGAACAGTGAAACTTTGCATGTCCCAGTCTAATGTTGGTTAGCAGCTGCCCCCATCTGGGTCATAGGGCCTCTAAGGCTACTGAGGCAGAGAAAGAAGCAGAAGATACACATTGGCTCTGAGCTATGCTGCCTCCCTTTGCCCTAACACATCCTACCACGGAGGACAAGTATGGGACCAGGAAGCAGAGCTGGGCAGCTTCTGCAATCATTAAGGGCGGGGTGGTAAAGGCTTGATCTGCAATCTGTGACCCAGTGTGACGGTGTGTGACTTTCCCTAGCTAAGCGAAAGTAGGTCTGTGTCCTACTGACCTGTCGCTTAATGGTCATCCCCTCTCTGTTTTATTCCGTGCCCTGCCCCAACCCAATGACCCATGTCATACATGGCTCTCAAAACTTGAGATCCATAAGGAACACAAAAACAGATTATTCTTTGGGCCTGAGATTTATTAGGGAAGTTATTTACAACGTGGAAAGACAGCATGGCAGGGACTCTAGGGAGCATTCGAGTCATGAAGCAAGGTACGGGTCACTTCTTGTAGGTTTCAGCAGGTGGGGGCAGGAGAGCCAGGCCATTTAATTGATAGGTAGTCCATTGTCTTAGGGTTTCTATTGCTCTGGATAGGCACCATGACCGCGGCAACTCTTATAAAGGAAAGAGTTTAATTGGGACTGGCTTATATTCTTAGAGGTTCCGTTTATTATCATCACAGTGGGACATGGCGGCGTGCAGGCAGACGTGGTGCTGGAGAAGGAGCTGAGAGTTCTGCATCGTGATCTGCAGGCAGCAGAAGGAAAAACTGCCTACCACACTTGAGCATATAAGACCCTAAAGCCCACCCCCACAGTGACACACTTCCTCCAATATAACCACACCTCCTAAATAGTGCCACTCCCTATGGGCCAAACGTTGAAACATATGCGTCTGTGGAGCCCATGCCTTTTCAGATCACCACACTCATTGCATCTGCCTACGTTCTCTGTTTCACAAGTGACAGAGGACGGGGAAAGGTTCATCCTTTAGTTAACAGGGTGCCCCACCTGGTCACAGCTTGCTTGGGGTAGTTGGTGTAATTCCTTTGAGGAGGACACGGAAGGTTTACAAGGGCCCTTACAGTAGGATGCTGACATCTCTTTACAGTGGCTGTGAGGGTAGAGAGGAGGATGTCATTACATGTAAGCACGGACTGAGTGACCCCTCCGCCAGACCAAACCTAACATGTGTCACCTACACTGTGCAACTATCCTTTACTAGCATGGGCCAGGATGACCATTTCCAGAGCACACCCCACTGTGTCTGCAAGAGGCCACCAAGGCATCCCTAGCATTAAGATGCAAGGTCATAGATGAGGTCTGTATCACCCTGTGGCTTCCTGGGCTACAGCACACTGAACTCACAGGCTGACCACTATTTGCAGAGCTGTGTTTTCATGTCACAGCTGAAGTCAAGCTGTTATTATCTTTATTATAGCTCAGGATGATCTGGCGTAAAATCAATGCTCCCGTATGCTTCTGGTAATAAAACTTTCTGGGAATCATAGAGTAATTCAGTGGCAGTCACAAGGAACTCCCTCTGTGGCCCGCTGGGAGTGTACTGGGAGAGGACAGGAGGGCGTGTTTTTTGTTTATCTGGATATGTTTTGCTCCCACGGTAGAAAGCATTGCCTTTTAGCTGCACACCCTGCTGAATGCCTAGCTTTTGTTTGTGTGGAGACCCAAATCAATACTTGGGATAAGTGATTAAAATACAAACTGGAGATGCCAATCATGGGTCAAATCGTTAAGGAGGCAGATCCAGGGAAGGCCGCAGCATAGCACAAAGAACAAAGAACCATAGGTTGGAGCTAAAGGGGCGGGATCCCAGCTCCCACTGAGTCGCTAAGTTGCTCTGACCTCTTCTTTGTGCCTCTGCATTTTCTCACGTGCATTATAGGAGATTAATCTGGAACATTTTAAAGCTCCCTTCTCCACCACAATTCTTCCATTACACACTCTATAAAATACACAGAGAGGTTACCTGCTTGCTCCTCAGAAGACACCCTAAAAGAAGTAGGTTGTCTCTTTTGTTTGGGAAGGGGCCTCATCTCTCTCTAGCTGGCCTTGAATTCACTAAGTAGCCAAGGATGGCCCTGACCTCCTCACCCTCTGGCCTCTGTGTCTCATGTTGGGTGTTGGGATGGCAGGTG
The DNA here is from genome assembly GCA_030556225.1 of Cricetiscus sungorus. Taxonomy (NCBI): domain Eukaryota; kingdom Metazoa; phylum Chordata; class Mammalia; order Rodentia; family Cricetidae; genus Cricetiscus; species Cricetiscus sungorus. The sequence goes on along the minus strand of JANBXA010000391.1, from coordinate 11,575 downwards.
TGTGTCCCCAGGCCTGGTTGGAATCACTGTTGAAGCAGTTGTTAAGCAGCCACCAAAATGATGAGACAATTAACAGCACGCTCAGCATTAACAGCACGGCTCAGCATGGGGGAGATAAAGCAAGTCCAACCTGCTTTTTAAAAATGGAAACACGTGCAATAGGAACTAAGTCATGGAAATGGACAGCTTCTCTTTCTGGGTGGTTTGTAGATGGTGCTTATTTTATTCCTAATACCTTTTCAGTATTTTGTAAATGTTTAAATGCTGGAGTTAAAAAAATCCCTTCTCACTGTTTTAAAATTTGACTACTTATCAGATATCTAAATCTTAATTTCCTCTGGTGTCTTCTAATCCATGAAGATACTAATGCCTTCTTCCCTTTTTCTAAAACACGTATTTATAAAGTAATTGTAATGAAATAAAATTCATAAACAACATAGACCAGGATTGTATATGTTGCAACTACTGTGTGTGTGTGTGTGAGTGTGTGTGTGTGTGTATGTGTGTGTGAGAGAGTGTGTGTGTGTGAGTGTGATTGTGTGTGTGTGTATGTGTGTGAGAGAGTGTGTGTGTGTGGATTGTGTGTGTGTGAGTGTGTGTGTATGTGTGTGAGAGAGTGTGGTGTGAGTGTGAGTGTGTGAGTGTGTGTATGTGTGTGAGAGTGTGTGTGAATGTGTGAATGTGTGTGAGTGTGTGTGTATGTGTGTGAGAGAGTGTGTGTGTGAGTGTGATTGTGTGTATATGAGTGTGAGTATGTGTGTGTGAGTGTGTGCGTGAGTGTGTGTATGTGTGTGAGAGAGTGTGAGTGTGAGTATGTGAGTGTGAGTGTGTGTGTGTGAGAGTGTGTGTGTGTGAGTGTGTGTCTGAGAGAGTGTGAGTGTGAGTATGTGAGTGTGTGAGTGTGTGTGTGAGTGTGATTGTGTGTATATGAGTGTGTGTGAGTGTGTGAGTGTGTGTGTGAGTGTGTGTGAGAGTGTGTGTGTGAGTGTGATTGTGTGTATATGAGTGTGAGTGTGAGTGTGAGTGTGTGTGAGTGTGTGAGTGTGTGTGTATGTGTGTGAGAGAGTGTGTGTGTGAGTGTGATTGTGTGTATATGAGTGTGAGTGTGTGTGAGTGTGTGTGTGAGTGTGATTGTGTGCATATGAGTGTGTGTGAGTGTGTGTGTGTGAGTGTGTGTGTGTGAGAGTGTGTGTGTGAGTGTGTTGTGTGTTTAGTGTGAGTGTGAGTGTGGAGTGTGTGAGTGTGTGTGTATGTGTGAGAGAGTGTGTGTGAGTGTGATTGTGTGTATATGAGTGTGAGTGTGTGTGAGTGTGTGTGTGAGTGTGATTGTGTGTATATGAGTGTGTGTGAGTGTGTGTGTGAGTGTGTGTGTGAGAGTGTGTGTGTGAGTGTGATTGTGTGTATATGAGTGTGAGTGTGAGTGTGAGTGTGTGTGAGTGTGTGAGTGTGTGTGTATGTGTGTGAGAGAGTGTGTGTGTGAGTGTGATTGTGTGTATATGAGTGTGAGTGTGTGTGAGTGTGTGTGTGTGAGTGTGATTGTGTGTATATGAGTGTGTGTGAGTGTGTGTGTGAGTGTGTGTGTGAGTATGTGAGTGTGTGTGTGTGAGTGTGTGTGTGTGAGTGTGTGTGTGTGAGTGTGTGTGTGTGTGTGTGTGTGTGTGTGTGAGTGTGTGTGTGAGTGTGATTGTGTGTATATGAGTGTGTGTGTGTGTGTGAGAGAGAGAGTGTGTGTGTGTGTGTGTGTGTGGTGAGGCCCTGTGACCTTAGACATGATCACTTCATGTATGGGAAATGCTTGTGTCTCAAGTCTGCCTTCTATCTCTGTTAAATGCTTGTGGCACTCACATAAATAGGACAGCTGAGAAGTGCCCCCATTGTTTTTCTTTGGGGAAGAAACATCTGCAGGAATCTCTGTTCTGTACTGATGCCCACCATCCTTATCATTCCTCTTTTCTGCTCCCCCGGGAACGGTGTGTGCCACGTGCCTCTATGCTTCCCCATGTGCTGTTTCATCTGTCTTGGGTGACTCCTGCTTCAGCCATAATGTCATCACCCTTCATCAGACCCAAGATATCGCTGGCATTTAAGGTGCGCTGGTAGGTTATGTGCCACCAGGAAAACTCAAATGCTGCTAGGGAACCTACTGCTTGTGATTAGATACAGATGTGTCCTATTGCTGAGATACAAAACGGGAATTTAAGCCAGTGAAATAGGGCTTTACCGTTGAAACAGATTATGGGCCGTGGGGGTAATGTTAAGTGATCTTAAGTGATGAGGATGCAGAGACTCATTGCCCCGGGTCAGACATGAGTGCCATATCTGGGGTAGCGCTGATGTTAAACTGAGCATGGTGGTTAGGATTTGAGAGAATCAGACAAGATGGAAGGCCACATAGAGCCAAGGATAGCTATGAATGCCGCCCTATACAAAATCATAAACCTACTTAAAACATCATGAGTGTTTGTGTTATTATTTCATAACTCTGATGTCCTTGGACTCTGTTCATGGCAATGTCCAATCCCATGTTGCAATGTCATAATGGCATGACACTTACAGACATCACACAGTATGCCCTCAGTGGTTATTAGACTCTGTTTGCTATAATTTATCATGGCAGCTGTCATGTCACCTTCATTGTGAACCTGTTATGGTTCTCACCCACCAGAGGTTTCCCTTCTTTTGATCCAGTAATAGTGATGTTCGAAGTCTCATTCTGTCCTTGTTTCCCAGCCTGATGAAAGGTCGTGTCACCTCAGGAACGTGGATGGAAACACAGAGGGTCTTCAATCAGCCTGTGAAGCCAGAAGAAACCCTGGATGTTTGTTTTTCAAACTCTCTGCACACTCCAGTTGAAAGAGCAGAGTACATCAGAGGAAACATCAGAGTCCTGTCATGTGGAAAGATGCAGGAGATGCCGTCTGCCTCACATGTCTTAGAACCCATGATGGCCCTGCACCATTCTGGCAAGCACAGTAGCCATTAGGAAAGTCAACAGGTCCCTTAGTGTTGAAGGTCACATAGGGATAAAAGTTGATGTTTGTGTGTATGCGAACACACACACACACACACTCACACACACACACACACCCCAAGGCTTGAAAGAACTATCAGTCTGTTTAGCGACAGTGGATGTCTGTGGCTACATCAGGGACCTTGTGAGTGCTTCTGAGCCTCTTCAGTCCTTGTGAAAATCCCACAAGGCAGGCACAGGAAAAATCCCAGTCCACAGGGAGAGATACTGACAGCCCATAGATGTGGAAGCTGAAAAACCATTATCCCAGGGTCGTTGATGGATGCTCTCTTTCCCTTTCCTAGGCTTCTCCTCTCTATCCCCATCCTTTTCTCTTTGATGGGCTCTGGCTATGTTGCTTAGACCAGCCTTAATATCTCTCTGCCTCACATGTCCAAATAGCTCTACTGACAAATACAGGCCACTACCCCTGGCCACCATGGTCTGTAATTCTAGAGTCCTAAATCTGAGTTAGTGACATCTCTTTGGCTTGTTAAGTTAGTGTCAACAGAAAGTCTGCAATCAGACTTTTCTCTGGAACGTTGACTGGTTTCTCTGCCAATGATCTTTCCCATTCTGGGATTTAGATAGATTGTATTTTACTCATTTTTTTTAGAGAGTGCCTTAGTCCTTCACAGAGCTGTGTTTGAAAGACAGGATGATCTGCTGCCAGAGAGCTCCATCCAGGAGAGCAAGCCAGGCTGAGAGGAGAGAGGAAGAGGAGGCTAGTTTCCATTAATGCTTCCAACCTGACTCCGTACTGGGATAGGGTTCTGGAAAGCAAAGAGAAGTAGCCCTCAGATAAACTCAGCATCATTACAGCAGGCATATGGCTTCCCCAGATAAACAGCCAGGCTCTGATTTCTCTCCTAGGAAAAGCACAATAGTGTCATTTTACATTTGATGGCTTGAAGTCCAGCGAAACCAAATGCAAGGCTTTTTATTTTTTGGTTGGGTCTTTGTGGATTTCAGTCTCTTTATTCTGTTCTGCTCCGCACCCCAGTGAGGCAGGCTCTCCAAAACGGTGCGAAAACGAGGAAAATTGTAACCAACAGCTTCGTAAATATGCAGGTCATTTTCCTTCCTCATTTCCCTTGAAAAGATGGTGCTGTGAGTTTACCAATTCATTCTCGTTCCCCCTGCAAGGCAAGGCAGAAACAGCAAAACTATCTGTTAAGAAATGTGTGGCTCTGCCAAAAACCCTGCTGAGCAGGGCTCAACATCTGGAAATCAGGCTGTCACCAGTGTGGGGAGGGAGGAAGTTAATTCTCCTGCTGTTAGCTGCAGATAAAGTCATGCTCATTAAGGCTTGGAGTGATGTCCAGGGATTCAGTCTGACTGCCGAAACTCCTGTCATCTGGAAGGGGTCTTGCCTTGTGTCCCTGAAATCTCCCAAAGGACCACATGGTGCTGTTAGGCGGTGGGGATGACACCCACTGTGTTGAGTCCCTCAGGTAAAGGTACTTTGTTTAAACACACTGTCATCGTTGGAGTTATAGTCCATGTCTGTTGGAATTTAACCCAAATAAAATGTCCTTATTAGCCTTCCAGTTGGTGTCTGTAATGATCAGTTTTTAATGTTTTTTATTTATTTTTTTGACTTATAAAGAAGATTCGTACGGCTTCATAAATTCTAACAACAAAATCCATGATGGCAGATGCTAGCCACCTTAAAGCACCCCACCCCTCCCCATGTCTGTCCTAGCACACCACAGCTGTGAATTTATCATACGGAGCCGGGCTTGGTGGTACACGATTGCAATTCTAGCTGTCAGGAGGTTGCATAGATGGATCGTGAGTTTGAGGCTAGCCTGAGTTATAGAGCAAGACCCATTTTCTAAAAGTCCAGGCCCGGATGTAGTTTGACTGCAGGGCACTTGCCTGCTGTGTGCGTCTGTGCATGGCCCTGGGTTTGATCCATAATGCCATGAAAAAAAAATGTAAAACTATGTAATTTAATGCATGAACCGATCACAGGGCTCTTCCCTCCAGGGCCCAGTTCTAGCTCATTATTCAGCAACGGCTTGTCACCAAGCAGCATGGACACTAATCTCTGGAATTGCTCTCTTATTAAATTAACTGTTAACATTCATTGACAAAGGATGTTCAGTCAACATCTGGACAAGCAGGATTCTGTTGCTCTTTAGAGAAACTGTATGGAGTGAGGGCATTTTTATCCACTGTGATCATTTGTTTGTTACTGGGTGTTATCCAATACGTACAAAGCCAAATGGCTTCTGAGCAGGTGCTGGTGAACTTAGGATGTGTTAATGACGTACATTAACACTCCGTGTATTTAAAGGATTAAAATGTAGCTAAATGTCATTACATATAATGTAATGACATCATATATATTATAAAACAATATATGTGTTATAAAACAATAAATCATTCATAATTAATGTTCATAAGCTAGCAAGAGGCTGCACACAATTAGTAGTGACATAAAACACACAGGAAGTATGCATTTATGCAATGCCACGCATTTGTGATCAATGGACTTCACAGGAAATGGCTAGACATTAAGTATATCAGTCTCCGGGACACAGGCTTCTATTTGTTAACTGTCCCCAAACCTTTCCAAGTCAGTCCCCACCTTTCTCTTGTATCAGACAAGGATGACTATTATCAAACTTGTGCTATTTCTAGAACTTTCTGGCAGTGAACCCACACCATTCCTTTGTCCCTCACTCAATAAAAATGCCTTGTTTTGAGATTAAAGTGTGATTGCATACAATAGGTAATTGTTCTTTTATTTAGACAGAAAAAGAGGAAGTGATGGGGGATGTCCTTCTGTATATATGTTTTTCTTATTGGTTGATGAATAAAACCCTGATTGGCCAGTAGCCAGGCAGGAAGTATAGGCAGAGCTACCAGACGAGGAGGATTCTGGGGAGAGGACACAGGGAGAGGCCAAAAGAGTCACCATGTAGCTGTTGGGAAGATAGGACACTGGAAGCTCTCCAGTAAGATAAGGCCATGTGGAAATATATAGATTACTAGTTATGGGTTGATAATTAAGAGAGAGCTAGCCAGTAAGCAATCTGAGCCATCTGCCAACAGTTTACTAATTAATATGTTTCTGTGTGCTTATTTGGGGCTAATCGGCTATGGGACCGGGGTGGAAAGAAACTCCAGTTACAAACATGCATCTCTTGTGAATAGCACAGACTTGGGCCCTGCTTTGTTAAGAGCTCATCTAAGGGTCTTCCGCTTTTGTTTTACATGTCTAGTTTGTTAGCATTACATAATTCAGTTATTAACATGCTTTGTTTTCTGTCTACAGACTTGCTTTATTTTCTTTTCCTCACTTAGATTTTGTTTTCTTCTGTTTCTACTTTCTTTTGAACTGGAAACAGGCCTTTAAACTCATATTTGATTTTGTGTCTTCTCTAATGTTGTCTGTTTCTGTGGACTTTGTTTTTAAAGTGATTACTCAGGATAACAATAAACATCCTTAACTTACTATAGTCTACTCAAGTTAACTTTGCATTAACTCAAATATAACTTCAAGATCCTGCAGAACTATGCTCCTTCTGCTGTCATTAAATTTCTTGTACTATTAATTTATTTCTGTTTTTCAGAGTCTTATTTATTTTTATGTGGATGGGTGTTTTGCCTGCATGCGTGTCTGCACTATGTGGTACAGCTCCCACAGAGCTCAGAGGACGGCACCGGGTCCCCTGGCACTCAAGTTAGAGGTATTTGTGAATTTCCATGCCTGTTTTAGGAACCAAATTTGGGTCCTCTGTAAGAGCTTCAGGCACTCTTAAGCACTGAGCCATCTATCTAAACCCTTATTTTCATTTTCTATGGCTTTTTACTTCATCATGGCCAACTCCAGAAATCTCTTTCTTGTTATCAAAGCCAACAGAAAAATAGACTTCACTTAACCAGCAATGACTTCATTTTGTTTTATTTCTGTTCAGGGATTATGGTAGGTTTGATCTGGCAGACTTAAAGTTATAAATGATGTTGTCCCTGATTTCAGGCTTACTCTCAGTGGAGAGCACTCAATGTGGGCACAAAGCCACAGTCTGTGAAAGACAATGACAAGTCATGGGGGGGGGGCTGGGGGTTCTTGCAATCCTTCTGCCTCTGCCTCTGAAGCCTGAGATCACAGGTGTGTGCAACCATGAACATATCTTTTAAATTGTGTACAGTGTTGTATTTTTCTTAGAATGCCTTGACAATCTTCTTGAATGATAGATTTATTAGTTTGTTATACTTATCTAGTAGTGAAATCAACATCAGAAATAAGATATAGTGAATTCTCACCTCCCTTTCACAAACAGAGAGCTTGGAACTTGGAGAAACTACTCTACCCAGACGTCTTTAGAGAGCAGAATTTGCTTGTTTGTTTGGCTTAAATAAAAAACCCCACAAATTATAACCAGACTCTATAAATTAGTGATTCATATAATAGAAAATCAAAGCTTTTAAAAGAAAATAAAACATGCTTTATCAACATTAGGATATGAAAGATAAAATCCTATTTTCTACAGATCTAAGTGAGGAAAAAAGTTGAGCTTAGAGTAAATGCCGTAAGATGCTGAGTAAAACAGGTTGAGAAAAACCAGTAGCTTTTCCATGTGCTAAAAGTGATGTTAGTAAACAGGACCATGGGGCAAAATCCAAGTCACAATGATAGGAAAAATGAGAAGAGAGACTGTTATATGCAAGTAAACTTAGAGGTGATGCAGGACAGCCAGACTAAGCGTGACAAAAAAAGCAGGCTGTTTCAGAGGAACATAAAGTAAAACAGGAATCAAGAACAGCCGAGGCTGCTGGATTAATGCAAATTAAAACGAGATAATGTGATCTGAGTCATCACCCACTCAATAAAGTCGGGTTTCTGATTGGCTAGTTTATCAGCACTGTATTAAAATCCGGGTCCTGAATGGCCAGTTTATCAGCACTGAGCAAATTCCCAAGGTAACAAGGCAGGGCAGCTCCTGGTTTGTTAAAGGCATGTTGGAACAAGGAGAAGGTATAGAAGATGCTACTGATGGGAGTACATCAATCTTCAAGTCTTCTAGAAAGGGACGGATTCCTTTACAGATTATGACTTTGTGTGTCTAGTAATTTTCTCATAGAAACACACACACACACACACACACACACACACACACACACACACACTCTCAAACTCTGACTGTAACATGTTTTTACAGACAGACATTCATGTTCACCAATAGGAACTATTATTACAGTGATTGGCAGCTAGCTGCCCTGGTGTGCTTGCTGGAGGATGAGTCATTACCTATCAACTCATTCAACTTTCCATCCAATTGTGTTGTGGGGCTGAGCTTCAGTAAGCAAGGACGTGAGCACATTATCTTCTCACATAGCCATTCTGGGCAACAGAGATCCCAGAACCACCTTGCTGCTTGTCGGGGTTGGGAACTGAGGTGAGGAGTATTTTCAAACCCAAAGAGAGAGAATGGTGAGGCTGGCCGTGACGCAGACATCGGGCAGCTACAGCTGCTGCCCCCTTGGCTTGGCCCAGAAACACAGAAGAAGACATTGTCTTTGTTTTTAGTGACTCTTGACATTTCACTTCTCTGGTCTTGACTGTAGAAACAGATTTCCTAAGCTTTGATTTCCAACTGTACTCACGGAGTAAATTTGGACAAGACAGCAACCTGAGAAGAGTAGATTTTAGGCATTGCCTGTTGTACAGTCTCAACTCCAAGCCCTCAGACCCTCAGTTGGGCTTATCTCAAAAACTGCATCAGGTGGGGACTAAGGTTTGGTTTGCTCACTGTAGTTTAGCAACTCTAAAATTGTATTTACTAATTTCCACTGACCAAAATTATTAAAGAGTCAGGTGTCTAATGGCATGGAAGCCAGGAGCTGTGACTTGGGGCTAGCCAAATCAGGGCTATTATACTAAATATGTGTCTTGCTAGGAAGTGAACCTTGGTGGTTAATTAAGCTACGCAAGTTTTGACTTTTCTCCTAGAAAATGGAGCTATTAACTGTATTAGTTACTTCCTGTTGCCATGATGAAATGCCACAATCAAGGAGATTTAAGAAAGAGAGAGTTAATCTTTGCTTACTACTCCAGCAAGATAGGCGTCCCAGATGGCCACACGCAAGCATCACTGAATGGACTAATCAGTATTTATATACTCATGAGTTCATATGTGTATGTGTAACAATAACAACTAAAGAAGAGAAAGCCAGGGAGTTGAGAAGAAGCTTGGGAGGAGAGAACATGGGAGGAAAGGAGGTGGAGGAAGCAAAGGGAATGGAGGGGAATGATGTAATTATATTGTGATAATAGTAGTAGTAGTAGTAATAAATAATAGCTGGGAAGTAATGGGGCACACTTTTTATCCCAGCACTTGGGAGGCAGAGGCAGGCACATTTCCATGAGTACGAGGCCAGTCTGGTCTACAAAGTTAGTATAAGGACAGCCAGGGTTACACAGAGAAATCCTGTCTCTAAAATAATAATTGCATTAATGATAATAATAATAGTAATCCAAGTCCGCCATGGTGGGAGGAATGGCAGCAATTGGTACCATGAGTAGGGGTCTGAGAGAATGGAACTTATACTGCAGTACGGAATAGAGAGAGTGAGCCAGAGGTGAGGCAAGGCTACAAATCCTCAAAGCCAAACCCTAGTGATGGGCTTTGAACAGCAAGGCAGCACCTGCTAAGCGCTCATAGCACCCCACACAGTGCAAACCAATGGTGCCGAGTGTTCAAATACCAAGTCTGTGGGGAAACATTCTTATTTCAACCACATTAACTAAGTTGGACTGCTGTAAGGATTGAGTGAGACCCCACACAGAGACTGCAGTGACTGACTGAGACCCCACACACAGGGACTGCAGTGACTGACTGAGACCCCACACATGAGGACTGCAGTGCAGTGCTTGGCACACAGTAATAGTGTGTGTCAAGTGAAGAGATGCCTGTTGCATGCTCAACGTGGGCAGAAGGCAGCACCATGGAACTCTGGTGACTGCCACGTTATCTGAACACAGGGTTCCAGTGATCTAGGGACTGTCGTAGTCTCCCTGAGACAAATCTCTTTGCTCAGAATTGCAGAAGGTAACAATTTCATCACTCCTACTCCAACACGTACACCGGTGCATGACCGTAGAAACAATCAACTGGGAAATAAGGAAATGCTACCACCATTAGCCAAAGGTGAACATACAAACAGGTACTTATGGAGATTTCCCCAAATTCCGCGATTCAGTAAGGTCATGTTTCATCGAGTAATGGCCACAGCAGATGGCCACATCTACTAAGCTTTCAAAATTTAGGTTGGTGAGGTCACTGAAGAGTTGCTGAGCATCCTACCCCAAATTGCTTCCTTGGGGTTCTGGAGGCTCAATGGGGCATCCTTCAGCTGCACAAAAATATCAAGGTCACCACATTTTGGCAGATCTCAGAGGCAAGATTTTGTTTCTACTAGCAATTTTTCTCCCAGAAAATGGTTTTAATGAGTTTTTTTTTAAGTAGGCTTTACCCTGATCATGTATATTTTATCATGGTGAGTTGTCTTTCGGTGTGGGAACCTGACACCCAGGGGTACCCTTATCACAAATGCTCTGTCAATCTTTATACGTTCCAGTGAGATAAACTCCTGGTCCTGTGTAGTTGGGTTTCACTTTGGACTGACAGCTCACAAATAATGGCACAGAGAATTATTAATTATGAAAGCTAGGGCTTAGCGGAGGCTTTCCCCCACTGGCTCTTATAACTTACATTAAGCCATTTATTTTAATCGACGTTCTGTTGTGTGGTGTTACCTCCCTTTCATCTTGCACCTCTTGTTTCCTCTCAGTCTGGCTGGTGACCCTGCTCTTCTTTCTTCCCAGAGTCCTCTCTGTTCCCAGAAGTCCTGCCTAACCTCTTCTTAGCTATTGAACATTCAGCTTTTTATTGCACCAATCAGAGCAATATATCTTCACACAGTGTACAAATATTCCACAGCAATCCTGCCTTCCGTGTGATCATCATGGGCATGACTCATGTGTGAGAAGATTCTGTCAATAGCTTTGCTGACACATAAGTCACCCATGCCCACAGGACAATCAGGGAGAGTATGGTTTCCATAGAGGACCTTTGGTCTAAATGGCTACCATGAGTTCTTTTGACAGTGTTTGGTTTCTCCTAGTTTGAAGTGTGCCAGTCATTTGTTAAACTGAATTTTTAATAAATTTCCTTCGAGTGGGGCAACCTGCAATTTTCCTCTTTGTCATTTTGGTCATTCAGTGTGCCAATTTCCACCAAGGTCTTTCCTCTAGGTTGCTATTCTTTAACAGTACTTCTATTGTGTTCTAATTGCTCTGTATAGAAATATAGAAGAGGTGCCTTCCCCTATGCTATTCTTTTGATTTCACTGCTAGGAAATCCCTATCAGCCTGGGCTTGAAACTGTTCTGAAATAGTCACAACCCAATGCTCATAGCCCTCAGAATGCTCACAGCCCCTCAGAATGCTCACGGCCCTCAGAATGCTCACGGCCCTCAGAATGCTCACAGCCCTCAGAATGCTCACGGCCCACAGAATATGCACGGCCCCTCAGAATATTAACAGCCCCT